>JAESUZ010003794.1:600000-763184 GCA_017311185.1 Proteles cristata cristata | reverse complement strand
CATCTCTCACTCTCTCCTCCCTCCTTCTATTTTGGAATCCTAGATATACCTAAAATCAAAAGTTATACATTTAAAATCACCCTATTAAATATCATAGATCTGAGAATCCATTTGTCATTGAGAAGCTATTCTTTGAATCCATCTCATTTCATATTGTTTGAGCCACTTCATTTCTGTAGTCCATTGAATCTGTGACTATTCCCTTGGCTTACATTTTAATTTTACCTTCGGTACATATCTCATACTACAATTTCTCAACCAGCCAATTTAAGGGCTTTTTCCTGCCCTTCCAAAGACAGATCTCTCCCCTGTAAGATCATGACTTACAAAGAAATAATCACAAATGCTAACAATTGAGTACAAAGTCACAGCATTTTTCATGTTTTGTTTAACAATGAAAACCTGGAGCACCTGGGGCACCTGGGTGGCTCAGTCAGTAAAGTCTCCAACTTCAGCTTAGGTCATGATCTCATTGTTTGTGTGTTCGAGCCCCGCATTGGGCTCTGTGTTGACAGCTCAGAACCTGGAGCCTGTTTCAGATTCTGTGTCTCCCTCTGTCTGTTCCTCCCCCACTCATGCTCTGCCTCTCTCCCACTCAAAAATAAATAAACATTTTTAAAAAGAAAACAATGAAAACCCACCAAAAATAACCTAACTACCTAATGATCGAGGAATGATTACATTAGTAATAATCCATCAAATCAATGGAAAATTAGGCAGATCATAAAAATATCTGTAAAGAATGGTAAAGGTTATATGGTAACCTTGGAATCCATCAAATCAATGGAAAATTAGGCAGATCATAAAAATATCTGTAAAGAATGGTAAAGATATAACACTGAGCAAGAAAAGCAGGAAACAAAACTGTATACAATCCCACTTTAAATTTTTTAAAAAATATTTTTATTTATTTCTAGAAGAGAGAGAGACAGCGTGAACAGGGGAGGGTCAGAGAGAGAGAGAGAGATACAGACTCCGAAATAGGCTCCAGGCCCAGAGACAGCACAGAGCCCGACGTGGGGCTCGAACCCACGAACCGCGAGATCATGACCTAAGCGAAAGTTTGACGCTTAACCGACTAAGCCACCCAGGCGCCTCTCACTTTAAATTTTTTTAACATTTTTTTTTTTGAAAGAGAGAAACAGAGCATGAGTTGGGAAGGGGCAGAGAGAGAGAGGGAGATACAGAATCCGAAGCAGGTTCCAGGCTCTGAGCTGTCAACAAAGAGCCCAACATGGAGCTCAAGCTCTCGAACTGCAAGATCATGACCTGAGCGGAAGTCAGACACTTAACTGACTGAGCCACCCAGGTGCCCCTGTGATCCCACTTTATTGGAGAAAAATATACATGTGTAGAAAGGGAACAAGAAGGAAATAGTCTCTTATTTTTTGTGGTGGTTACTACTGGATGGTAGGACACAGGTGAGCGCTCTTCTACTTTATGCTTTTATTCATTTTCCAGATTGAACATACATTACTTTTACATTTGGAAATAAACTTTTTTCAAATGTCAAAAGTGTAAGTTGCTACATCAGCATCCAGAAAGCTCCAATTAAGTCTTCTCTCTCTCTTAGTCAGGCTATTCCTCTCATTTCAAAAGAGGGAAGGTATTGCCACACTATTAAGCAACCAGCCAGTAGGCTTCATTCAAGAGTAATAAACTGACCTCTCAGGAGAAAATTAGTGAAGCTCAGGAAATTAGAGCTGGAAACCCCTACTGAGTGGTCTAATGCATCCCTCAAGAATCAGCACCATATACATTACACTTTCGGGTGTGGGCACTTTCTTTTCCATTTAATTGTAAATATTTCAAGTGGTTGCAATTTCACTGCTACATTTTAGACAAGTCAACAGCTTTTAAACCATCTCTCCTGAGTGGAATATAATAACTTGAGCAAACTTCAGCCTGGAATTGCTAGCTGAAAAAGTATCTTAGACCTTGTTCAAATTCTGGCACTTCCACTTAGCTGTAAGACCTTACACAAGTCCCTTTCCCCATCTTGTCATAGATTCCCTCATTTGTACCTCAACAGTGGTGCCTTAGGAACCAAATGAGATGATGCATCTAGGGAATGCATTGAGGGCAGACAGTAGGTACTCAGTAAATGTTTGGTGATTCTGCATTGTCGGATGAGTGTTGAACAGGTGTCTCCCTGGCAAAGAAGGTGGGCCATGCTGATCTTCTTTTGTATTTCCCTGGATGACACAAGTGGGTTGGAGTGAACAATATAGTTCATGACCCTGAATCAGCAAAATTCCACTGGGTACCCAAACATTGGGCTTAGCCATATCAACTAAATTCACTGGCTTCAGACCACAAATATGGCTCAGACAGCACCCCCTGAGCCTTTGCACTGTTGATAAGAGCTGCAATTGTAACACTGGCCTTGGGGAAGGAGAAGAGAGGACTGAAGAGTGTGTTTACAGCGGAATCAGTAGGGTTCGGTGAATCATTTATGTAGAGGCTGAAGGAGACTGAAGGAAAGACAAGAGTTCCCAAACTGGATGACCAAACACACAGTTTATGGATCCAGTGAAGATCTACAAAGCACCTATTAAGGGCCAGGAACTGTTCTAAGTACAGGGGACACCACAGTGAATGGGGCAGGGGGCAGAAATCTCTGCTCTTGTGAGTTTATCTTTTCATGGGGAAGATGGACAATAAATGGTAAACAAATAAACAAGACAGTTTCTGGTTGTGGTAACTATGATGAAGGCAATGAACAGGGTAATAGAATGGAATATAAGAGGGCCATATTTTAGGTCAGGGAAGGACTCTCTCAGGAGGTAACACATGAGGTGATGCATCCTGAAAGGTGAGAAGGACCCACAAGGTAGAGAGGTGGGGAAGCATTCCAGGAAGAGGGAGCAGCAGGTGTAAGTCCTTGAGGTGGGGAAAAGCTAGGTGTATTTGAGAATAGAGCGAAAAACAGTGTTGTTAACTGAAGCATAGTGAGAGTAGAGAATTAGTACAACAGATGGTTGGTTAAGTGGACAGGACTTAGCTAAGGACCAAGCCTTGAGAATCAAGTTCTTAGAAGGAACTTGAAGTACTTTTGACATGCTGAGTTTGAAGTTCTAGAGGGGATCTCCAAACTAATGAAAGATCCAGGACTTCATCCTAAGAACTAGAAACATTCAAGAAAATGCTCAGTTGTGCCAAAATCACTGGGTAATGTTCTAAAAATACAGATTTCTCAGGCATTAAAAAACCAGATTTCTGGGGTATCACCCAGGGAAATTCTAATTCAAGTAGGTCTTGGTGAAGATCGGGAAATTGAAAAAAGTAAAAAGTAAAAAAAAAAGATCAGGACATCATTTTTGCTGTACCCACCAGTAATTCTTTTTTTTTTAATTTTTTAATGTTTTATTTATTTCTAGGAGAGAGAGAGAGAGACCGCGTGAGCAGGGGAGGGTCAGAGAGAGAGGGAGTCACAGACTGAAGCAGGTTCCAGGCTCTGAGCTGGCAGTCAGCACAGAGCCCGACGCGGGGCTCGAACCCACCAACCGCGAGATCATGACCTGAGCGAAAGTTGGACGCTTAACCGACTAAGCCACCCGGGCGCCCCTACTCACCAGTAATTCTGATCCATTCATTCAAGCAATGTTCCTTGTATTCCTACTATATGCCAGGAAAATTCTAAGTGCTAGAGCTACAGCTCAGAACAAGTTACAAAGCATTCAGGATAGAGAAAGAGCCAATGGTGAACACATTAACAAATAAAGTACAATAATGATACATGTCACAAAAAAGCTAGTAAAATGTAGAGTAGTATTTATTGTAGGGACCTACACTAAATAAATCTAAAGTGAAGATCTCTCTCTGCAGAAGCAACTTTGAGCTGATAGCTGGGAAATAAGAAGCACCACCCATGTGGCTGTCTAAGGGAACAGCATTCTAGGTAGAAGGAACAGTCAAAGCAAAGACTTGGTTGAGAACTCGACCAGATCTAATTCTTTGGTTTATTCTCATTTGATTAACCAACCAAAATGGAGGAGAAGGCATGGTGGAGGAGGCACTATTTCATCTTGTATGTGCTCACCTAGCAAACTGTATAAAGCACATACTTAGTTCCAGGCACTGTGCCAAGTGGTGATACGAAGATGACCAAGAGGGTCCCCTCTCTCGGAGAGTCTGCAGTCCAGTGAGGAAGGCAGATAATGAAGTCAGTATGGCCCCGTGAGAAGTGGAAGCATCCCAGATAATCAGTTCATGTTCTGAGAAAGCCAAGCAGATGATTAATACTTTTGATGTATTATGACGTGAGCAACTATTTTTGAAACCATGCATAATAAAGTTACTTGCATTTCTCTGTGGCCGACCAGCTCAGAATATCTGGATTTTTGGTGAAATATGTGTACCAATGGGTATTGGGTCTGAGATACTGCTGAAAGACTTTATCTTGCAGAAATAGTTTCCTAATAATAACTAACATGTATGGAGCACTTAGAGTCACCTGGTTGGACATGCAATTTTATAGTGTTCACAAAGTCCCTTTGAGGGTCCCTATTACCCACTTTTTGCAGATGTAGGAACTGGAGCCCAGCGAGGTGAAAGGACTTCCCTGAGGTCATTCAACTCAAATGTGACAATTTCCCATCTCTGTCTGGATTTCGAGCCTCAGTTCTGGCCCATATTTCTTCCCATGAATTGCTTACACAGTGACGCAATTTCTATCTTCATCCTGGTTCCCAAAGTAGACCCCTCTCTCTTCTCCCCATCCCAGTTACCCACCTGGGCTGTCTACACGAGGAGAGGGTTCCTTGTTTGCACAACTGGGAAAAAGTGGGCACTGCCCACTGCCTATCTATACTACTTGCAGTCTCCAGGGGCCCCCTGCAGTGACTGAAGGGTTGAGCCCAAAGATTAGTACCTTGCGTCCTGCCCACCTGTTGGGGAAGAGAAATTAATGGGGCTCAGTGTTCAGGGTGTGAGTACCAGAAGGGATTGGGTCGGCAAATTGTTAGCAAGAGGAAGTAGAAACTCTGTGGCTACCTGGGTAAGGCTGAGTTGCCTTGCGTTACACTTAATGTGTTCAAACTCAGTGGCTCGAAGAGATGAGCTGGTCATCTTCAGCCCGAAGGCGGGCCAGTTTGCACCTTAAAGGGCCTTGGCTCTCCCCTTCCCAGTGCCTCCTGCTATTCTGGACTCGGAGTGTGTCTGTGCGTCTGTCTGATGGTCTCTGCGTGTGTCCTTCAAGAAGCGCCTTTCCCCTGTGTCTCGGGCCGCCCGCTCCCTCTCCTCCCCACCACCTCCCCTCACCCCCTTGCTCCCTCCCTCCCTCTTGCGCGGAGGCTCTTGGCCAAGGTCCCTCAGCCCGGGCGGGCGCAAGCGGAGGACGCCGGAGAAGTGAGGTCACGTCTCCCTTGAGCCCCACGCCGCTGGCTTTTCAGAGCCGGGACAGGAGCCGGCGGCCAGAGTCCCAGCCCACGCCGACCGTGCGCTCCGCCGCCCTCCCTGTGTCGCCGGCCTCGCCCATGTCTCAGTACGACCCCAGCTCGGACTTCAAGAGGGCTTTGGACAGCGGTACCGAGGCCAACACCGAAGATGACAAGACCGAGGAGGACGTGCCCATGCCCAAGAACTACCTGTGGCTCGCCATCGTCTCGTGTTTTTGCCCCGCGTACCCCATCAACATCGTGGCTTTCGTCTTCTCCATCATGGTGAGTGACTTAGGACCCGGAGCAACCAGGGAGGAGAGGCCTGGGCGGCGTCGCGCGGGTACCGGGGACCCACCGCGCTCTCCACCGCTCCCTTACGCGCACCCCGGGTTTTCGCCCTCTGCGCCTCCTCTATCTCACGCTCTCAGAACTCCGCCACCAACCACTAGCGCCTCCTCTGCGCTCCCTGGGGCGCTCAGAGCCCTGACCCAGCCTCTCCCAGGCCGGCTTTCCACGTTCTTCCAGCGCCCACGGTGCACTCTCTCCCCCACGGGGGCTTCTTTCCCTGTCTCCTTTGACAACGCTGGGCACTGATGCGGCGCTTCTCACCCTGCTTTTCTGGAACCTCAAAGTGCGCCCGCCGCGGCCCCACTCTGAGCGCACGGGTTCTACCGCCCGCTCCCTGCCGCGCTCGGGGCTCCCCCTCTCCAGCGCGTGGCAGTCTTTATGGGGATACAGTCTTGATGGGGATCCCCGAGCGATTTCCGACGCCCTCTCCTTGACCCAGGTCCCATGCTTTCTTAAGCACCCCCTATCCAGGACAACAGTTCCTTCCTGTTTCTTCCTATGCCAGCTCCTCTCCTTGGCACCCCCCGGCCTCCTCTCTCCAGGGGCCTGCACTGTCTCCAGGCCTTTCTTGAGTGCCCCCTGTGCCCTTCTGACCTGCGACAGGCGCCATCGCCTCTCTTTTACTCTTTCTGCCCCATAATTTGCGGCGCGCGGACCCTATCTACGCCTCTTCGCGTCCCCCAAGGGCTCCCTGGCGCCCCTCCGCCGCGCTGTCCCGGGGCGCCCCTGGGAATGCGCTGGGGACTGCCCGCGCCCGGTGCGCGTCCGCCTCCCGAACCGCCCGCACCTCTCGAATACACGCTGCTGGTGTTCTGCCCTACCAGAGCTCGGCTCCGCACCCCCTTCAGCCCCGGGAGGAGCCCACCAGGAGGGCGGCGAGCGTCCTGGAGGCCGTCGCCTTATTGACTGGAGCAGCTGGCCCAGGGGTGGCGGCGGGGTGAGGTTCCCACCGGCACTGTCCCGGGGCAACCGTGGCAGCGAACTCCCTCCCCCGCGGGTCCCCCTCGCCTGCAGCTAGGCGCCCAACTCGGCAGCCACAGACCGAGAGAGTGGGACTCATCCCAGGAAAGATCGAGGGCCATCGCCCCCTTCCCCCATGCAAGTCCGGCCGCACTTGGCCACGGGTGGCGCCGTATTCGCTTGGTGGGGACACATGAGGATTTCATTTGCACGCGCAACCTGCTCTTTCCCAAACCCGGTTTGCCCGCTGTCTGCACCAACATCCTAGTGCGCCTCCGCTGAAGTTCCGATGCCTGGGTTCAAATACTAGTTCCGCCCACAACCTAAGCTGTAAGATCTCCGGAAATCATTGCATCTCTCTTAACTTCCGTCTTCCTTGTTTGTAAAATGGGAATAACCAAAGCCATATAGCCATAAGTTCTTGACGTTGCTGTATTAATGAGGTGATTATAAAACGCTTGGAACAAGTGTCCAGCATGACGTTAATATTAGATCTTTACTCGGATGTCACCGTTTAAAATCAAAATCCCCACAAGCTCTACTCCCCTTTCCTGGCTGTTTTCTGCCCAAACCTCTTCTCTTCCATCTGATATATTATTTTACTTATTACTGTGCTTACTGTTTGTGCCCCCTTTGTTAGAGTATAAGCCCTATGAGGGTAGGAGTATTTGTCAGTGTCCTTTGTTGCTGTATCTTCAGCACCCAGAAGAGAATCTTGCAGGTGCCAGAATGAAATGACTGCATGTGTGAATGAATGAATGAATGAATGAATGAATGAATGGTGTTAATGGATCCTGCTGCCTTCTGCCCCATACTGGAGCCAGGAAAACTGTGGTATCAGGTTCCTTAGGACCAGCCAGCCAGTTTCCTCTCTTCCTTCCTCACCATAGATATCCGGTCTTGGGTTTTCTGCAAGTGAAGTTGGAGAGGATGCTGCAGCCAAATCCTCCAGGCAGCAGCAGACACTCTGGCTGGAACTGGTGCCCACACTCCATCCTGATTTATTAATGAATCCGCAGACAGTTCACCCCTTTCCCAGTGCCAATTACAAAACTGCCTGCAAAGGCTTTTTCCTTCATTGATCTGAGATGAGCTAACACTCCAGCTGGTGGTGATAGGTTGGACACTAATGATGCCACTCGGTGTATCCCGGGGGATAAGATTGGTACATGCTTTGAATGGAAACCTCTTTTCCTGACCCCCCTTGCTCAATCCTCTCTCTCAAGATGTTTCCGATAGTTTTATAGCAAGACACCATCTAATGCCAGAAACCAGACACTGGAGTTGGGAAAGTTGACTATGGGCAAACTTCATACCTTCTTAAAGCCTTGGTTTCTTCATCTAGAAAAATGGGAATCTGAGGTGCACTTGGATGGCCCAATTGTTTAAGCATCTAACTTTCGCTCAGGTCTCACGGTTCATGAGTTGGAGCCCCACATCAGGCTCTGTATTGACAGCTCGGAGCCTGGAGCCTGCTTCAGATTCTGTGTCTCCCTCTCTCTCTGCCCCTCCCCTGCTCTTACTCTGTGTGTGTGTGCCTCTCTCTCTCTCTCAAAAGTAAACATTTAAAAATTTTTATAAAAAAAGAAAGAAAATGGGAGTTTGAAAAGCGTTTTAACTGCAGCAAAACTGTTATAACGATGGAACAAGAGAAAGCATGTTGAACTCCCAGTATTGTGCTAGGTATGTGCAATAATTTTCAGACAGATGGATAGATCTGGAGCCTGGAAACAACATATGTCACACATGAAACCAAATAGAACATCAAATAAATGAAACCCAAATTCTAAAAAGAGCTTCCCGCACCCTCCCCACAGCACTCCCTCTAAGGTGCTTTCCCATTGAAACCTTGTGGATTTGGGCTCAACACATTTCATGATAAAGACTCCAAAGCCCAAAGAATAAAGAGGAAGAGGAAGGGTGTGCAAAGAATAAAGAGGAAGAGGAAGGGTGTGCAGGACGGAAGTGGACACCAACTCTGCCAGCGGTGTGTTTTCCCTAGGGTGTCTTGTGGGGTTCCATCTGACTATTTTCAAGTCTGACTGATCCATAGTTTGTGGTAAAGTCAGGTGCACTGTTGCTGGGAGTGATGCCATTCCCCATGGAAGCATTAAAAAACGCTGGGCAGGGGCACCTGGGTGGCTCAGTCGGTTAAGCGTCTGACATCGGCCCAGGTCATGATCTCACGGTTTGTAGGTTCGAGCCCCACATCAGGCTCTGCGCTGACAGCAAGCTCAGAGCTTGGAGCCTGTTTCAGATTCTGTATCTCCCTCTCTCTCTGACCCTCCCCTCCTCATGCTGTCTCTCTCGCTCTCTCTCAGAAATAAGTAAAACATTAAAAAAAATTTTTTTAATGCTGGGGAACATCTGTGGTATCACAGTGATTGGGGCACTACTGGCTATAGTGGAAAGAGCTAAGAGTATCAACGTTCTGCAACGTTCGAGTCTGTTGCCCAGTGAAGAACTGACTGACCCCAAATATCAACAACACTCTAATCAAGAAACACGGTAAAGGTAATGCAAAGTCATATGAACATGAATGTAAGGAAAATATTGATAAGCCTCAAAATAACTAGTTCCCAGAACTGTAGGAAGAACCAGTGATCTCAGAACAATCGAGATTCTTTATGTATTAAACCTAGCCTAAGAAGCCTTTTCTAAATTACCCAGGCAGAGTAGATGTTGGGGGATAATAAAACTACTTTGAAAAATATACATTTGAGAAGAAGGTGCTTCAAGCTATGTGTGAGCGTCTGTGATCTTCCCACCACCCCATGTGGAGGTAGGGAAGTCCTGAGAGTTGCAGGGCAGTCAGTGCCCTACAGGTGAGAATCGTACAACATGGCTTGTTGTACTGGAACTTTGATGAGTCAAAGCATTGCCAGGGGCAGAGACACAGACATCTTGGCTTCTCTGTATTGAAAGTGCACTTAACTTGTACTCAGTTTCAGGGACACATACCTCAAGAACTTCTCCCCAGCCTGGGCCACTTCTAGCCCAAATGGCACATTCATAGGAATTTGAAAATGGCACCCCTTCTCCATACAGATGGAGCCCTGCACCAGGGCATATGGCTTGGAAAGTGGAGCACAGGCTGGCTTTCAAGCCTCATTCCCCATGCTGCCATTCATCCTTGGTTATCTTTGTTTATTCCATCCAGAAGGAACTCCATAACTTCCATATGGCTTCTGACTCTGGAGAAAGAATGTCTGTTTATGTGACAAATATTTATTTGCATCTAATAAGCATCTATTATGTGCCATGCTCGATTCCCGATGTCAATATACTTTTTTACCTCTATCAAGTGGTAAGTAAGATCAGCAACATTTCTGTGCTCTTAGATGTAGAAGAAGAAAGGTTCCAGGCTAATTGCAGGAGTGTTGGCAATTTTAGGTTGAGTTCACCGTCTGTTGTCTGTGTTGCTGGAATTTGCTACCTGGCTGAAGAGATTGGAGTTGGATCCATGCTGAGCCTCCATTCTTGATGAGGACATTCTATAGTCATTTGCACAGCTGAACCAATCTGGTCACTCTAAGTGTGAACATGAAAGAGCCAACAACATTTGACTGGGGGACTTATAACCCACTTTCAACAGAGCTTTTCCCTTGCACTTATAGAACTTGTCTAGATACCAACCACTGAGGTTCAAATCTTTTTCTGCCATTTGGTACATTTGAGATCTCATACCACTGACTCAATCTTTCTGAGGCTTAGTTTTCCAACGCTGTAAAATGGCAGTTGTAATAGTAACCACTCAAGCACTGCTGCGAAGACTGGATAATAAAAGTTAAATGTTTTTATCCCACTGCCTAGAACACAGCTAGGATTCAGTAAGTATCAATGATGATAATGATGATGATCATGATGATCATGATGATGATAGTGATGATGATGGCAGCTGATAATGGTGATGATGGAGATGATGGTGTGTATATTTTAGGGATACAAGTCATTGTCTTTTCCAGTGGCAGTTTTTCTCTTTTTATTGACACTAGAAAATTCAGTAAGAACAAAAACAATGACAAGAAGATATGTCACTGGAATAAATAATTGTTGCAGCCTAAAAGTCAATATTAATGCTAAACTGGAATGCATACAAATAAACAAGGAAGACTATTGGTTAGGCATGGAATATTAAACATGCTTGCTTTTCTCCATTCCCTTCCAAAACCACTTAAAATGATAGTAAGTGGATTTAAAAGGGCACAAACACCCAAGGACAAATTAGGAGAACAGATGAAGAAATGAAGAGGTGACAAAATCTTGGAACATGGAAAATGGCTAGCTGGGCATTGACTGACATTACAGAGTAGATAACACTGAAATCTGAATCCTGCAGAAGAAGAAGCCAACAAGAATAAAGTCAGTGTACCCTAAAAAACTCTAGAAAGACTCATAAATTGGCGGCACCCATTGAAGATATCACTTCTGAAGGTAGGTATAAAAAGTAGGGCTAAAGAGAGAAGGAATCTTTGCAAGTCTGTTTAAGAAGTCATTACTACCAGAGATCATGTATCAGCCCATGTAGTAGGCACCTCCTTCCTCAACAACCCTGACAAAAGATGGGAGATTTGCTCTCTGGTGAGGTTAAACACAATGGCTCTAGACACCAGGCACAGCTGAGGGTAAAGTTAAGACACCACTGAACAAGGCTCTAGCCCCTGTCCCCACTTAGTACCCCTACCCTGGCATCCAGGTAGGAGATCAGAGAACTCCTCTTCAAGAATGTGGCCATACCAATGGGAAAAAAAAAAACCCTACAGACACAGGCAATTAGAAGTTCTCTAGAGAAATGATGAAACCACCACCCAATCATCCCAGACCACCCACCCGTTGACAAGCCCCATCCACAAACACAAAACTTCCAAGAAGTTTTTCAGTGTCTCACTTTCAAATACGAACAGGCAGTCACAGATTATTGGACATGGGAGCAATTCTTCTGAATTAAGAGACCTGTGGTTTACAGAAGAAATGAAGTGTTAGGAAATAAATAATGCAAGAGGCGCAAGAAAACTTCAAGGACAGATGATGGACATCCTCAGAGAAATAAGAAACTGTGTGGTAACCACTAAACAAGAATAGGTTGGGAAAAAAATAAATCAGAGAAGTAAAACATAGATCTTGGGACTTAAAAATATGAGGGTGGATTAAAAAAACAGTAGAAGAATTAGAAGTCAAAGTTGAGATAAACTCAAGGAAGTAATATATAAATCAAAAAGATGGAAAATGTGGAAGCAACTTAAATGTCCACCAACAGATGAATGGAAAAATAAAATGTGGTAAAAATATACAAAGGAATATTTATTCGGCCTTTTGAAGAAAGGAAATTCTGATGCATGCTACAATATACCCCTTGAAGACACTATGCTACGTGAAATAAGAAAGCCATAAAAGGACAAATATTGCATGATTCCACTTATATGAGGTACATAGAGTAGTCACATTCATAGAGACGGAAAGTAGATGGTGGTTGTCAGTGGCTAGAAACAAAGAGGAATGTGGAGTCACTGTTTAATGGATACATAGTCTCAATTTGGGAAGACAGGGAAAGTTCTGGGGATGGATGGTGATGTCTGCCTAACAATGCGAATGTACTTAATGTCACTGAACTGTACACTTAAAAATAGTTAATAGAGTAAATTTTATATTATGTATGTTTTACCACAATAAAAAATGAGGAACGATATTTTCTCCCCCAAAGATGAAAAGAGTCAAGAAAATACAAGAAAATTTGAGAATCATTCTCAGAAATCCAACATCTAATCAGAAAGTTCCAAAAGCAAACAAAGAAAACTGAAGAGAGGAAATTATGAAATAAATGATTACAGGAAAAATTTCCAGAACTGAATGCTTGAGCTTCCAGACTTGAAGAGTCCCCTGCCACCCAATAAAATGAATGAAATTGTATGTGTACCAAAGCACATCATGGTGAAATTTCAGATACTTAATTTCTCTCCAATCCTACAAACCTATAAGAAGGAAAAGCATGCCATGTTTTCAGCAATGTTTAAACAGTGAAACAATGACTTCCAAATCCCCAAGGAAAATTATTTCCAACCTTGATTTAGACCCATCCAAATAATCAGTCAAAGGAAAGAATAAAGATATTTTCAGACATTCAAGAACCCCGAGGGGCGCCTTGGTGGCTCAGTTGGTTGGGTGGCTGACTTCAGCTCAGGTCATGATCTCACAGTTTGTGGGTTCGGGACCCACGTTGGGCTCTGTGCTGACAGCTAGCTCAGAGCCTGGAGCCTGTTTCAGATTCTATGTCTCTCTCTCTCTCTGATCCTCCTCTGCTCACGCTGTGTGTCTCTCTCAGAAATAAATAAAAAACATTAAAAATTTTTTAAATAAATAAATAAAAGAACCCTCAAAAACCCAAACAACAAAAACTACCTCCCATACGCCATGTCTCAGAAAGCTATGGGAGGATGTGCTCCCCCAAAACAAAGCAGTAAATCTATAAAGAGAAAGACAGAAAGAGAAAGCTCCAGCAAAAAAAGATCCAACACAGGAAAGAGGCAAAGAGAAATCCTCCTCATAACAAGGCAGTGGGTGTTGTCCACCTGCAGAAGACGCAGAGGATAATGGATGGGTGGTCTGAAAGCCACTGTCAAAATCCATTATCTGGTTGTGGCCTGGCAGAGTAAGCTATAGCCCTGCCCCACGCCTGACCACACCTGCTGTTGAAGACAAGGTTTGTGGTCAAAGAGAAAGTAAATACCCACAGGATGAAAGGCAAACCAAACTGACTATTCTTTCCATCTGACCCAGTCTCCACCAGGGACTGCTCATCCATCAAAGCTATGTTTCAAATGGACTTCAATTAAATTTAGAGAGGAGATGTGTGTGTGTGTGTGTGTGTGTGTGTGTGTGTGTGTGTGTGTGTGTGTGTGTGTGTATGAGAGAGAGAGAGAGAGAGAGAGAAAGAGGATGAGAGAGAGAGACCGAGGCAGAACTTGGAAGTAACGGGTCTCAGTCCTGGCAGTTGACCCAGGAGATTTAACACTGTTTTCAAATTGGAGCTCTAAATATTGTAGCTCATTAGGTCCCTGAGTGGGGCTTCTCCCAACCCTCTCTAGCCCTTACCACACCATTGTCAGCTGAGAAATGGGGTATTAATATTAGGGACCTTTGTGATTTATTTCTTATGAATTCTTGCACATGAAGTTCAGAGGAGTATTAAAAACAGTTCCAGATCGTAAGGACCTTACTTGACTCGCGGCATTATTAGAAATTTCGGTTATAGATACAGATTTTACAGACAAGCACATCGGCCAAGCAGCCCCTGCTTTGCTGGTTACTATGTGGCAGCGGGTGGCCACTGACATTTGTTACTTGGGAATCTAGAAGTTAAACTGCTGTTGGAGTCCTTTCAGTCCTAGGCTCCTGGAGGTACAGACTACATCTATTTCAAGCTGTTAATCTGTGTGTTCCTATAAAAGAGAACACACTTTTTTGGCTCTCTAAAAGAAAATACATTTTAAATAACATTTTAATTTACTGATAAAATGATATAATGATTGCATCATAGCATAATATGGGAAATATAGATAAAACAAGATTGACCACTAACGGATGGTTTGTGAAGCTGGGTCATGGGAACATGATTTGTTTCATGTTTAAAAAATTCCCTAAGAGGTTTTTTTTTAATGTTTATTTATTTTAACGAGAGAGAGAGAGACAGAGCATGAGCATGAGCATGAGCATGAGCAGGGGAGGAGCACGGAGAGAGAGGGAGTCACAGAATCCAAAGCAGGTTCCAGGCTCTGAGCTGTCAGCACAGAGCCCGACATGGGGCTCGAACTCACGAACTAGGAGATCATGACCTGAGCTGAAGTCAGATGCTTAACCAACTGAGCCACCCAGGCACCCCCATAACAGTTTTTTTTTTAAAGAAAAAAAGGGGAAAAAAAGAATTCCAACCAGAATTTATCTCCCTAAGTCCTCAAACACTGCCCAGATAACAACAGCAGCTATTAAATGAGTCAGCAAAACAGGCCATGGTTAAGGTGTAGTTTGTCATTAATTAATAAGCAATTTATTTCTGACTTAAACAATGTACGAATTTTAATGATGACTTTGGAGGAAAATTGCAAATAGTCATCAAGGGGAGACCAAGAAGGAGGACCCACTTCCCAGAACAGTGCTTCTCAAATTTCAACCACTTGAGGATCTTGTAAAAATGTAGCTATTACTTCTCTTTCGAAACTCAGCTGGAAAATCACCTCTTCCACGAGGCCTTCTTTGATTGCCCTTCTCCTTCACCCTAGGTTGTACCCACTATAGTCAGAATAGATTTCTCTCAGCACACCTTTATTTCTTCATGCCAATTTGTGTATGTGTGCCCCTTGAACTCACCTAGCACAATGCAGAGCACATGGTCAATAAGTAACATAGATTTGATGGATGGATGAATGAATGAATGAATGAATGGCTACAGAGGCCTAAGTTTGTTCCTACCTTCATCTGTGAGGATTCTCCTCCCTTCTGAGCTATGTTCTGCATTTCTGCCAAAACTTTTTTGAAAAATATCCAGGAGATCTAGGCTAATGGGATTAGTCAATGAAATGTTGGCCAAGGCGTGGTTCCCAACAATAGCCTTTCTGGCTGGTCTGGAGCTCACTGGCATCCTCACACTGCAGACCAATGGGTCCACATTTAGAAACTGGTCCCTCTTACCAACTTGCTAGCCCACGTGATGGTGTTCTTTAGTTTGGAGCCACTCATCTGGAAATGTGATGCCTTCAAAGCATGAGTTTGAACATATCTGAAAACTTCCAGTTATGCTGGAGTTAGACTCATATCTCGAACCTCCAAGTTCAAGAATTAAGCCAGGCTTTCTAGAGCCATATGCTTCTTGGACAACTGGTTCTGCCCAATGTTAACGAGTTTTACCAAAAAAGGGATGGGGAGGGGGTTAGGAAATCGGGAGGTCAAATGCTAAGTTAAGCAAACGTAAACTGTTTCCTTTCTTTTGGGGTTTTTCAGGACGTCTGGCCAACACTGTGTCTTGCGGTCCTTCAGTGGGATAGTGTAACAGGGGCATTTAGTAACCACGTTGCCCAGGATCCTCTGATCCTAAGGCTAATACACCACAAGACACACTTTGGGAAATACTGTTCTTTTTTTTTTTAAATATTTTTATTTATTTCTAGGAAAGAGAGAGACAGCATGAGCAGGGGAGGGTCAGAGAGAGAGGGAGTCACAGACTGAAACAGGCTCCAGGCTCTGAGCTGGCAGTCAGCACAGAGCGCGACGCGGGGCTCGAACCCACGAACCGCGAGATCATGACCTAAGCGAAAGTCGGACGCTTAACCGACTAAGCCACCCAGGCGCCCCATGGAAAATACTGTTCTTAACGATACAGGTTCTTACTCTGAATGGACTGAGCCATTGTTGATAATGCAAGTGTTGCATCCCTAACATGTTGCCTTGTAGGCTCTCCTCTCCCCACCTTCTTCCAACAGAGGTGTTTTTAGTGGGTCTCCCTTGTCAAACTTTTGCTGGTGTTCTTCCTCCCTCATTCTCTTTTCTCCTATAGGTTAAATTCAGAAATTCGTCTTTCTGTTTCCTTTATGTGTCCTGTTCTCCCAAACTGAAGGAAACCTTCAATATTTAAGTCCCTCTTCTGATAATTTCATTTGTTCTTTGTTCTGGATAATTTTGGTAGTGTGGTATCACCATTGTCATCATCATCATCATATTGTCCATATGTCTTTACTTCTCAAAGCATTTTCATATAGACATAACTTCACTTTTTCCTCGCAAAATCCCAGCAAGGTATGCAAGAAAGCTGTTTGCCCCATTTATCCAGGAGAAAGCAAGGCTCAGAAAGGTAACACTAAGTAATACATGGAATTGTTGAATCACTCCGATATATTGTACCTGAAACTAATATAGCACTGTATATTAATTATACTGGAATTTTTTTTAAAAGGAAAGAAAGATGACACTAGGGAACAAAATCAAACAGGAAAGTCCTTGCCCCATGGAGTTTATAGTTTAGCCTCTTGAAGCATTATAATCAGGTGGCTATGCCTCGCTCTCTGATAGGAATACAGCTTTGATGTTCTGAAAGCTTTCCCTTTTAATAGACTTGCCCTATCAATAAAAGAAGCATCATATAATACTCTCAATCAAGTCTGGCAGAACTCCTCTCTAGCTTTTTGGTTTTATGATAGGTAGTCAAAAGGACAAATCTCACTTGTCCTTGAAGATATTTATGGAGAGAAACAGCCCAGAAGCACAAGAAGGAGACAGACAAGCATGAATGAATGAAGGGTGAAGACAAGGAAACGTGCCTTGTGATCCACAAGCCCCATCTCTGAATTTCCAGCACTACCTTTAGGCACAGAAGCTTAGGAGCAAGCAAACTCTAGATGAGAAATCCAAAAGTCATCTGAAAACTCGGGCATTATTACCAAAGTGCCCACATCTACCAATCTGTTTTGACAGAGCTTGCTATCAAGAGCTTGGGATCTAAAGACAATGCTGATCTATATGAAAAGAGTTCTCACACCCAAACAAAAGTATCTGAGGCTATGTTCAGGCATTGACGTAAGCCTATATAGGTATGTGAGTCTGCATTTGTGTGTGTGTAAGAGAGCAGTGGAGAGAGAGATACATACACAAAGAGAGAGAGACAGAGAAAGACAGGTAACTTCACTTCCCACTGGCCAAATATGTACTAGAGACGGAGGGTTGGTGAAGAGGAGAATGGCCCTGAAAGAGAGAAGGTGTGTCTTGAAGAAAAGGGAACATGTTCTAAAGTTGGGCTTCGGTATTGGTAACTCAATAGATTAAACAATAACAAAAACTTCAAGTGCCATACTGTTTTTCATAGCGAAGCCCTCTTTTTGGTTCTAGCTCTCAACCACATAGAGGGCACCTGATGCTCCTGAGGGAAGTTCTTCATGCTTTTGAAGGACATGCGGCTCATAATGTCTTCCCTTGCGCCACACACTCTCCTAGGTATCTACCAACAAAAGTAAATGGGCACTGGGAAAAATACCTCCAATACTTCAATATCCCATGAGCCCCCAAAAAGCCCCTTCCACACTTGTGCTTTTTACAAAGTCCAAAACCCATTTTCAACAAGAAGGAAAATGGAAGAGGCAGAGGGCATTGCAAATAGACATCTGTATGACCAAAGACAGAGAAAGCCTGGGTCATTAGCCTTCTCTTGCCATTATGGTGTCCCTGGCCCCGGACACTATGGTAGGAAGCTGGATGGGTGGCACTTAGCCCTAAGTTTCAAAGAGAAAAGCAGGGAAAAGGAATTCAGATGAAGGAAGAGAGCTTTAAGCCAACACAAAGAAGTGTCACTTGAGTACGCCTGGTCCCCTCAAAGAAGACACCACAGCACCTGGGAAACCTCTGGCCAATTTTTCAAGAGTAGGAAGCAAGGAGTCGGGATTCCCCCACATTCATTCACTCATTCAACAATGTTTGAACACTTACTATGTGCCAGGGTTACACAGGTTACATTATGGTAACCCTGTAGATAAATGTCAGCTTTATACAGCTGACCTTTGGGGCATCTGTGAGCTAGCTGCTTCTCAGTAGGTAGAAGCAGCCTACATGTTGGGTCAGTGAATTAGCCTCTCTTCTTCCCCCAAGAGTTCAGAACTTGTTAAGAAATAAGGCACAGGAAACAAATAGATAATCTGTTTGCAGAGTATGCCTTCAGGTCTATAGCCAAAGTGATCCACTGTGCTCCCCAAACTGGGCTGACCCACCCAATATTCTATGGGCAGCACAGGACAGACAAGCACAGCTTTCCCCTGCTTGTTGATTGAGACAGTCAAGATCGTGACTCTCTAAGAACTTGTCTTAGTGGGGGAAGACAGGCCATACACGGGTTAACACATAAACAAGATCATTTCAGAGAGTGGTAAGTGCTGTGAAGAGAATAAACAGTGAAGTATGAGAGAGAAGGACTAGTGAGAGCAGGTGGTGAAGAGACTGTACTTTAGAAAGTGTGGTTGGCAAAGGCTGAAGGATGAAAACAAGCCAGTGATGGGAAAATCTGGGCAGAACCAGGAAGTGCAAAGGCCCAGGGGTAGAAAAGGCATGGTGTGTTCCAGGGTCATATGCTATGATATCTACATCATCCACTTTAAATGGACCTAACATCCCCAGGAAGGAATCCCAGAACAGGTCACCAGATAGACAGCTAGGGCTTCTGTTATACGGTGGGGTGTCATACAAGAGCTCTTCACAGATCGTTACTTTTGCTCAAGCCTCAACCTGCTCCCACATTTAGGACCAATTCTTGGTTTAGTTTTACTTTAATTCATTCCAAACTAGAACAATCACTCAGAACTAATTTGGTCACTGAAGGAGTAAGATCTGTTTTTGTCTGGATCTCAGTTTCCCTAGGCAGTAATAGCCTCCGAGTGCAAATACAGCTGACAAACAATAGCCCAGGCTTCAACGATTCTTGGCCCTCCCTGCTGTCTCCTCCACAAAATTCCTCTCTGTATTCCTAAGAGGTGTTTCTCACACTGACACACAAAACTGCAATGTGCTAACTGTTAACTCCTGCAAGGCCTGGCTGCTGCTTCCGGTGGACCCTGGGGTAACAGTCATGTACCCCCAGGCTGCTGCTAAGCCTTGACATCATTTCTTGTCTGACACTACCAATTTCTCTGGCCTCCACCATTTGGTCCACTGGAGCCCTCAACGTACAAAAGCTTTATCACTAGGCCTCGCTTCTTAAAAAAAAAAAAAAAAAGTATACAACTCAAACTCAAGTGATTTTTATTCTATCACAAGGTTGTGCAATCATCACCCCTATTTAAATCCAATACATTTTCATCATCCCCCAAAGAAATCCCATAACCATTGGCAATCACCTGTCATACCTCTTTCCCCGGACCCCTGGCAACCAGTAATCTACTTTCCGTATCTATGGATTTACCTATTCTCAATATTTCATATAATGGAATCATACAAGGGTGCCTGGGTGGCTCAGTCGGTTAAGCGTCCAACTCTTGATTTCGGCTCAGGTCATGAGCTCACGGTCCATGAGTTCAGACCCACGTCAGGCTCTGGGCTGACAATGCAGAGCCTGCTTGGGATTCTCTCAGCCCTCCTCTTTGCCCCACCTCCACCCCTCCCCTGCACACGCACCTGTGTGCTCTCTCTCTCTTTCAAAATAAATGCCTTTTTTAAAATAATAAAAATAAATGGAATCATACATTATATGATCTTTCATGTCTGTCTTCTTTCACTTGGCATAATGTTTTCAAGGTTCACCCATGTTTTAGCACATGTCAGTATTTCTTTTTAAAGCTAAGTAATATTCCATTGTATGATACGACCATATTATGTTTCTCCACTCACTTCTAGGTTAATTCCAGTTTTTGGCTCTCATAAATAACACTCTATGAACGTTCATGGACAAGTTTTTGTGTTTGCATGGCTTCACTCCTCTTAGGTGAGAAGTATATACTTAGGAGTGGAAGTGCGGAGTCCCACGGTAACTCTAAGTCAACTCTGAGAAACTGCCAGACTGTTTCCAAAGCAGTTGTGCCATTTTACATTTTCATGCAGGAGGGTTCCAGTGTCTCCACATCTTCAATAAAACTTGTCATTGTCTGTCTTTTCATTCAAGTCACCGTCCTGGGAATCTTGTGGTTTAGATTGGCAGTACCCTGTTGTTTTAATAGTTGTTTGTTTACTATTGTTGAGTTGTAAGAGTTCTTTATATATTCTGGATACAAGTCCCTTATCCAATATGTAATCTACAGTACTGTCTCCTCTGTAGTGGGTGGTCTGGCCCTTGTTTCTTTCACTTGCTTTGTGACCCTTGTTAGGGAGTCTGTGTGTTGCAAAGTTTTCAATGAAACAACTTTTTTTTTTTTTTTTTTTTTTTTTTTGCTTGTAGCGTCTCTCTCCTTTAGCCCCCTGACAAGAACTGGCGACAGATTCAAAGGCAGACGCTTGTGGTTCAGGCTCTACACTCAACTCCTAGGTTTGAATCCTAGCCCCACCCCTTCATCTAACTTCTCTGAGCCTCAGCTTCCCCACCTATGCAATGGGAATGTTAATACAGATCTCTACAAGAACTGGCAACAGATTTAAAGGCACTTGTGGTTCAGGCTCTATAGTCAACTTCTAGGCTCAAATCCCAGCCCCACCCCTTCATCTAACTCCTCTGAGCCTTGGTTTTCCTACCTATACAATGGGAATGTTAATACAGACCTCTCCACATTGTTTTCAAGATGAAATGAGGTAATGCTGGGCCCTTCACACTCATTATCTCAATTAAGCCTCACAACCAGCCCGTGCTGTAGACATTATTATCCCCATTTTACAAATGAGGAGAACAGACTCAGAGCCATCCCTATAAGCCTTATTTCCCTTCTAGTTCAGCTACTACCGTATTAAAGATCCAAATATGTATTATAAATATTGTCTGTAATAAAATGAGGCACAGCACAATTCAAGACACATATATAAGTACTAGGGTTGTGAGGTCCATTTAAGTGAAAACCTGTCAATGACTCTGGCTTATGAAGTGAAAGCAGCTGAAATTCCCTCATAAGCACTCGACCTCAAGCTAAAAATTCCTTATTCCGGTCATTCAGACAGCAAATCCATGTCTGCTATTCTAAGGCTGAAGGACACCCTTCAGAACTCTGACATAGATGACTCAGTTTACCCTCTGATCTGCCAGTACCAAAATGACTGGCTGCCTTGGTCAGAAATTTAAGTTGACCAACTGCCTCATTTCAGTGTTTGGTTGCATTGTTTGTATTATTTGTTTGCTTTTCTGTCAACCTAACCTCACTGAAGAGAGTTAAGGAAACACTAAGTTTCAGGTCCTCCATCAGGCACTGGAAAAAAATAATGTGTAAAAAGAGACATGGTGCCTGCCTTCACGGAGCGCACAATCAGATGATGGAGCCAAACACTCCGTGAGTCAATTAGCAACAGACTGAAATAACTGAGTCGCTTAAAGAGGATGCCATGAAGGAAACAGACAAGGGCTGAGTCAGCGTGTAGGTCAGGGGACCTAGTGAAGCGGAGTGACCTGACCTGAGAAGGCTGCCCTGAGGAAGTAGACATGAAAGCTGAGACCGGAAGAATGAGCAGTCACTGGCTGCAGGAGACGTCAAGCGAGGAGGGCTCCCAGCAGAGGAAATGACCAGGACAAAGATCAAGGGGCCGGAAAAAAGAAAGGTGGGGAGCACGGAGGAAGGTTCCAAATGGGGCTGGTGAGGCAGGCAGAGGTCAGACCCTGAAGGGCTTAGAAGACCATGATTAAGAATGTGCCCTGTCCCAGGGCAATGGGGAGCCAAAGACTGGTTTCCAGCCAACGCCACTCAGGACTCCCATCCATCCCCCCATACAAGTGACTTATGCTCTCTTCTCTTACGGTATTATCAGACATTAAGAGTTTTTCAGAAAAGCTACTTCCCACTGTGGTGTCACCGGCTGCCAGGGCTTCACTGCTTACCTGTCCCAGGTGAAAGAAATGTGTCTTCTATGCCTTACCAAGGGGGAAGACGACTCTTGCTTTTTACTGAGGTCTTTTATTCTTTTTTTTTTTTTCTAGGAGAGAGAGAGACAGAGACAGCATGAGCAGGGGAGGGTCAGAGAGAGAGGGAGTCACAGACTCTGAAATGGGCTCCAGGCTCTGAGCTGGCAGTCAGCACAGAGCTTGACGCGGGGCTCGAACCCACGAACCGCGAGATCATGACCTAAGCGAAAGTCGGACGCTTAACCAACTAAGCCACCCAAGCGCCCCTGAGGTCTTTTATTCTTAACAGTAGACATAATCCTAAGAGAGAGCAACTGGGCAAGGGGAATATAAAGCGTACTAGATAAATGTAGAGCATATTAAATAAAGTAGATTTAATAGCTCATTTGTTTTCATCTTTGTCAATCAACATATGGCATAATAATAATAATATCAATGTAATAGCTAATGCTTACTGGCTGACAGGCTATTTCTCAAGCCCTGCTCGAAGCACTTCACGTGTATTAACTCATTTAATCCATAATGACCAGGAAAACAAAATATAAACCAGCAAACAACTGACAATGTCTTCCATCGTTATTATTTTGTGTTTAGGGGCTAATTTTGTTCAAGGGTGAATGTGGAATTTCTGATCACGTTTGGTCATAGAGGAGAGCAAAGAAAATGAACAAATCTTTGACAGGGAGATCAGGAGCACAGATTAGAGACAGATTTGCCCTCTTTTTCTTATATCAGGGGCCAAGTTTTTATTAAATTAGCATCAAGTCAGCTACCTGAAGCTGGGTTATCAACAGTGTATTGAACAGAGCTCATAGGTTCCTGTGGACGTGATGGCATAGTTATTGTTAAGAGTTTTATCGGTTGACTTACAGTCATCTGCTTAGGTCTGTAGCCTCCTTGGAAAGTTGTCTTTGAACACGGAAACATTATTTGCTTCCTTGTCTCTGAGTCTCAGTTTTCTCACCTGTAAAATGAGGGGGGTACAATTTTTAACCCCCATGAGGGTCATTGTGAAGATTCGATTATGTGATGGCATAAATGGTCGGTCCAAAGCCTGGTGCAAAATACGTGCCTCATGAATTATTAACTATTATTTTATCACAATTCATTATTGGTATAACTAACATAGCCCCTGGTTTACCTTCAACTTCTTACTTCTCTGTCTCCCCCTCCCTCCTTCACACTTACGTTTCAGTCACACTGGGTTTTCTTGAGTACCTTCAACAAGAGAATTATTTCCTACCCCTGAACCTTTCCACGTGCTGTTTTCCCTGCCAGCCTTCTTCCCCCACCCTCTTTTTGCAGGCCGGGCCCCTTCTCAAATCTTCATATGTCAGCTACCTGCTCCCGCCTCAGCAAGAACTCCTCCCTACACCCCATTTTTCTTGCCTCACTAAGATTCTGTAATCATCTTGTTTATTAGCCTGTTTACTTGTTTTCATTCCTCACGAGAATGTGAGCTCCATGACGGCAGGGAGCACCATCTGGCATACAGTTGGTGCTCAACAAATAGCTCTTGATGGATGGATGGATGGATGGATGGATGGATGGATGGATGTCCATCTACAAGAGTGATTCTCAACTCTTCCTAGAATAACCTGGGAAGCTTACAAAAAAGTAAGCTGGAGTCCCAGCACCAGAGACCTGAATTCAATTGGTCTGGGAGGGGGCTTGGGCATAAGAAGTTGTAAAGTCCCTTCAGGTAATTCTAAGGTCAGCTGGGGACTGGGAACCACCAACACAGGGGAATTTAAAAAGCATGACTTTTGGGGCGCCTGGGTGGCTTAGTCGGTTAAGCTTCTGACTTTCGCTTGGGTCATGATCTCGCAGTTCGTGGGTTCGAGCCCTGCGTCGGGCTCTGTGCTGACTGCCAGCTCAAAACCTGGAGCCTGCTTCAGTCTGTGACTCCCTCTCTCTCTGACCCTCCCCTGCTCACGCTGTCTCTCTCTCTCTCCTAGAAATAAATAAAACATTGAAAAAAAAAAAAAAAAAAAAAAAAAAAAGCATGACTTTGAAGAGTTGCATCTCAGACCTGCACCCAGCAGCCACCCCATAGGGGATGCCGTCTCATCCGGTATCGTGGGGAATGTGGCAAGAGTTCTGCTCTAAGAGCAGAGGGAAAGGACAAAGCACTTTCCGTATTTGTCTGGCTCAGGATAGTCGAGCAGGTTCCCCATTTGAGGTGTCACAAATGTCTCGAACACTGGATCTCTTGGTGTTCGACTCCAGTTAGCAAAATTCACGGAGTTATACGGAGTCTCTCTTTCTTGCAAATGTGGAGGCCAGGAGCTGCCTGAACCTTCTGACAGGCAGCCAGGAGTCCTGGCTGGCTGTGTGGCCTCATGCCACAGTCTTGCTGGTCCCTCCCTGCTGCCGTTTTTTTTTTTTTTTTTTTGAAGTTGGGTCTAGAAACAGTCCCCTTCAATTCTAGTTCCTGACCAACTTTCCTTCTGTGGGTATTTGAGTATCAGGTGTCTATCCAGGGAAGAGATGCGTAAATAAGCTTGAAATAACTTGATGCAGTGACCATGCCATCATTAGTATTTACTAAAGGAGAAAGGAACTTGCCCACATTTCTATCAAAGTGTGACCTTTGCTGGCTCGAGGCAGCTGACCGAGACTTGGATGGTCTCCTTAGGTTTGGTAATGACTATTCCATTTGGCCAGCATAAGCCCAATCTTGGAGAGAAGAGAAAAAGCCCTGCTAGGGACTCTTGAGTGCCCGATAAAATGTGTGATGGAGCCTCATTTGCTCTACATCCTGAGAAGGTTTCATTCGCCTCGCAGAGGAAAATAAAAACTGGAAGGAAACCAAACATCCTTCTTTTCAACATAATTTCCATGGTGAACAGAGATGACACCTTACCACCCAGCACCTTAAAACAAGGGTGGTTGGTTTAGGGAATTATGAGGTCTACAGCTCAGAAAGGAACTCTGGGCAACAACCCAGCTCCATGTATACAAGTTAGGAGACAAAAGACACAGACACAGGGGAAGGCTGTAACATGAGAGAATTTCTTTGAGTGTGGACACTCCAATCTACAGGAGGCAAAATTTCATAGAACTAGACACATAGCGAAAACAAAACAAAACAAACAAAAACCACCTGATTAATAGTATCATGCCAATGTCAGTTTCCTGGTTTTAACAAATTACTATGGTTATGTAGGATATCATCATTAGGAGAAGCTTGGTGAAGCCTTTATGAGAACTCCTGGTACTATCTATAGTTTGCAACTTCTTGTGAGTCTCAATCTATATCAAAATAGAAGTTGTAATTTGGGGGAAGAAATGGACTGGGAGAAACTAGGAGAAAATTTTGCAATATATGTAACAGATTAAGGCATATTATCTGCCATGCTATTCAGTACAGTTGCCATTAGCCACATGTGACTATAGAGTATTTGAAATACAGAGTACCAAAGCTTTTAATGATATTATTTTGGACATGTCGAGTTAAGTCAAATTTATATTATTAATTTCACCTATTTATTTTTACTTTTTTAATGTGGCTACTAGAAAATTTTAAATTACATATGTGGCTCTCATTATGTTTCTATTGCACAGTGGTAATCTAAAATTATATAAAAAGTTCTCACAGAGCAATAAGAAAAAGACAAACCAATAGAGCACTGGACAATGGATAGAAGTATAAAATTCATCAAGAAGAAATACAGGTGGTCAATAAACATTCATCTATATAACAAGTATTTATTGATCTCCTATGTTTCAGGCACTATATTGGTCACCAGAGAGAGGGTTTTTTAAACCTTTTTTTGTTAAGTTCATTTATTTTGAGAGAGAGTGAGAGAATCCAAGCAGGCTCTGCACCATCAGCACAGGGCCTGATGCAGGGACTGAACTCACAAACCGTGAGATCATGACCTGAGCCCAAGTCAAGGAGTTGGGCACCTAACTGACAGAGCCACCCAGGTGCCCCACCACAGGCAGTTTTAAATATACTGTTCTTAGAAAGATTCTCTAAGAAGGCGACATTTGAGCAGAGGTCTGAAGGACATAAAGATAGCTCTATCTCACCACCAAACCAAAGCAATGTTATCTTGAGATTCTTTTTCACCTATCAGAGTGGTTAAAAAAAAAAAGATTGATAATAAACTGTCGGCAAGGATGTAGGGAACAGGGCACTTAAATCCTGTTAGTGGCAGTGTAAATTTGTCTAGCCTTTTTGCAGGACAATTTAACTCTATCCAAATGTAACCACATCTACTTTTTGATTCAGCAGTTCCATTCCTAGGAATCCATCCTAAGGAGAGGCCCAAACATGTATAAGCTCTATGAATAAGGATGTCTATTGAAGCACACTATGTAATTGCAACAACCTTTAGGTAACTGAAATGTCTACACCACCATGTAAGTGACAAAACCATTAAAAAGAATGAGACAACTATGCTGACATTTTTTTCCTGTAAATTTGAAGCTACTTGAAAATAAAAAGTTGCCTAAAAACAACAACAAGGGCCATGACAAATTAAGATATTCCCCCCAAGTATACAAGGATGATCCAACAGTAGGAAGTCCATCAATATAACTCACCATTTTTTTTAAATTAAATATTGCTTTTATTTTTTTTGTTTGTTTGTTTGTTTTTTGTTTTTTTTGTTTGGCAATTTTATTTTATTTTATTTTTTATTTTTTTTATTTTTTTATTTTTTTTACAAATAGTTTATTGTCAAATTAGTTTCCACATAACACCCAAAGTGAAAACAAGAGCTTGGAAAGGTGTACACCCTGTATTAGTGGAAAAATTCAAGTTGCAGAATAGGATAGTATAACACTATTCGTATTTTTGGAATAAAGAGAAAACAAACAGACAAACTCTAAGTGTGTGTGTGTGTGTGTGTGTGTGTGTGTGTGTGTGTACACACTTTTATGTACATTATTAAAGTTGATTTCACCAATTTATTTTTATTTTTTAATGTGGCGACTTAGAAAATTTAAAATCACATATGTAGCTCCCGTTATATCCCTATTGCTCAATGTGGATATACAATATATTAAAAGTTCCCACAAATCAATAAGAAAAAGACAAACTAATAGAAAACTGGACTAACGATAGAAGTATAAAATTCATCAAGAACTGCATTTGGGGCACCTGGGTAGTTCAGTCAGTTAAGTGTCTGACTTCAGCTCAGGTCATGATCTCCCCTCAGTCCATGAGGTCAAACCCCACATCAGGCTCTGTGTTGTAGCTTGGAGTCTGGAGCCTGCTTCAGATTCTATGTCTCCTTCTCTCTCTGCCCCTCCCCCGCTCATGCTCTATCTCTGTATCTTTCAAAAAATGAATAAATGTTAAAAAAAAGAAGAAGAAGAAGAAGAAGTACATTTGACCAAAAAACATTCACACACACACACACACACACACACACACACACACACACACATCCACACTTTACCAAACTAGCTATGTGACTCTGGACAAATCCCTTTAATGTCTCTGTCCCTCAACTTTCCCAACAGTAATATGGAAACAATAAAGCATCTACCTCATAGACCTGTTATGAGGACAAATAAGATAATCCTAGAAAAATATTTAACACAGTGCCTGGTACATATAAATATTCAATCAGTGTTACCTGTTATCATTATTGTCAAAGAAAGACCCAGAGGCCAAAACATTTCGAAAAGAAAAAATTCACTTGGAAATGCAAGGGAGTGCACCTTCACAAGCAAGGACAAGCTAGCCCAATAAAAAGCACAACACAGGTATTTAAAGAAAACAAGTGCAAAATTGCCAAGGTGAAAAGTTTTACAGTAATCTGTTCATGATTTTAAAATAAACAAATAAACAAAGCAAAATAGTACCTTTCTCAAGAAATTACAATATCCACAAAGGAAGTGACCTCCATTTGGACATCAACATCACAAAAGATGGAGATGAAGTTGTCTTTGCCAAGATTTATGGGAAATACTCAAGGTTTTTTTTTTTTAATTTTTTAATGGTTTTATTTATTTCTAGGAGAGAGAGAGAGAGACAGCGTGAGCAGGGGAAGGTCAGAGAGAGAGGGAGTGAAACAGGCTCCAGGCTCCGAGCTGGCAGTCAGCACAGAGCCCGACGCGGGGCTCGAACCCACGAACCGCGAGATCATGACCTAAATGAAAGTCGGACACTTAACCGACTAAGCCACCCAGGCGCCCCAGAAATACTCATGGTTTTAATATTGGAGGGATGTGAGCTCAACAGACTGACCCTGTATTCTTGGTTTATCTCAGGGTACAAATTGCTATTTCTTTGTCTTGACTGATAGACACAATGTACTTAGTCATAATGGAAGCAAGAAAAAGTGTCAGCTTTCCTTTCATATTATTCATGGGTGGGGAGAGGGGGCAGAATCTAGAAGCAAATGCACCAGACTACAAACAAATGGTTATCCCTGGAAAACAGGATGAGGAGAAGAACTTACTATTTACTGGGTGTTTCTGGAGCATTCAAATGCTTTCTGTGTTCACAAATTACATTTGTAATCTGTAAAAGAACTAATAAGATCATATAAATGTTAAATATCTAAGCCATCCTCTGTTTCTTTCTAGTTCTTCTACAACAGATGGGATAGTTTGCTTTCCAAGCTTTTCAGAAAAAGATTATAAACCGTGCATTTTCTCTATAACCCACCTCCACGACTTCAGTCTGTAGCATCTACCAGGAGACCCTTAGCATGCAATTCCAAATTGGGAGAGGCAAAGAATGATAGCCAGTGAATGGGGGAGGGAGGATTTAATTCCTTCTTGCTCCATTGTTAGATCTCCACCTTGAACCCTGAGACTCCCAACTAGTGAGGTCCTTCAGAGTGAAATCTGGGAGTTCTAAAGCTCCCACACTCATCTCTCCATATCCTAACATTTACCCAGCAGATATGCCCATAGACAGCTCCTTCTTTAAGGACCAGAGGAAGAAACGGATTCATAAGAGAACTCATGGTGGGGGCTGGTGGGGGCAGGGGGAGGTGAATCCACAGCTGACACTGAAAGAGGTTTTCATCCATCTTTCAAGCCGACCATGGCCTCATTCCTAGACAACTCTGCATCTCCCTTACGAGCCCCAGCAAGGTGGTGGTTTGCAGAGAGGAGGGCAACATACAAGATGCAGAGTGGCGGCAGGTGATAAAGGTTGAGCAAGACTCACTCGTGTCTTGCACCCAAATCCCCCTCAGCCGGGTCACCAGCCTGCCTCTGCTGACCTGCAGTAAACAACTCAAGCAGCTCAGGAAGCCTCTGTCTCACCTGTGTCGTGGGCAATGCACAGATAGAGACATACCCCTCAGTGTGCCACAGGCTTGCTGTTCTTCCCACCGGAGAACATGAAACTGATTTTTTTACCCAAACAGCCAGGAGTTTAGGCATCGCCCTATATTTTTCCTCTGATTACATCAACACAAGTACATTGCCATAACTAAGTGCATCTCAGAACCGGGTTTTCCAAAGCAACACAATAGGATAATGATCACTTTCAGAGCATGTTGAATGTGCGTAATTTTACACTGGATTGAGAAAAACATAAAAATTTTTTTAAAAATGAACCGGACTGTGAGCTCAGAATTTAGAGGTCTAAGATTCTATACATTGACTTTGATCGTAAAGACTATAAAACAAAGTTCCTGGGGTGCCTGGGTGGCTCAGTCAGTTAAGTGTCCAACTCTTGATTTCAGCTCAGGTCGTGATCACATGGCTCGTGGGTTCAAGCCCCGCATCAGGCTCTGTGCTGACAGCTCAGAGCCTGGAGCCTGCTTCAGATTCTGTGTCTCCCTCTCTCTCTCTCTGCCCCTTCCTTGCTCGTTCACTCTCTCTCTCTCTCTCTCTCTCTCTCTCTCTCTTTCTCTCTCTCTCTCTCTCGCTCCTTCTCTCTCGCTCTCTCAAAAATAAATAAACATTGAATAGTATTAATAATAAAACAAAACTCACTAGCCAGGTGTTTCCAATAAATACTCAGGGCTGAGCACTCCAGAATTCAGGACTCCGAATTCCGATGCTCATGCTACTGGAAGGTCTGGATATCATTGCAGGTTACTGCCTTCCTCTTCACACCAGAGTCCTGTGAGCAAAGCCCCCTTCACTGCTGAGGACCACAGCTTGTTGCTAAGGTGGTCAGAATCCAAAAATTAATGGAAGGTTCTGGAAGCAGGAAGCTCAGTGTTCTACTGGGTGTTTCTCTGGCTTTTAATTGTCTACACGGGCTTAATCCGCCTTAAAAGTACAGGAAGAGGAGCAATCTATTACTGAAGTGCTGTGACTTCAGGATCAAGAACAGAAGTTCGTACTGAAATCTACCATTCAGCACACTGATCAACCTCTGTCTGTTAACTCATGAATACCAATGTCCAGTCTTCACTGAGCTGCAGCAGAACTTTTGAGGGGATCCTCAGCAGTGGGAGTTATGATGAGGAGGGTTTATTAGAGGACTGTTTGGCTGCCCTGGCCATCAGCTCAGCAGCAAACTTTCTCTGAGCACCTCCACTTTGCCCTCCAACAAACTCACATTCTGTAGGGAAACAGATCTGTTTCTCTCACCTGCTCAGCCAGTACCTATTTCTTGAGCTCCTACCAGCAGTACTTTGCTGCTCAAAGTACTAGCAACAAAGGAGGTATTTAAGATACTCAACAAGTATTCAAATATTCAACAAAATATTCCATCAGAAAGAATGTTCTGTGGGGCCAACTGGTAACACTGAAGTTGCTAGATTGCGGGGAAGTCTGTGCGGATTCAGAGGTGTGGGCGCTGGGATGGCTGGGGGTCCTGGTGGGTAGGGGTAGCTGCTATTTACCAGCCAGACAGAAGTCGTTTGGTATTTTAGCAGCTGGGAAAGCCGTATGAGTAGGTACCAGCTGAATGACAGCTTGACTTGGGGATAGAGGTGAACGGTTCAGTCGAGGTTCGCTGACCTCATGGATTGAACTTCTAGTGCAGGAAAGGCAAACTTTTTCTGTAATGGACCAAACAGCAAGTATGGCCTCTGATCCAGCTACCCAACTCTGTTGTAGATTAAAGGAGCCACAGACAAAATGAGTGTGGCTGTGTTCCCAACAAACTTCATTTATAAAAAACAGCCAACTGGGGGCATGTGTGACTCAGTCGGTTAAGCACCTGACTTTGGCTCAGGTCAAGATCTCAAAGTACATGAGTTCAAGCCCCACATCAGACTCTGTGCTGACAGTTCAGAGCCTAGAACCTTCTTCAGATTTTGTCTCTCCCTCTCTCTCTGTCCCTGCTCTCTCTCTCTCTCTCTCTCAAAATTAAACATTTAAAAAACAGTAGGCTGGACTTGGCCCATGGGCCAGAGTTTGGAGACTTCATTCTGCTGGACGAGACATGCATACCTGTTCATTATACAAATATTTATCAAGCATCTTCTGCATGACAAAATATGGCACTGGGTACTGGTACACTCTGCTGAACAACAAATAGTGGTCCCTGCCCACAGAGCACTTATACTATAATGGGAGAGGCCCAATCAATCATTTTAATGTGCTATAGTAAATACCAAGGTGAAAGTAATCAGCAAGGGGAAATCAGTCAGCCCAGGGAGGGCTTCCTGGAGGAGGAGGAGGTGATCAGATCAGCCTGAGAAGGGCATGCCTTTCCTTGTGGGTTGTCTGTCACCACCAGCTTTTCCCTTATGTCCTCCAGTCTCTGAATAGCTACAACGATGGAGACATCGAAGGATCCAGGCGTCTCGGGAGGAATGCCAAGTGGGTGGCCGTCGCCTCCATCATCATTGGTCTTCTGATCATCGGTATTTCTTGTGCAGTTCACTTCACAAGGAAGTAAGTAGGCTTTCTGAATCTTTCCAGATGTGAAATGCTTTCTCCTGAATGCCTGTTGGAACCTGTTAGGACAGGTTAGGTAATGTTCCAGTAGCGAACAATGCCAAAGAAAAAGAGTTTTCATTTTCATTTCACTGGTGTTATACAAGCCACGTAGTTTTGTGGAGAGTCCCTCCTCTGCCCAGTCACTCAGCATCCAGGCTATCCAAAGCTCCACCATCTTCCAGCTGCTCTCTCAAGAACAGGGGTCAACAAACTTTTCCTATAAAGGGCCAGACGGTAAATACTGTAAGCCTCTATCACCATCTCAGTCATGACTACTTAACTACGCCATTGGGGCAGAAAAGCAGCCGTATACAATATGCAAATGAATGAGCATGGCTGTGTTCAATAAAACTTTATTTACAAAAATTGGCATCTGGCCCATGGGCCAGAGTTTTCCCACCTCTGAGAGAGGAGAGAGGATGACCAGCGAATCCCACATGCATTTTCACTGCCTCAGTCCCTTCCTCTGCCTAACCTGCTGAATGATTTCATGACTTTGACTCAACTAGCCAACTGTTCTTACTGTAAGAGCAGAAGGGCTACACATACTTTTTACCGACGTGCTCTCAGCTCACAAAGAGATGGATGCTGCTCCTGATCTCTCTGGATTTGGACAAATTTATCCTGATTTCTCTAACCAGCAGAGATGGGCTCCATCTGCTAGAATCAATGACACTTTCCATCAGAGCTCTGACAGGGGCCAAGGTCGTGTGATGGACAACGAAGATCTGGAAATGACAAGCCCAGATCCATCTCTGCCTCACTGTGTAACTCCCGGCAAGGCAGATAAGGACTCTGAGAAACCATTTAGCTCTTCCCCCGAGAGCAGCGGGTTAGCCCCATGCCATGTCCTTCAGGCTGAGGTCAGCCTCTTTGACTTGGTTTCAGGAAAGGCTCACCTGGTGGGCGAGGGAGGACACAGACACCCGTCAGCCTGCCAGATTGGCCAACCCAACCGTGGCAGCTAAGGGGATAGTGCATGTCACAGTAGGTCAATTTCCTATCAGATGAGCCAGACCCAGGAACAATCAAGGCAGTTGGATGGAGGGGAAGATGTGAAAACAGAAAGTGTCACAGAGGGGGAAAAATAGACAGCTCTGACCAAAGAGAGGAGAAAGGGACACTAAAATTTTCATCAAAGGAAGTTTCTTGCCTGCAAGGTGGAAAATGTATGGTGGTGGTCTATGAAGAAGACGGGTAGAGAAGAGATGTGAACACACCCAACTTTATCCTTGAAGGAAGGCAGAATGTGCTTGTGTGTGAGCAGGGGGCTGTGGAGTGCTGGGCTAATGGTGCAGGCTTGGCACCAGACTTCCTGGGTACAGCCTTCCCCTCTGCCACTAACCTACTGTGAGACTGACTGTCAACCAAATGCATAACCTCAGTTTCTTCTTCTGTAAAATGGGGATTATAGGAGTACCCATGTAAGAAAGCTATTGTGAAGGTTAATTAGATGATCCATGGCATGTGTGTAGCATGGTGTCTCTTCCTCAGTTGGTGCACAAAAAATGCAAACCATATGGGCCACTTGGGTGGCTTAGTTGGCTAAGCATCCACCTCTTGGTTCTGGTTCAGGTCAGGATCTCACAGTTCGTGAGATCGAGCCCCGTGTCAGGCTCTAACAGTGAAGAGCCTGCTTGGGATTCTCTTCCCACTCTCTCTCCCTGCTCCTCCCCTTCTCTTGTTCTCTCATTCTTTCTCAAAATAAATAAGTATATATAAATGCAAACCATTTACTAATCCTATTATTACTGGTGTTATCAACATGGCTGGGAGAGGACCTCAGATGCTACCAAAGAGAGCTCATGGCTTTGCACTCATGAGCTAATTTCAAAGGACAGTGTTCCAGGGGAAAAAGGCCAAGTCTTGGCCTAACTCCTGGGAACTTGTGAAAATACATACTGCCCAGATCAGTGTTGAGCTGAGTTATAATAATAGCACCCAACACTGGCATAGAACTTACCACAGGCCAGCTACTGTCTAAGCTCTGACATGAATTAATCCCTATTGAGCCCCCACAGCAACCTCATGAAGTAGGTATTATCATCCCCACTTTGCAGATAAGAAAACTGAGCCTCAGAGAAGAAAAATAAATTGCCTGATGTCTCACAGCTAGTTAGACATAAAGGCGGGGTTTAACCTGGGGTAATCTGGCTCTGACGGCTGTTTTTTCTTTTTTCTTTTTTAATGTTTGTTTATTTTTGAGAGAGAGACAGAGAGAGACTGAGTGTGAACAGGGGAGGGGTAAAGAGACAGGGAAACAGAGTATCCGAAGCACGCTCTGCACGGAGCCTGGTGTGAGCTTCAAACTCACGAACTGTGAGATCATGACCCGAGCAGAGGTCTGATGCTTAACCGACTGAGCCACCCAGGCGCCTTGAAAACTGTTTTCAACCACACTGCCACACTGCCTCTATGCCCACAGCTAGTATACTCAGTTGCACTTGCCTTTTGGCTAGCTCCAGGACTGACTTACATGGGGGTGGTATGCTGAAGTTTCAACCTGAAAAGAAAAACAAAAAACAAACAAACAAACAAAAACCCTGTGATGAGACAGGGCCAAAGGTAACAAAATCAAAACACTGCAGGAGGTAAGCAAGGAACATGCAGGAATAGCGAGTGGTGGGGGCTATGGTGTTCGAGAGCACAGTCCAGCTGATTGTTAACCACTTAGAACGCAGACCTCATGGAGTCCATTTCTCAAAAGACATAGGAAAGCTAGGATTTCATTTCAAATCTCCCAGTTTTTAGATGTTGACAACCAGTTCCCATTACATAAACACATGGTGAGGGCCCAAAACACAACAAAACGAAAAAAACACACAAAAACCACATCTCCAGCCTGGACATCATCTGCTTTGCAGTCTCTGGTGGGACAATCTGGCTTTCAACAATTTTTTAATTTTTTTTAAAAATTCCTGAGAGAGAGACAGCATGAGCAGAGGAGGGTCAGAGAGAGAGAGAGACACAGAATCCAAAACAGGCTCCAGGCTCTGAGCTGGCAGTCAGCACAGAGCCTGATGCAGAGCTCGAACCCACAAACCGCGAGATCATTACCCAAGCCGAAGTCAGATGCTTAACCAACTAAGCCACCCAGGCACCCCCACAATCTGGCTTTAAGATCAGTTTGCCCATTAGACACCATCCAAGCAGTTTTACAAGGGACACAGAAGTCTGTATGCGGGGACTGTCTCCATTCTTAATATAAATATTTCTATCTGGAGCTGAAGCCTGGAGCGTATATGCTTGTGATTGAGATTTTGTTAGCAGTGGTTCCTAAGAAACAGTGTTTCACTGTGGTTGGAGCCTGGACTTAAGTCCAGGGTTTATTAGGATACAAATCATACTTCTACCACACAGACCACCCTGGCAAGTTAGTAAACTCTCTCAGCCTCAACTTCCCTGTCTATAAAGTGAGACTAGAATTACTTCCCCATCTGTATGGTCAGATTCCTTTCAGATTCTTTTCCCTCCATGTTATCAGAGAAAACAAAAAATGTTTTCCAGAGTTAGAATCCTAGGGAGAAAGTCAAAATGTAAAGGCTTTGTCGTGTGTGTGTGTGTGTGTGTGTGTGTGTGTGTGTGTGTGCGTGTGTGTAGGAAAGAAACTAGCCCTTAGAGAACGAAATCAATTCTACCTTCCATTAAGATCAATAACGGGCCAATTTCTCAGTAATCCTTTGAAATAAAATTTCCCAGCCCTAGAAGACATGGAATTACTAAGGCAGAGGTTTCTAACTTTGAGTTGCATGCAAGTTACCTGGGAAGGTTTAAAAGAAGCTGACATTGGCACCCCATCTCAAAAGATTCCAAGTCGCTAAGTCAGAAGTGAGGCCCAAGAATCTGCATTTTCCAGCACTCCATTCACACTCTGGAGTTGGTCAGCTCAACTCTCTTTGCCAAACGTCTTCCCTCCCAAGCCCAAAAGGAAGAATGCACTTACAGAAGCTGGCCTTTAACAGAGCGGCCAGTTTTCATTTACATCAGCAAATTCATCATCCTAAACGTGTTGTATCTCACTCATTGCCAGGGAGGGGAGTCAAGTTACGGCCAAGGAGAGTACCCACGGGAAAGCTCTTTTGTAACAATCCTCAAGGCAGCAAGGGCTTCTGGGACGGTCTGAATTTAGAGGACCCCAAGCCTGGACATGAGACAAAAAGCCTTGAATGGGTGACTTTTCTGATTTTCATTCAAAAAACTGTCTAAAATAAAGGACTGTCTTTTAAAAACTGTGAAGTCCTGCATTAAAAAAAATTACTCTTTATCCTTATCAACAACATTGTAACTAATCCCAAAGTCCTTGCCTTTTAAAAAAAATTACTGTGTGTCCTTATCAAGAGAACTGTAACCAATCTCTTCTCTCCCAGATGATGAGAATCCCAAATGGATAGACTAGAGTTGTAAGAGTTTTTAGCCAAACTAACAAAAAGGTCTCTTTCATCCAAATTTCATAGAATATCCATGTAAGCCATGTGGTGGTGAAAGAGAGATTTGGGACATCAAATCCACAAAAACTGGGAATCACTAAAACTAAAATATTCAACAGTTTGAGAAAGAATGTGGTGCTCTCAGAAGAGAAGTATTCTGGTGCAAACAGAATCAGTAACTTGCAGGCTCTCAAAGTCAGAAAATTCTCTGCTCCCCAGCTGCCAGGGAAAGTGGAGAAATGAATTGCACAGAGCTGAAACATTTAAATATTGCTGCAGTCTATTTATCAATCAAATTGTTCAGGTCTCCAGCCTAAATCAACCCGTCTGCAGGCTTTTACTTTCTGCTGCTGCCTCGAGGATTTGAGCAAAGCGAAGTAATGCCAATCTTGAAGCCACCACGACAATTTCAGCTGGGATGTTTGTAAAAATGCAGATTCATGGCCTCTAATCAGGAAAGACCCCGAGTGGCCCTGAAAGATGCATTATCACAAACAATCCCCCCAAAATAGTGCCAAGTATTCCAAAGTTGCAGAAACACTGTTCTAGGGCTTTGCATGTAATGGAGAACATTCTTGCCTGTGTGACTATATGCCACAAAAGAAGCTTTTTCTTTTTTACATCTTTAAGATACATGGTTGAAGCTTCCGCTTCTGCGGCTTCCTCCCTACTCCCTGGTAACTCTACACACCTCCCAAGTTTGTTCTTCCCTCTCTCCTCATGATCAGGCTCACGGTCACCTATCTGATGCCCTGTAGAATTCAGTGAAATTTCCTTAGCACCAAAAACAGTTGATTGTGTCAAAGCTTGGGTATAAAGCCAACAAGTGCTGTCTACTAGAAATATGGCAAATGATATTCAGGGAGTTCTCATCATACTCAGGGGTGAGGTTCTAATGTCAGGGCATCAGGTGAGCTTTGAGTATAATCAAAATTCATCTTGGAAGCATCCATGGGCAGGGGTGTGCCCTATTAGAGATTCATACCCTGTATCCTGGTCAGCCCAACAGAGCCAGTGTTCCCACCAGAGTTGGAAGAGATGACATTCCTTGGACTGAACACCAGCTGAAACAGTTGGCTCTTTAGGGACCATGGCATATGTTCAACACTGGAATCATGCTCCAAAGTCACACAGAAGGAAACAGATTCATAAACCCATCCATCCTCATGAGCATTTTACAGGGGGATGGCCAGAATGTCCAGCTCCATTTAAAGAGTTGCTTTTTTCTTTTTGAGATACATGAATGGTTCACTCACCATACGCACATGTTCATTCATACGTACAATGCGACTCCACTGAATTTGTGTCTCTGGAGGGCCGTGTCGGCATCTGAATAGCCCCGCACATCCCTAGCATGTATTAAAAATACTTGTTTGTCATTCTTAGCAATAAAAGCCTTCATGCTCCAAAGTTTTCATTAAGGAAGAATTTGGCCTCCTAATTGGATTAAGGATCTCATGACTGTCTTCCTTTAGTAGGCACAAAGTTAGCATATATTAAACTATTATGCACTGGTAAAGCTTATGGCTTATAAATAAACTGGAATAAGTCCTTTCCTGGCTTCAAAATATCCTTCAATTGTATTGGGATAGGAAGTAAGTATATACGCCAAGGTAGGAAAGAAGCAAAAAGTTGGTCTTTTTGCAAAAACGTAAAAGCAAATTCACCTTCTTTTCTATATTACTGGTTGGAGTATAATTTCCTGGGGATTGTTTTGCATTGATGTGTCTGCACAGAATTTTTGTGATTCCATTATGAAAAATAGGGGAGCATTAGCTATTCCCAGAAGGTCAGAAGGGCCTTTCTTTGTTGGTTCACATAAGCTGAGGTCCAGACAAATCACACCTAAGTCATCATCAACAATGGAAAGATTTTGGCTTTGAAAAGGATATAAACTTGTGGACTTTGACAAATAAATCAAAATAACCATTAAAAAGATGTCAACCTCCCCAGTAACCAGAGCAACACAAATTGAAGCATCACAAAATACTGAGGGCGGGGGGGTTGTCTGTCAGATTGAAACAGTTAAAAAAGATGGATGAGGGATGCCTGGGGCGGGGCGGGGGCTCAGTCGGTTAAGCGTCCAACTTCGGCTCAGGTCACGATTTCAGGGTTCGTGGGTTCGAGCCCCGCATCGGGCTCTGTGCTGACAGCCAGCTCAGAGCCGGGAGCCTGCATCTCCCTCTCTCTCTGACTGTCCTCCCCCCCACCCACGCTGTCTCTCTCTCAGAAATAAATAAAACTTTTTAAAAATTTTTTTAAATAAAAAATAAAAAAGATGGTTGATATCAAGGTTGGCGAGAGTGTGAAGAATTGGGTACAACCCTGTTGGTAGAGGAGTAAACTGGGGCAGAGTCTTTGGAAGGTCAATTTGAATACATCTATTAAACTTGAAAAAGATGTGCCCACCCCCTCAGCAATTCTACTTCTGGGCATCCTCCCTGGATACGTGTGTACAAATAGGCATGTGAAACAGTGGCTCTCTTCCCTGGTTACACATTAGAGTCACCTGGGGAGCTTTAGAAACTAACAAATGCCCAGAGCCAACCCTGGATCAGTTAAATTACACTCTTCAGTGATAGGACGCAGCATTCGTAGGTTTTAGGGCTCTCCAGAAGACTCTAATGCAGTCAGGGTTGAGCGGCAAGGATGTGCAGTGATGTTTATCGCAGCTCTGTTTGAAATAGGGGAAACCATGAAACGACCTAAATGGCCACGGGTGGGAAAATGATTAAATACTCAGTGGTTTATTCACAGGACGGAATACCACACCGCAGTTTAAATACAGATCATCCATCTCCCATATGACTGCTTTGTAAGGCCCCACATGATCTCGCTGCTGCCTCTCTCTCCTCATCTCCCAGCACACTGCCCCTTACTCTTGCATTTCAGCGATACTGAATTCCCCTCTCTTCTTTCAGCAACACAAGTATGCTCCTCCACAGAACCTTTGCACCTGCTACCCAGAATTTTCTTCCTCTTGATAATCCACTGACTTGTTCCCATCTCTCCTTGAGATGCTGTTAGCAGAGTTAGCAGAGAGGTGACCCCAACCAACTTCTCTAAATTAGCACCCAAAGCCCCACCCTTATTCCCTTGGTCCTCTTATTCCAACTTTACTTTTCTTCCTAGTACTCACTACTCCTTACAAAACTATCTATATAGGGGCGCCTGGGTGGCTTAGTCGGTTAAGCGTCCGACTTTCGCTTGGGTCATGATCTTGCGGTTCATGGGTTCGAGCCCCGCGTCGGGCTCTGTGCTGACTGCCAGCTCAGAGCCTGGAGCCTGTTTCAGTCTGTGACTCCCTTTCTCTCTGACCCTCCCCTGCTCACGCTGTCTCTCTATCTCTCTCTCTCCTAGAAATAAATAAAAAAAAACATTAAAAAATTTTTTAAAAAAAACTATCTATATAATATATAATTTAAAATACCTTATTATATTCATATAAAATTATACATTTTATATATCAACATGCATATAATCATATACTTCTATGGTCTATTTCCTCCTAGTAGGATGAAGTCTCCAAAAACATTCTTTTTTTAATTTTAGAGAGAGAGAGAGCAAGCAGGGGAGAAGGGCAGGGGGAGAGGGAGAGAGAATCCTAAGCAGGCTCCACACTCAGAGCACAGCCCAATGTGGGGGCCCAATCCCACGATCCTGGGATCATAACCTGAGCTGAAATCAAGAGTCAAGACACTCAACCGACTGAGCCACACAGGCACCCCCAAAACAGTTTCATTTCTGTCACTGCCCGTAATAATAGAGCATAGCGTTTTATGGTGCTTCCTTTGAAGCTAAACTGTTGGGGTTTGAATCCAGGTTCTGCCTCTAAGTAGCCGTGTGTTCTTGGGCATGTCTTTTAACCAGTCTGTGCCTCAGTTTTCTCATCTGTAAAGTGGGGATAAAACAGCGCCTAGCTCACAGGAGTGGGAAGATTCAATTGCATAAACCACAATGCCTGACACAGGGTACTCAGTTGGGCACTGTCCTTACCAGCACCTAGAACAGCACCTGGCAGGTAAATATTTATTGAGTAAGTTAATGAATGAATATATACATATGTATGTATCTTTGTGTGCATAATACATATCTTATACATATGATACACACATATCATATATAGATATATCATTATCCCATGTATATACACACACACACACGATGAATTTCTAACTGTATTTACAGATTCAAATGTAGAGGAAATCACCCAGAGGATGCACATAAAATGTTAACAGTACTGCTAACCCTGGAGGAGGAGAATGAGGTTCAGAAATGCTCATGAAGCAGTTTGCTGCATCTGTATCATTCGTGGGTTGTTTTTTGTTTTTTGTGCTTTTTTTTTTTTTTTTTTGCACATGCCAAGTGTAAGATCAAATACATTTCCAGATATGACGTTTCTCCAAAGGAAACCAGTGTTTAGACTCAAAAGTATGCAGATGTGCTGGTCCAGGCCTGTGGTTGTTTAATCAAGGGTGATCCCTACGGAGAACGGGAGCCCTTGGGTTGAGAAGGCTCAGGCCTGCTATCTCCCTCGCTCCTTCTCACCATCTGTTTGTCCCCCACAGCGCCTGAGCGGCCAGCAGCCGGCTGCAAGCACGGAGGACGGACCTCATCCGCACACACCCCACAGGAGTTTCTGAGCAATGGACCCCTGACTTCAGACTGTGAGATCTTTTCCTCCAGGACTCTCCAGAGGCAGGTCCCTGGCAAATGAACTTAAAAAAGAAAAAGAAAAACTCAAGTCTCACTGTCTAAGTTTAGTGAAGGTCTCTGTGTCCATTCCTCTTCTGCAGAGATGAGCCTCAGGAAACCTCAATACTTCTAAATGGGGGGAGGGGGTCTACGTGTGGGGGGAGAGGGAGGTCCTAGAAAGAGCAATGGATGCTGGTGTCTGCTACGTCAAGTGCAAACATTTGCAGCAGGTTTAACGTTGACAATGGAGTTGAACTTGTGCGTTTTTTCCCCTTTTATTCTTCCATGTCATAGCTAGTGGGTCCTCCTCCGTCAGCTGCTCCAGCCACAACCCCAGAGTCCACACATCACTCACCAAAGAAACAAATGAAGGGTCTTTCTGGCCTTTTGTCATGACCTCAACCCTCCCACGGTCCCCCACCCCCTTGCTTGTATCCACCGCTGCTCACCTCACTTTTCACTTAAAGACTCTGAGACTGTACTTGGTGATCAGTCCTGGGTACAGGCACCTTCCCCATCCCAGTTTTGGGAATACACTGGCTGTTTACGGAATGTGCTTTTTTCAAACTCTCTCCCTCTCTCTCTCTTTTTTAGCAAGTCTCAGGCAAGATCTTTGATTTTCCTGGATGCCAACCTGGAAATGCCGCCTTACTGTATTTCTTTTCTGTCAAATGTAACCCCTTTAGGTGAGAGTGTAATGGTTTAACGATGCCATTATTCTGCCTGCCAGAACATGCCAACCCAGTGCTTCTCAGAATGCGGGACGTACCACTGGTGGTACCCAAAGATCATAGATCATTTGTGAGTCATTTAGAGACACACCATTAAGTGATGCAAATCACCAAGTATGTTTCCCCTTTTCTATTCTTTTTCAATGCTGATTACAGTGAAGAGAAAGCCTCTGTTTAGTGCTCCCGGGTCCTTGACACCTTTTCTGTTACTTTGGCTCTTTTCCCTTCTTCAGAAAGAAAGAGCAGGCCTCAGGTTCAAAGTCTTCTGTCTAGATAGAATTTAATAGCATAGTCCTATTTTCGTTGTATTTCTTAATTACCTTCCATTTACGGTTTCCCCTTAGCGAGGTGACACATTGTTTCTATTCAAATAAATTTACTGAAGAAAAATAGGTGGACTGGAAGAAAATATCAAGGGATTAACACAACAGGTGATATGTGTATATGGCAAAAATAACTTCAAGAACTAATATGGGAAACACAGTGGTAATGAACTTTCCTAAGCAAGAAAGAAGGCAGCTTATTCTAGGTGAATAAACAAGAGGCAGAGAATCAAAACACCCTGCGTCCTAATGCCTTTTTTGCCACTACTGGCTATGCAAGCTGATTTTAGGCAAGTTTCTTAGCCTCTCCGTGCCTCGAATTTCTTCATCTGGAAAATGGAAAACAAGAATGCCTGCCTACATACCTCAGAGTGTTGTTAAGGAGAATCAATCACAGTAATAGAGATGAACGCCCCTGGAGGAAGATTCTAAGTGCTATACAAATACAAAGCAGTGTTCTTAGATCACAATGAATCTCAGGCATTTGTTAAAATCCTGGATGGATTTTATAAAAAAAAAATACAAAAAATACACGTTGATGGACATCAGATTCCACCTGTCATCCCAGCCGGATGTCTGTCATGAGCCAGCACTTGTCCCAGGAGGAAACTGAATCAGGGCCATGAATTCTCAGCACGCAGAGATCCTAACGTCATTCCAGTATATTGGATCCTGATTTCTGTTTCAGACATCTTGTTTCTTGTTTGTTTGTGTTTGGGTCCCCGATCTTTTACTCAAATCAAATGAAAAGTGTTGCTGAAAGGCAGAATAAAAATGGTTTTAAGTAAGCCTGTTTTCCATGGTGTGGAAAGTTGTGTTTTCTCGGGGTTCCCAACCTTCTAGAGGGAAAGGGCTCCTGGATCTCAGCCTCAGCCTGTAGCGAAGAACAGAGAAGCAGGGGGGTGGGGCTGGAGAGGTACCAACTCGGAACTAACTAACTTAGGCCTGAAATGCCCTTCCAGGAGGCATTGAAACTGTTGGTCCCACTGAAGTCACGAAATAAGGTCCCTGGGATCCAGAGGGGGTCTGAGTTTTGCTGGGCCCTCGGGACCTGGCAGAGAGCTTTCATATCAATAAACTGGGATGGCGGTCTCCTCCAGGGCTTCCTGCAAGGTTGAGATCATCCTTGCTCCACTCCAAAGCAGTTAGAGGGGCACCTGGGTGGCTCAGTGGGTAAAGCATCCGACTTTGGCTTAGGTCATGACCTCAAAGTCTTTGAGTTTGAGCCTCGCATCAGGCTCTGTGCTGACAGCTCAGAACTTGGAGCCTGCTTTGGAGTCTGTGTCTCCCTCTCTGTCTGTCCCTCTCCTGCTCACGCTGTGTGTGTGTGTGTGTGTGTTTATCTCTAAAAAATAAAGAAACATTAAAAAAATTTAATTAAAAAAAGAAAAGCAGCTAGAAAAAGGACTGACCAAGTGCATCAGCCAGGGGACACTTTCAGCAGACAGTGACAGAAAACAAACAAAACAAAAAAACACTAGAGCTAAAAGTAGAATTTACTGGTTCCTCTAACTGAAAATTCCAGAAACAGCTTCAGTCATGGCTGGATCTTGGTGCTCAGCACTAAGCACTTCTACCTGTCTGTTCCTCAGCTTCAACTTCCTGGGTTCATTTTGGGGTCACAGCTGCATGGTGGCTGCCAGAAGCTTCAGGCTTCTGCTGTCAGCTTAGCAACGCCTGTGGAAATGATATGTCTGCTGCCTAACAGCTACAAGGGGGAAAAAAGTTTCAATTCAAAATAATGCAGAATTGGGGTGCCTGGGTGGCTCAGTCGGTTAAACGTCTAACTTCGGCTCAGGTCATGATCTTGCAGTTCATGAGTTCAAGCCCCATGTCCTGCTCTGTGCTGACAGCTCAGAGCCTGGAAACTGCTTCAGATTCTGTGTCTCCCTCTCTCTCTACCCCTCCCCTGCTTGCTCTCTCTCACTCTCTCCTCTCTTTCTCTCAAAAGTAAATAAACATTAAAAAAATAAAATAAAATAAAATAAAATAAAATAAAATAAAATAACGCAAAATTGATTCAGAACCAGAACCAATCCATCAGTCTGGATACCTACCAGCCATTAATGAACACGCATGGCCACCCTTCCAACACACGTTGAATCCATAGTCAGGGGTGTGTGGCGCCCTCATTGGCCGCACCTGGCTCAACGGTTCAGACAGTGGAACTGAGGGTGAGGTCAGATCCACCCAAACTTTATGGGTCGAGGGTAGAGGAAGGATTGTTTTCCCAAAGGAAAACCAAAGTGCTTTTAGCAGAAGAAGGAGAGACAGAGGCGAAGCTGAAGAAACAGCCACTGCCTGCATTAGGCGTGTGGCCTCTTACTACGCCTGCCACAAACAGGCCAAAAGTGATGTAATAGCTTTTCAGACAATTTCCCCACTCCGTTGTCACTCTCATCCACTCACTGGTCCGATCGCTACTTCCAGAACACCTGTTCACCTCTGGGCGAGGCTTTGGAGATTCCAATATGATAAAAAGAGACCCGTGGGCAGGGGCCACAATGGGGGTGGCAGGCACACATACGAGAATTAGAAGAAAACATGAGGATGCTAAGACAGGCATGGGCAGCATTCTGCGGTCACTGTGCGGGGGAGCCCTGGCTGCATCCGAGGGGGGAGGCCTCAGGGAGCAAATGTCCCTGTCCCACGGCTCTGTGTGCGTTGCTACGGCTGATACGGCTACAGCCCTTGAAGTTGCCCTATCTTTGCCCACAAGTTACGGGCAGAAGCAGATGCAGACATAAAATCGCTGGCCTCAGCTCCTGGATCAGCAAATTGTCTCTGGCCTGCACTAAGACAGCTGCATTCAGCAAAACAGCATTATGCATGTATCCTGATATGTAACCCTAGATCCAGCTTCTAAATATAAGAGACAGTTTGGGGCCACTGATTACAAAAAAACACTATTCTAAGACAGCGTCCACATTCATTGGTTACTATCAATCCTTAAAAAAGACTCGTGGATGTTGAATATTTGAGCCTGGACAGTTACCTTTATAAAAACAGGGCCCTGAACCCACACACGTTGAGTTCTGGTTTTGATGCGCACAAAAATGTGCGCAAAAAAGAGGCCTAAAGACCAGCCAAGCATCACCCATCATTCCTGGAGAAGACCCAGGGACAAGGAATTCCCTTTCCAATACAGAGTGATTTATTTACAATTTCTTCCAAAAGAGATCTATTTATCAGGCGTCCGGAGAAGGAAGTACAGAGTAGCCTTCATGCATTTTTGTGGGTCGGACATCTGGGTTTCCCCTGAACTCCTGGTTCCAAACCTCAGGTGAGCGGCCGGGTCAAATCTATGATGGTCACGACTTCCATCCCTCTTCCGGTCCAAGTGCACAGTTCACCGTCACATGCTGGCTCCCTGAGGTGCCCTGCCATTTAATTTTCCGGAGCTGTCTGCTCCTGGCACCGCCACGAGGTGCCGATCCCGCTGGGTGACATGGAATCCCACGTACGAGGACTGGGTGTTCTTCAGAGCGAATATATTGAGAAGGACTCAGGAACGGTCAAATCCTGCTTCTGTAGAGGTAACAGGGGGCTGAGGATCAGCAGAACAGAGGGCCTAATGCAGATCTAAACATCTAGTGGGCAAGGTGACTGTTTCTCAAGCCATCACCAAAGCTCGTCTAAACAATCACAGTAGTCTTCGGATGGGTGTCTGTGTATTCATTGCTGGTTGGCGCTGTAACAAGTCCTACATGCTCAGTACCTAGAAAACAACCCGCATTTATTGCCTTACCATTTGGGAGGTGAGAAGCCTATAACGGGTCTCTCTGGGCCAAGAACAAGATTCTGGGAGGGCTGTATTCCTTCCAGAAGCTTCCCAGGGAGAATCTGTTTCCCTGCTTTTCCCGCCTTGCAGATGATGACCACGTTCCTCGGCTCCCGGCCTCCTTCCATCTTCAAAGTCAATGATGGCTACTGGACTCTACTTCATACGGCATCTTTCCCGTTGTGACACCTCTGCCTTCCTCTTCTCCATTTAAGGACCCTTGGGATTACACTGAGCCCACCCAAGTAATCCAGGCTAATCCCTTTATTTTAAAACTAGCTGATTAGCACCCTTAATTCCCCTTGCTGTGTATCCTAACAAACTCACGGGTTCCAGAGATTAGTCCAGGGACATTTTGGGGTGATCATTGTTCTGCCCACCACACAGGGTTTTCACACTGATCCCCGTACAGCACTCACAGTAGCCTGGAGTGATCTCAAAACCTGAATTAAACTGAACCACATCGGGGCGCCTGGGTGGCTTAGTTGGTTAAGCGTTCGACTTTCGCTTAGGTCATGATCTCGCGGTTCGTGGGTTCGAGCCCCGCGTCGGGCTCTGTGCTGACTGCCAGCTCAGAGCCTGGAGCCTGTTTCAGTCTGTGACTCCCTCTCTCTCTGACCCCTCTGCTCACGCTGTCTCTCTCTCTCTCTCCTAGAAATAAATAAAAAACATTTAAAAAAATAAAAAAATAAAAAATAAATAAACTGAACCACATCATTCCTCTGCTGAAACCCAACCCCCACACCCAAAGGCCTACCATGCAACTAAAACTCAAACTTTTAACATGTAACCCTGTGTAATCAGACCTTTGTCTGCCTCTCAGATCTCATCTCCTGCCACCTACCCTCCCTCCTTCTGCTAAAGTCCTACATTGGCCTTCTCGCTACTCTCCAAACATGCCAAGATCATTCCTTCCTCAGGGCCTTTGCATGTGCTGTTTGCTATGCCCATAACACTGATTCCCAGATTTTCTCTTCCTCTTCCTCCAGGTCTCAGCTTCGTGGAGAGGGCTGACCTAACCCCCTCCAAGGCAGCCTACAGTCTTCTATTTGTTTTGTCACACAGCCCCAGAGCTTTACTTCAAGGTCTATCATAACGGAGTTGGATACAGTCATCAATTGCATAATTATCATTGGATGTTTTCTTTCCTGGCAGACTATCTACCCCTATGAAAGCAGGAACACTGTTCATCTTTTCCATCTCTACATTTGCAGTGCCTGACATACACAAGGTTTTTGGTAAGAACGAATAAATAAATAATGAATGAGAATGTAGAGCAGGGAGAAATGGAAAAAGAGAACAGAATCAAATGTTGCTTCATCATTTTGACTTTTTTTCAGTTTATTTATTTTGAGAGAGAGAGAGTGTGTGTGCATGCGAGCGGCGGAAGGGAAGGTGGGGGGGAGGGGGAGAGAATCCCAAACAGGTTCCATGCTGTCAGCATGGAGCCTGATGTGGGACTTGATCACATCAACTGTGAGATCATGACCTGAGCCAAAACCAAGAATCAGATGTCCAACTGACTGAGTCATCCAGGTGCTCCGCTAGCAAATGTTTTAAAGTATGTTTTAAATTATTCTTATATCTAGTGATTCTAGCATTAGGAATTATTCCCCCTATTTTATTCACAAAACTATATCAGGATATATAGATCGATTAGGTTGTATGGGTATACAATGGCAGTGTTATTTGTGAAAGTCAAAAATGAAAATCAAAATGTCCACCATTAAAAACGGACTACAGGGGTGCCTGGGTGGCTCAATCAGTTGAGCGTCCAACTTTGGCTCAGGTCATGATCTCACAATTCACAGGCTTGATCCCTGCATTGGGCTCTGTGCTGACAGCTCAGAGCCTGGAGCCTGCTTCAGATTCTGTGTCTCCCTCTCTCTCTCTCTCTCTCCCCGTCCCTCACTTGTGCTGTCTCTCTAAAAAAAAAAAATTTACACTTTTTTTTATTAGTGTATTATTAGACTCTGGCTTCCAGTAATCGTGAAATAACTTATATTGGACTAATTTCCCCGTCTATAGCAGCTACTGATACTGGGTAAAACAGTTGTTTTGTTTTGTTTTGTTTTGTTTTGAATCAGAGGCTCTTGAGAACAACCAATAGGCAAAAACTGAAAGGAACAGAATCTTTAAAAGAAGGGAAGCATCCAGGGGCGCCCGGGTGGCTCAGTCAGTTGGACGTCCAACTTCAGCTCAGGTCATGATCTCACAGTTCATGGGTTCCAGTCCCACATCCGGCTCTGTGTTGACAGCTCCGGAGCCTGGAGCCAGATTCAGATTCTGTGTCTCCCTCTTTCTCTGCCCTTCTCCCACTCATGCTCTGACTCTCTCTCTCTGAAAAATAAATAAACATTAAAAAAAAGGGAGTGGGGGAAGCATCCACATTTACCTGGATTTTCCTTGAGGGGTCTCCAAGTCCACATAATTCACGGAGAATAAATCTCAAGCAGAAAGCAACAGTCTGGCTGGGCTGAGGAATCACAGGCTGGTGTTTGGGGCTCCTGGGGTAGCTGGAAATTGAGGGGAGAGACCCCAGAAAAGATAAGAGCCACTGAGAAGGGGCCCAAAAATCTAAACATAAACCTCAAATCCTTGGCTGATTCCTGCACTGCATGTGTGGAGCTCAGCAAGGAAGAAAGGGAGGGAGGGAGGGAGGAAGGAAAGGAGAAAGGGCAAAAGAAAAGAGAAGGTAAATAAAAACATCTGGAAAACGTAAGGAACTGAGCAGAGACTTTAGCAGATCCTCAGGGCTGAGAGGCAGAGTTTGCAGTTAAGTTCCACCAGATTAGAAGAAACAACTTCTTACTCAACAGGTCTTTGGAGGTAAGGGAAACAAAAGCAAAAATGAACTATTGGGACCTCATCAAGATAAAAAAAAAAAAAAAGCTTCTGCACAGTGAAGGAAACAATCAGCAAAACTAAAAGGTAACCAACGGAATGGAAGAAGATATTTGCAAAGGGCTAGTATCCAAAACCTATAAAGAACTTATCAAACTCAACACTCAAAAAGCAAATAATCCAGTGAAGAAATAGGCAAAAGACATGAACAGACACTTCTCCAAAAAGGACATCCAGATGGCTAAGTGACACATGAAACGACGCTCAACGTCACTCATCATCAGAGAAATAGAAATCAAAACCACAATGAGATACCACCTGACACCAGTCAGAATGGCTAAATTAACAAGTGAGGCAACCACAGATGTTGGTTAGGCTGCAGAGAAAGAGTATCTCTTTTGCACTGCTGGTGGGAACGCGAACTGGTGCAGCCACACTGAAAAACAGTCTGGAGGTTCCTCAAGAAATTAAAAATAGAACTACCCTATGACCCAGCAATTGCACTAAGTATTTACTCAAGGGATACAGGGTGCTGTTTCGAAGAGGTACATGCATCTCAATGTTTATAGCAGCACTATCGACAATACTCAAAGCATGGAAAGAGCCCAAATGTCCATCAATGGATGAATGGATAAAGAAGATGTGGTGTATATATACATATTATAATATGTATATATGTGTATATATATACATGTATATATGTATAATATATATGTATATATGTATGTATATATGTATAATATATATATTTGTATATAATATATATATATACACACACAGTGGAGTATTACTCCACAATCAGAAAGAACGAAATCTTGCCATTTGCAACTATGTGGATAGAACTAGAGGGTATTATTGCGCTAAGTCAAATTGTCAGAGAAAGACAAATATCATATGACTTCACGCACATGTGGGATTTAAGATACAAAACAGATGAACGTAAGGGAAGGGAAGCAAAAATAATATAAAAACAAGGAGGGGACAAAACATAAGAGACTCTTAAGTACAGAGAACAAACTGAGGGTCGCGGGAGGAGTTGTGGGTGGGGGGAGGGGTTAGGTGGTGAAAAGGCATAAGAAAGACATCTGTTGGGATGAGAACCAGGTGTTACACGTAGGGGACGAATCCCTGGAATCTACTCCTGAAATCATTATTGCACTATATGCTAACTAACTTGGATGTAAATTAAAAAATAATTAATTAATTAATATCTTTAAAGTTAAAAACAGAATTAGCATACGATCCAGCAATTGCACTGCTAGGTATTTACCCAAGGAAAGTGGAAACAGCAATTTGAAACGACATATGCACTCTTCTGCTAATTGCTGAATTATTTACAATAGCCAAGATATAATAAATAACCCAAGTACCCATGGATAGATGAGTGAATAAAGAAGTTATGGCATATATGAGTTATAATTCTAAGTGAAATATGTCAAAGAAAGACAAATACTGTATGATTTCGCTCATGTGGAATTCAAGAAGCAAAAGAACCAATAAAGAAATACAAAAAATTTTTAAAATGACTAAGATGGTCAATGTTATTTTATTTATACGTATTCACCATGTTTTTTATTTTCTTTTTTTAAGTTTATTTCTTTCTTTAGTAATCTCTACACCCACCATGGGGCTCAAACTCACAACCCCAAGATCAAGAGTCCCATGTTCTACCTACTGAGCCAGACAGTTGCCCCATGTTCGTTATTTTCTATATTTTATAATGTTTTGACATTTTGGGCCCTCAGTGACCAAGAAGAAACTGCACTTCCCAAGATTAACTGATTTCTAGTAAATGACTTGCCTGGAATCTGCAAGCCAACCAATCCAGAGCCCATAGTCTGAAGCACATTCTCTATCTGGCTTTTACACTCCAGCAGGCAAAATTTCTCTGCCTTAATCACCCCAGGGCCCAGTACCAGACAACCATTTTTGTACATTTTTAAATAAATAATTGTTAAGAGTACTGAGAAAGATTGGCATATCAATTATGATACATCATAGTATGTATGATGTAGTTTGGTGTGGTAGCTAAGGATGTAGACAAAGAGTCAAATTTCCTGCATCTGAATCCTGGCTCTACCACTTAACAAACTCTATGATGGTGGCCAAAATACTTATCCACTGTGCCTCGGTTTTTTTTATCTGTAAAGTGGGGGTAATGATAGAATGCACCTTTTAGGGCTTTGTGAGGGTTCAGTGGATTCAAACAAGGACAGTACCAGGTATACAGTAAGCACTCTATAAATATTAACTATTATTGTTACTCTGTAGCCATTTTAAAAATGAGGGAGATCTGTATGTGCTGACATGGGAAAAGACACTAAGGAGGAAAAAGAAGTCCCCATTGTGTCAATTTTTTAAAAGGAAACTGATACAAACAAGTACTTCTTCTGGAAAAGGTTATACAGTTATAACAAAATATGCCCCCCCACACACACACCCGTCAAAGCATACTAGAAATTCTCAATAGGTTATTTGGGGAGAAGGAAATAGAGCTCTAATAGAAGGTTTAAGGGGAACTTTTGTGTTTTTTTTATTCAATATCTCCTAGACTACTTAATGTTTTTACCATGTTCATTCATACTTAAAAATATATTCAACTTTTGGAAGACCATGGGAATATTTCTCTGTGTTCTTCATTGCCACCTAGGGGATGCTGAAGGTATTGCCTGCCATAATCATGATCATTTGTTTAAACTTCACTATTTTAATAAGGGATACCACCTCCTTAATTTAGTATGTTACATCAAGCAATTCATAGTCTCCAATTTTCAGGTGATCATGAGTTTTGCAACAATAACAAACACAAATCCATATTTATAAACGTCAATAGATGCTAAAAACAAAAACAAAACCATCTTGTTTGATCTACTTCACTGAAAGATTCTGGCTTCATATTTATAATCTTCATCATCCTGAACCATTGGCCCCACCCAAACGATCTCACCCTGCACCCAATGATCTGTCCATAATGCCTAAATTTCTACATCAACATAATTGCCTGACTTTGAAACTGGTTCCACGACTTCCTATCTGTGTGACCTCAGCAAGTCACTTCCCCTCTCTGAGCTTCCGTTTCTTCTGTAAAATACAAATGATAATAATAGTAGTCTCTTAAAGGATTCTTGGGGGCATTATGAGTTGATACATCAAGCGCAATGCCAGTCATATAATGAAGAGCCTAAGTAACATCATTTTGAGATTAAGTCCTCCATTAAGAGCAGCCTCGGGCTACATGTAGCCCCTATTCCAGAAAAAGCCTCAGATTGTTCAAGGCTAAAGCCACCCTCGGACTGCTCTCAGATCAGCTAAACATTTCTGTGGTCTGAGTCAAGGCTGGGAACTGCAGACAAATTAACCAATTACTCACCACTTGCCTAAACCCTGTGTAGGCCCTTTGAGCTCACCTCATAATTTGTCATTTTCAAAAGATACTCAAAGGTCATGATTGGGTCCCCTCCAAAAGTAACGGACACCTCACAGATACTGAATAGTCAAAACTATTACCTTGGATGCTGTACAATTGTAATTGGAGCTTATGTAATGATGTCATACGTACAACGTGTGCACTGTAACACCCCCGTCCCTTACCCCATAAAAACTCCGCTCACTATTGTTCGGGGCTTCACTTTGCTGCCAATACACTGGTAGGTGGGTGAGCCCCTGCTCGAGCTTGTAATAAAAGACCCTTTTGTACTTGCATCGGTGTCGGCTCCTTGGTGGTCTCTGGGGACTCGCGAATCAGGCACAACAATAACAGGGTTTGATAAACAGTTTTCACCGGTAACACCTACAGTCTTCCAATTTCAACTTAATTGACACTTCCGCCAGGAAGCCTTCCCTGATTAGCTCACATGCCACTCAGAGATCACATTTCTCCTTCGTAGCTTTTGTCAACAGATGACTGATGAATAATTATATGATTAATGTCCATCTTCTCTAAAAGGATCATAAGCACTCTCAGCACAGAGCCTGGGTCTGGTTTTACCCATCATTCTATCCCCAGCATGTGCCACAGTGCCTGGCAGATAACCTGTGTCACAGATAACTATTGATAAAGAAGTGAGTTAGTGAAGTTAGAAAACTGAAGTCCTCTAAAATATTAAACGTTAACCAGAACAGGTGTCACGGACTGATTCGGTTCTGATGGGCTGCACGGGAGGCCTGGACTGGAAAGGGCCATCCAACGATGAAGTAGACACCTCTAACCTTTGTTCTAGGACTAGCCCTGTTTTTTTCAGTGAAGGTGAAACTCATATAACATAGTTAATCATTTTAAAGTGTACAGTTCAGTGGTACTTAGTACAGTCATGGTGTTCTGTAACCACCAACTATGTTAAGTCCTGAAACACTTTCATCATCCCCAAAGAAAAGCCAGTAATCCTGAAGCAGACACTGTCCATTCCCTCTTACCCCAGCCCCTGGAGCTTTCCATTTCTACGGAAATTTCATACGAATGGAGGCCTACAGTATGTGGCCTTTCGTGGTTGACTTCCTCTTAGCAACATGTTTTCAAGGTTCATCCACTGTGGACAGTGTGTCAACAGCAAAAGCCTCAAGGCATCATTTACAACCTCCCCCTCCCCCCCTTAGGCTACCTCTCCCAAATCCAAGGTGACTCTCACAGAAGCTGCACCTGCTACCCTGAGTCCCCAGGAAGGCCCGCCAAGGCCCTCAGCTGCCCCAGGGCCACCACCCCCGGACTGGGCAGGGCTGGAGCCCCCTGACGCGCAGCGAGAGGCTGGGCTGAGGCCCTGAGGGCAGGGATGGTGCTGCGGAGCCCCGCGCACCCCCCTCCCCCGCCCCTTCTCCTCCTGGCAACGGAGCTCAGGAGCTGCACCAGACTCCATCCCAACCCCACGGCCTCGCAAGGCCAAGCACTCACGTGTCGCCGCAGCTTCGAGATGATCACCGACTGGTCCCGCACGTCCAGGCAGATGGGGCAGCTGAACAGCGCGCCCGCCCCGCGTGCCCACCAGGCCGCGGGGCACCCCCAGCCCCGTGCCAACCCCGCCTAAGCGGCCGCTCCTGTCCCAACCCGCCTATTGGTGGATTAAAATACGGAGGTTGAAAGTTATACCCGGATTTTCAACTGGGAAGGGTAGAGGGCGGGGCTCCTAACCCCAGAGGTCCAAGGGTCAATTGTACTCCTTTTTCTGCCTGGGTAATATTCCATTGTGTGGATTATACCACAATTTATCCACTAATACCTTGAGGGACATTTGCATTATTTTCACCTTGCGGCTATTGTGAACTGTGCTCTCCAATCCTATTGTTTTCATTGTTTAAGCCTGCATGTTATGTCAGATCATGACAACTGAAAGAACTGCCAGTTATTCAGATATAACTGGCAGCCACGAATTTGTATAATTCAGCAAGCCATTTTGCCTCCTCCGTGCTAACCTAAGAGGTTGAACCAGGAGTTTTGTTCAACTAATTTACTTGGAAGGTGATTCCAAGTGCTTATTTAGGAGACGATCCTAAGAAGTGACAAAGGAAAGAGGAAGGAAGCCAACAAATTAAGTGTACCTTTATGATCATGTTAACTGCGTTGGGCATAAATTGGTTCAGTTCCACTGGGGGCCTCTGTAGCGGACACTGTTCAGAACATATCCTATAGCCAGTGGACAAAGGAGCTGCAGTACCTATCCACTAACTCCTGTCTGTCACTGGTGAGGACTGCTCACAAGCTATCCACTCTGGCCTCTCTGGTCTCCCCCATGTGCATGCCAAGAATGTTCTAGAAGGCCCTCAGATAGAGTCACATCTGTATACAATAGGAAAGCTTGGGCATACACAGAAGGAGGCACACAGATTGCAGATGGGGTGCAGGGGTCATCAACAACGCATGGTGAGGGATTATCAAACTCATCCTCAGATCCCTAGGAGCTCACTTTTTAAAAAAAATTTTTAATGTTTTATTTACTTCTGAGAGAGAGAGAGAGAGCCTGAGCAGGGAAGGATCAGAGAGAGAGGGAGATACAGACTCTGAAACAGGCTCCAGGCTCTGAGCTGGCAGTCAACACAGAGCCCGACGCGGGGCTCGAACCCACGAACCGTGAGATCATGCCCTGAGCCGAAGTCGGACGCTTAACCGACTGAGACACCCAGGTGCCCCTAGGAGCTCACATTTTAATGAGGCAAGTACAGATTTCTTTTTATTTTTTTCACCTTAGTTGAATCTTTGCATGAAAACTTCTTTAGTTTGTCAGTCATCTTCTTGGGAAGGGGAAGATGTATACATCCTTTTCTCCTCCATTCCTTCAAAACTTGATAGAGAGCAGATTTGGAGTGAACCTTATTAAGACAGATGTGTCACGCAGCGCCTGGGTGGCTCAGTTGGTTAAGAAACCAACTTCGGCTCAGGTGATGATCTCGCTGTTTGAATTCGGGCCCCGTGTCCGGCTCTGTGCTGTCAGCTCAGAGCCTGGAGCCCGTTTCAGATTCTGTATTTTCCTCTCCCTCTACCCCTCCCCTACTCATGCTCTGTTTCTATCTCTCTCTCTCTCTCTCTCTCTCTCTCAAAAAATGAATAAACATTTAAAAAAAAAGATGTGTTACCTTGAACTGGGAACTTCTCCCCTTGAGGTCTCAGTTTACTCTGTAAGGGAGGCTATTTTTTTAATTTTTTTAATTCAAAATAAAACAAAGCTACAGGAAACCACACAAAAGAAGTATGTGGCTTAGTGCATTATTAGAAGGCAAATGCTTTAATAACCACTACCCAGGTCAAGAAATATAATTTTGTCAGCTATATCACAAGTCACAAAATGAGACTATTTGACGGTTAAGGTCTCTTCCCTGGAAGTCTATACTTAAGAAATTTACAATTCTGTATTTTTATGATTAGCTCATTTCTAAGATTTAGTCCTACCCCTATATTCTATGATATTATAAAATGTATATCAATCATTATGTGAATCAGATAACATTACTCCCATACCCAAACCCTCCCATGAATTCCCACTGACTTGGAATAAAATCCAGAAAATTCCACCATGACCACCAAGCCTCAAAAGGATCAACCCTTCCCTCCTGCTTCCCAATACACTCCATCCATCATACAAGTCACCTCTAAGTTTTTCCAGCATGTAAAGCTCATACCCGCCTCAGGGCCTTTGCACTTGTATTGTCCCTCTGCCTGAAATACTCCTCCCAAACTCTTCTCTCATCTGACTCTTTTTTATCATTAAGAATAGCTTAATATGAAGGTCTCAACTCAACTGCACATCCTCAGGAAGGTCCTCCATGAAGGAGATACCCCAGTCTCTCTCTCACCTAATTTCATTCGTTTCCTACATAGTAGTAATCACTCTGAAATTATCCGGCTTATGTATGTTTGCATATTTGTTTATGCATCTATCTGCCACACAGGACCCTTCAGCTTTGCAAAAGGACTAAAACCTCCTTTCCTGTTATTCCTTTATCCACAGCATCCAAAACAAAACCCGGTATAAAATTGGCTCTCCGCAAATACTTGTGGACTGAATACCATGAGATGAACTCATTTTACTTCTGGGCCAATGACTATCTCTCTGTCATAATGACAGTTGCCTCTTGGTGGAGAGAGAACATAGGGCTGTCTACCAAGAAAAGATAGACGCGTCTGCCAACATCGTGTTAGTTACATCGGTGAGGCGAGTTTCGGAAGGTCTGGTGGAAATCCAGGTAGGCCAGCTAAAAGCAAGCTCACAACTCTATCTCAGCAGCTCACGCACTGCAGTCTGTCTTAGATCAGGCTGCTATAAAAATAAAACAAAAAAAATGAACACAGAATGAAAGCCTTAAACAACAGAAATTTACTTTTCCGGAGTTCTGGAAACTGGAAAGTCCAAGATCAAGGTTCTGGCAGGATTCGAGTTGTGGTGAGAGCTCTCTTCCTGGTTTACAGATGGCTTCCCATGGCCTTTCTTCTGAATGCATGGAAAGAAAAAGGGGGGTGGGGGTGGAATCTAGGGCCCATAGTTTCATTGGGTTATCTTATCTGAGCCAGAGCAGAAGTCTTGAAACGTTCTTCATGCATGACAGCACCTGCACAGCCACATAGAGGATCCACAGCTCCTGTGTTCATGAGCTCAACCTCCTCATGTCCATGGCCTCCTCACTGCCTACTGTGAGCAAGAAAGACAGCTCAAAGAATACTTTCTGGGTTATCCTTTGGCCTGGCTTAAGACCCTTCTGGACCAGTAGAACTGTTTTGCATACCTGAATTATTGCCTTTCTGTGAGTCTGTTTCCACCTCTACTTGGTGGATTCCTTTGGAGCTGGAATCATAGCTTATTTTTGTCTTATAAAATTTGTTTTTAAATGACAAAACTAGTACATCCTCGCAGGAGAAAAATTTCAAACAATAAACGAAAAAGAGAAAGTCCTCTTTCGATCTGCTCCAGTTTCCAAACCCACTCCTCTCCCTAGATAGGACCGCTATTAACAGTGTGTTGCATATATTTCCAGAACTTTCCACTCACAAGAATAATGATGCCAATAAAAGTGCTAACATTTGTTGAATGTTTACTGAGTCAGGTGCTATGCTAAGCACTTTCCGTGCATGTTCTCAATTAATTCACAAAACAAACCTATAAGATTGGTGTTATTTTATTCCTGTTTCACAAAAGAGGAAACCAAGGTGGCAGTTACGAAGTGGTAAAGCCGGAATTTAAACCCAGGCAGGTGAACTTCAGGGCTCATGCTCTTAACTTTTATTGTTCTGCCACTTACTTTGGGATTTGGAATGTTATAGACACTTCTTCATATTTACCCACAGAATTCTATTTCCTCCTTTTTAAAAGTTGCTCAGTATTCTGTAAAATGAATTTTCAAAATTTATCTTGTCATTCTATTGACACCTTTTAGAATTTTGCAGTTTTTACTTCCTTATTTCATCAAATCTAACATTCCATTGATTGTACGAAGCACCTCGTTTCAGAGAGATTAAAATGTGAAATAAAATGTGCATCTTTAAAAAAAAAACTGTATCTTAGAATTCATGTAATATGGCATTAGAGACCCTACTATAAATGAACATGCTTCCATATAATTTGCATGTGTATATTTCCAGGTCCCTGGAAGTAAAATTGTGCACTAAGAGGAAGGTGCATTTTTTATTTTGATAGATACTACCAAATACCCAGGAGACCATTTCGTAGTCATCTGTCTCCCATCTACTTAGCACAATGGCTGGCACTTTGTAGGTATCAAATGTTTGTTCAGTAGACAAAAAGCATGACCTGGCCCAGCAAATGCAAAGTATTTTGAGATACATGTGAAACAAAAATCACGCCTCCCCCCCCCCCACCAAAAAACCATGACAGTGACTGACAGACTAGAATATTTTGGGACCACATACATATACACTTCCTGCCAACACACTGGCCACAATAAGTGACAACCGTTAATAAATTAATTTTATGCAGAATGATGTGTCCAAAGTGATTATAAAATATCTTACAAAATTATCTATCAAAAAGCAGTGGAGTCAATTTTTAAAAAATATGCTAATAACTCCAGCATTATAGAACGCCCAAGCCTACTAATCTTGAGAAATTTCCTGAGATCTTATGATCTGTCATTTTCTCAAACACCTTCAAGATTACTTGCATCAGAATCATCTGGGGTGCATATTAAATGCAGACTCTACTCCAGAACTTAACTTCGGAATCGTCATTGCCAGGGAATCGGACCGGGGAATCTGCACTTTATTCAGGCAGTGCTTCTAAGGCACTCAAGAGTGTGTGAGCCAGAGCATTAATGGGCTTTAATAGGATGAGCCTCTTAATTAGATTAACACTTAAAATGCCCTCTTTGGCTGTCGAGTGCAGAATCAACTAGAAGTGGGTAAAGATCTCTAAAATAGCTAATAGCGTCACTCCTTCCGGAGCGGGGAAAGCGGCCCAGACCGCCCTTGCGCTGGCACGCCCCCTGGCGGCCTTCAGCAGTCTCGTCCTCAGTCCGGCCGCAGCAGCTGACTGCGACTGCGCGCCCCGAGGCCAGCGGCGGCCTCCTTTGGGTGTGGCGGCCGCGGCGATCCAGCCCGGAAGCGGAAATGAGGTCGAGTTAGCCTAAGGCGCTTCGCCGGCTGCCGTCGCCCCCACTCCCCGTCGCGACCGACTCTTAGACGCGCCGGAAGCGGAAGTTGCTGAGCCGTGGGGGAGTTGTTGGGAAAGTGTCGGGCTTGTTTTCGGGCTTCTTGGGTAAGGCGGGCTTGTGAAACCTCGCCAGGCCGTCTCACACGCCTCAAACCGGTTACCGGCCCGGCACTCTCGCTCGCGCGGCGTGGTACTCGGGACTCCGACTGTTTCCTCGGGGTCCTTGTGACCCGCTAAGTTGCGGGAGTCCCCTGCCCCTTTGCCTGGAGTGAGGCCCCGTCCGGCTTCCCCGTGTCTCCGCAGACCCCCGCCATGGGCAACACGAGCAGCGAGCGCGCCGCGCTGGAGCGGCAGGGCGGCCACAAGACGCCGCGAAGGGACAGCTCGGGGAGCGCCAAGGATGGGGACAGGCCCAAGATCCTGATGGACAGCCCCGAGGACGCCGACCTCTTCCACTCTGAGGAAATCAAGGTGAGGGGTGGGGGGAATCCGGCTCCCTTGACTCTTGTTGAGGGGAGGAACCCTTCATTAGATTCCCCGCCACATCCTCTCTGAAACTTCGTAAGCGGGAGGGAAGAGAGACTTAATTCTCTGCACTTAAAAGCCAGGTGGCTCTGTAAGAGCCCTCTTCGCAGTCCAGGAACCTGTGTCTAATTACCGAAGAGAAAGTCACCCCGAGGGAGGAGGAACTACCTTCGTTTAACATCATTAAGGAGAAAGTAGCTCTGGGACAGCGTTTCAGATTCTTAATTAATTAAGATCGTTGAGCTAGCAGCCGGTGAGCCCTGGTCGCTGCTTTCCCCTTAGGTATAATTAGTTTCACAGCTTTGAGAGAGAGCTTTCCTCGCCTTTGCGGAGAGGGGGCCCTTTTGGTAGTATTAGGTTTTGCAGTTTATCGTCGATTTTGGAGAGAACCCAGCACACGTGTAAGCTGAAAGCAGCCTTATCCGGCTGACTGCAGTTGCCAGAGGTGTTTAGTTCTCCCTGAACTTGTGGTTCCCGGGGCTGCATTAGAACAGACCCAGAAAAAAAAAAAAAAAAAAGGAATTGGAGAATTGGACCTCTGGAGGCCAGTAGGTGAGTCAAGTGACAGTCTGAAAAGGGGGCAGCCAGCTGCTACTCATGTCTCTCCTTTCGTGCATGAATAGGACATATTTTAGACCAAAGCAAACAGTTTTGTAGGTCACGTGTGGCCTAAGTGTAGTTTGCTTTCATTCATCAAAGCTTTGAAGATGAGCCTTGACTCCTGCTTCAGCCACAGTCCTGCTAACTGCCTGATGGGGTCTGCTGTTTCCAGCCACAGGGCCCAGTCCAAGCACACTTCGTGGTTCTGGCAGCTGAAAAGTGTGTGGTACAGCCTAGAAAAAGAAGAACGGATCCCTAAGGAGGGTGCAGCAGAGTAGGTTCAGGAAAAACGGTGTCTCCCGCAACAGCCCAGCACACTCTGTTAGGATCCAGTGCACATTCATCATCATTGCCCGTTGGGCTAATTGCCTGGCACCCCATTCCACCTTACTCACGGTTTTTCTCAGATGCTGGGCTAGGTGATCACAGTATCATCTTCAGTCCTCACTTGGGTGGTGACTTTGAGTCCAGCTCTAACGAGCCTGCTCTTCCTGGGCGGGTATGTCCTGTGACTTGCACTTGCTTTCTGAAATTGTTGCGCTCCCCAGGAGCTGTGTGCAAAGTGAATTTTGAAATCCTTTGACACCCCTTCCCCACAAGGGGACGGCCCAAGGATGGCTGCTTAAGACCCCACCAGAACCAAACTCCTTTTGTCAGGAAGTAACCTGTTGTTCACTTGCTGCTGCAGACCTCCTACAAGAAATGTTTAGTGTACAGAGCTTCTGTGGAGAATGATTCTAAATAGCATCCATTATCATTTCCTGAGAAGCCACTGAAACGATGTAGCAGAGACATTGGATTGAAAGCCCTAGACCGCTAAAAACGCCACGAGTTATTTTAGTACACGAGTTCACCATTTTGACTGTGGTTAGTTATCACCTTCTCATTAGCAAGTCATTTTCCAGTCTGTTATTCCTTAATCCTTAGATCTTGTTAAATTTTACAGAAGGCAGGCATCATTTACGATAGGCTCCAGTCAGTATTTGAAATGAAGAGGATTAGAAACTTGCCCATGGCAACTTTTTTTTTTTAATTATGCGCCCCCCCTTGTTTATTTTGTTTATTTTGAGAGGGGGAGGGACTGAAAGAGATTGAGAATCCCAAGCAGTCTCCGAGCTGTCAGCACAGAGCCTGACACAGAGCTTGAACCCACAAACCATGAGATCATAGAGCCGGAGCCAAAGTTGGATGCTCAACCAACTGAGCCACCCAGCCTGGAACTCCCACTCTTTTAATGTCTTTAGCTTCTGACTAGGAAATCTGTAAAAGAACCTCAAACTACAAATGTCACCCGGTGTTGGCTGTGTTTATTTCTGTCTCATTTTGGAATACCACAGTTATATGTTACTTCTCATGCTAGAAGTTACTGTTTGCCATAAGGAAGGTCAGTCTTTGTCTTCCCTCTTTCTCCACAATGCCTGGATAGCATTTTGTGAATGAATATTTTTTCCCTTAGAATCTGGGTTTGAGACTTTTGAGTTGACCGCTCTGGAATGGTCTCTAATAAATGTTCATGTACTTAAGTTCTCGTTAACTAAGGGAAGAAAACGCTATGTGTTAAGCTACTCTTGAATTCTTTGTCCCTTCTTCCAAGTGAGTTCTATAGTTTCTCCTAAAATTTTGATGTAGATCTTTTTAAAAACAATATTGACAGTTTGTAATTAAGTATTTAGTACATGTCAGACATGCAGAGCATTTTACAGACTGTCTCAGTCTTTCACAACAACTTTAGGAAATAGTTGTTTTTGCTATTTCCATCTTGCAGCAGGGAAACCAAGGCAGAGCTGTTAATGAGTTTGAACATGAACCTAAGTAGTCATCACTACCTCTTTTTTTTTAGAAGAGTAGGCAGGGTAACTGTTGCAGAGAGCTCGCTGATGGCTTCCTGTCCCTGAGAAAGCTGCTCCCTTTCTAGGCTCCAGAGAAGGAAGAATTCCTGGCCTGGCAGCACGACCTGGAAGTGAATGATAAAGCCCCTGCCCAGGCTCGGCCAACAGTATTTCGATGGACAGGGGGTGGAAAGGAAGTTTACTTATCCGGATCCTTCAACAACTGGAGTAAACTTCCCCTCACGAGAAGGTAATTGCCCGGGCAGTATTCACGTATTTGTCTTAATCCCGGGATAGATACTCTAGTTTCTGACTGGTTTCTGCAGGGGAATAGAAAAGGATGATTTTATAAAATGAATGCTGAATGGGAAATAATCTTGCTTAATAATTCACAGGGTTCAAATCTCTAGGTTTAGAGCGCATTTAGGAGAAGACCCCTCTCTGTCATGAGTATCTCAAGACTTTTTTGACTTCAGATAGGCAGCTATGTGTTTGCTTAGGCAGGACTTCTCTCCTTCAGAAAGAGAGAAATCTATTTCTAGTGCAGTGAAGAGAGAGCGCTGGGCTGGGAAACTTCGAGACCAGAATTTGGGTCCACATTGACTAAGCTAACCTGTCGGTAACACCTGAGCCTCAGCGTTCCTGACTGTAAGAAGGGAACATTGGACAGATAATCTGATGTTCCTTCTAAATTTTGACACTCTGTGTATTACCTTTGTTTGGAAAGTACCTGCTATTTAGGCATCATTAGCAAGACCATAGTAAAACCCTTGACCAGGAGCCCTACCATGGGCTCCTGTCTCAAATAGTCAGTGGAAGAGCGCCTTCACTAGTGAGCAGTCTTGATGAAACAGAAGGAGAAATTGTGCCCTGCTGGGTGAGGCCTGATCACAGTCACAGGCCGCCTGCTTTTCCGCTGGTAACATGGATGTAGGAGGGGCACACTCAGCACAGTTACAAGTCCTTTCAAGTCAGGGGAACAAAGCAAAGAGCTTTCCTGGAACTTTGTTTTAGTCATTAAGCGAATTTCTTTAGAGAACTGTTTGTGGTTCCTGTGAAACTGATCCCGTCTCCTGCCCAAGGCAGACTGACAAAAACCTCGGCAGCGTGCAGTTTATCTGGAGCGGCCGCCCTCCTTGGCCTCCCAGCTGCCAGGTGGTAGTTTGCAGGCAAGTTGAAAAGGGCAAATGCCTGTTCGTTGACCTTTTGATGGTAGGAATGTGGATTCCTGGCATTTGACCAAAGTGAGTCCTCAAGGAATCCTCTCACATTGCTGCTTCCGTATGGTTTTCTAGATTGAGATCATTATACTGACTTGCCTAAAGTGGTTAAAAATGGTTATCCTGCAGCTGAACTCTTGGTTTTACACAGAAAGGTTCGGTTTTGTTCCATGGCCGGTTTTATAAGTAAGCTTAAGTGGGCAGCTCACCCAGCTGAAAGTCTCTGCTTCCTTTTTCCTTGCAGCCACAATAACTTTGTAGCCATCCTGGACCTGCCTGAAGGAGAGCATCAGTACAAGTTCTTTGTGGATGGTCAGTGGACACATGACCCTTCTGAGGTACTCCTCCTGCCCTTGGTCCTCTGACTGCACAATCCAAACAGCTCACTGTCCCTTATCAATTGTTGCCAGGTCCCTTTGTCCTGCTGGTAAAAGTCCCTGTGTGTGGCTAAGCCAGATAGCAGTGATGGTTGTCAGACTTATGGGCAAACTTGATGGAGACGAGCAGGTTGGCCAGCCAGGAGATAAGACCTTCCAGCCAGGAATTCTAAACCCTCTAAAGAATAACTCCAGAGACTGTCCACGTTATGATTTCTGCCTGTCTGTCTTTTCCCAGCCAATAGTAACCAGCCAGCTTGGCACAGTTAACAACATCATTCAAGTGAAGAAAACTGACTTTGAAGTATTTGATGCTTTAATGGTGGATTCCCAAAAGTGCTCCGATGTGTCTGGTATGAACACAGTTATTTTATACCACGTGTGTGCAGGTGGGGCTGTGCAGTCGAAATAGCCCTGCTTCTCTTGCCTCTCACTCTCAAGCTTGAGCTGCCCTGTCAGGCGGATGCTTGTAGCTCCCTACAGAGCCACAAAAGTGATTCCTAACTCTGTCAGGTCAGGTTGTTGAAATCGAGCCCCAAGGGAGCTGTAAGTCACTCTTTTGGTCATTTCCGGTATTCGGTAGGCCTGCTTAGCCACAGGGAGCAGATGGCAGAAGCAGACCCAGAGCTTGATGCCCTGCCAGGGCCGAGAGGCCCTGGAAAGTTGCGCCGGGTCGGGGTTGAGCCAGCTCCCTGCCTACTGACGACCCTGTCAGAAGAGTCTCAGCCTGACAGGTGATAAATGGACACCTCAGTGACCTGGGCCATCACTTGTATGGCATATTAGCACCTTGCCAGAATCCCTTTGTGGGGAGAAAGAGGCTAACCACAGAACACCCGCTCACTGCACAATCTACTCCATACCATCCGTAGAGGACTTTCCTGTCTTCCAGGAGTCAGCCAGTCCTCAAGCTTCCAATAAATTGCTTTTCATCCAGACCCACAGGAAGAAACATAATACATACAATTCAGGAGCCATGATGTGTTGTAATCTAAGGTGCCAACTGCACTGCCCCTTTTTGCAGAGGTGTAAACAATTCCTGGACTCCTGTGGGAGGCAGTGAAAAGATTGTCCCGGACGGGACCTGACAGTCTAAAAAGATGAGTTCAGTGCTGTTTCCAGGATGATTCTTCATTGTCACCTGGCTGGGCTTGGAGCTTCTGCCACCAGGATCTCTTTTACCAGCTCAGAAACCACAGTGGTGAATTGACCATGGTGGGCTTGCTGTGGCTGAAAAGCCAGCTTGTTGAGCAGAAATTGGAAGTCCAAAAATAGTGTTCTTCTCTCTGGATAGCTAACAGATCTTTTAGAGAAGCCATTTATTTCTTTTTGAGAGAGGTGAGAATAGGAAGATGGCGAAAATGCCCAAATATCCCCCACTTACTGTTAAACGTAATTTTAGGCCACATACCAAAGTTTTCAGTCAAGTTTCTGCAGCATAGAGCACCTGCAGGAAGAAAACTGGCCCTTCTGTCGGTAAACCAACATCAGGCTCTCCATAGATCTCATATTAAATACTCATTTTCTTAAAATATACGTTTACTCTTATTGGCTCAGTTTTCCATGCTTGTTGTCTTTCTCAGTTTCCTGCTGTCATATGGTTGGGTCATACGAAGTGAGCCTGTACCCTAGAAAATGATGTCAAGGGGAATTGGCAGAGCCGGAGCACATCAGATTTAATCTTCCGCCCAAGGATCGGGCGACCAGGACCCATCCCACGTGCCCTTTGATAACAGCTCAGTAAGGGAGCTGCCTCTGACCTTATGAAATGCTCTACTTCTGGAAACTTCTGAATATATCTCTGTAATTGAGACACGCAGGCAAGGGTTTGAAAGGAACCTGAGAGTGGTGAAGTCAAAGAGCCGTAGAGATTAGGTTTATCAATTTTTTATTTTTGGTTTTAGTTTTGAAATGTGTCAGTGCCTCATATAACCTGTTTTTGCCACCGTGTCTGTGTAAACAGGCTGCTGTATCTTCTGTTTTATTCTGGCTGATGGTGGTCAGACCTTGGGCTTAGCTGCTTAAGCCTCACATGAAGCCCGGAGGTTCTTTGCGGTATTTGCCAGCCCAGCCCAAGGGGAGCAGCATTACTGTGCAGGGGCACGTCAGGTTAGGTTACTGAGAGCACTTCCTTGTTAGTCTGACCCAGAATCACCAGCTTTGCCACCCCCGCTGTCTGCTGCCGGGGCATCTGAGGTTACTGCTGCATTTTATGCCAATCACCCAAATTCCAGAAGGGTTTTCTCATTGCCTGTACTCTTCACCCTTGGGACCTGTACATATTCTTCAAGGGAATATAAATCTGTATTGAGGGGATGAGGAAAACTGGATGATGCCGTAAATTCAGTGAGTCTGCTCCTAGACCTCATAATTTTCAGAGTAAGTGTCCCGTCACTGTCTCCCGACAGAGCTGTCCAGCTCGCCACCAGGCCCCTACCATCAGGAGCCCTATGTCTCAAAACCAGAAGAACGGTTTAAAGCACCACCCATTCTCCCGCCACATCTGCTCCAGGTCATCCTGAACAAGGACACGGGGATTTCTGTGAGTACACAGGCGTCGGCCCAGACCTTCCCCCACTGCCCTGGCGCGATGCTCCCCTTTGCGACCGCCTCTCTGAAGCGGTTCCTGAAAAGGTTTCTGTGTTGCCTGTAGGTGTTAACTGCCAGGACCCCCCTCTGAGGTGGGAATGGGGTACCGGTGAGGTGTTTCCGAGTGTGGGTGCTGCTCTCCCATTGCACAAAGGCCACCTGAACTCTTTTCCTGATGTTTTCACTCTGCCTCAGCCTAAGCCCTATTCCTTGTAAATCATGACGAGAAATCTTTAACCATTCCTTCTCAGTAAGCTACTTAGTGGAATTCCTCCTCTGGCCCCCAAACTTCAGAATCTACTCTTAATCGCCAAATTGTTTTCAGAAACATCAGTGCTCCAGGGTTAAAATTTGGGGGACCTGGGTGACACATTTTCTCTGGGAAATTGATATTACTCGTAAAAAGAGGTGTGTGTCCTCTAGGATTCTGAAGAGCACCCCATTATTACCTTGTCACTGTTCCATTGCATTTCGCTAGACAGGCACAGCACAGCCCTATTCTCAGGAATCTGGGTGTTCTTGTGCGTTGTCCAAGCCACCCCCTAAAGTCCCATGTTTATGAGGCGGTAAAGCAGCCACCATGCTGTGTGCCCCACGCACAGCGGGTACACGTGTGGTACGATGAAGCGCTGATGTATCCGTGTGCAGGCGTCCCCCGCGGTGGTCGTGGTTTGTTCCCCGGGGACTTGGTTTTCCAGCCATTTCATTCTTCGTGCTTCCTGAATCCTACAGAAAGAAGCTTGCAGCCCACTGCTCGGGAATATAGATATATCTATAGGTTTATCTTCCCGCTTTCTCTGAAAGCGTATTCATTGAACAACTCTTTCTTCTGTTTTCCTTTCAATAAGAAGACAGCCGTGGCCCTTTAGAGCCATGACACTTCAGAGGCCAAGGTAAAGCCAGACTAGAGACACACACCAGTGCATCCAACAGGCACACAGGGAGCTCCCCTTAGTTGGACCATGAGGCATGACCCACTCACCTCACCTGTCATCTTAGACCAGCCTTGCACTACCCAACTTAAGCAGAAAGGGGCATGAGAGAGCTTGCCTCTTTTCCATCGGTACCTGGTGCTGAGAAATAAAGGGGGATTCTTCTTGATTTCCAAATCCTAAATGCTCACGTCTTCCTTTGTTTCCCCGACAGTGTGATCCAGCTTTGCTCCCCGAGCCCAACCACGTCATGTTGAACCACCTTTATGCGCTCTCTATCAAGGTAATGACACATTTGTTGCTGGTAGTGCTGTGTTTCTCAAAGTGTGCTCTGAGGCCCCCTAGCAACAGCATTACCTGGCGTATTGATCTGAAGGGCAGCTTCTGGGACCTGGTGCAGACTGACTCTATGTCGGAGACCGCGCCAGCTCCGACAGGTCCAGGGGTCCCTGAAGGATGGACGGTGTCAGCGAAAGAGAATGTGAGAGCCCCGAGATTCTTTCTGATCACCAGGCAGGCATCTCTGTCCTGTCGGTTTTTGTATTTTTATTTAAAGGTTCAGCAACAAGATGAAGTCATAGAGAGGAACTTCTTACAATGGGAGGCCTTTTGTGATATCAATTACAGAATTATTTCGACCAAGGAAATAACAGAATGCTCTTAGTGAAAAACAGCATAACATACAAGTTAAATTGTATATAGATAAGCTAGGAGTTATTCTGTCTGGCTTTCAAGAAGATAAATGTTTCTGAATTGGTTTATTTGTGGAAACTAACATGGGGGCCCTAAATGTGTCAGTCTTTGCACCTGGGTTTCTGTTTTAGCTACTCTTATCTATCCTCATCCCAGCTGCCAGTGTAAGGGAGGGTGTTTGTGGAATGCAGGCCTTGAGGAAGGGACTGCCATGCTCCACCAATTAGCAAAGATACATGTAGTAGCTGTATTCTGCTCTTAACCCCAAAATAGGCTCTTTGTCTCGGGGCCAGGCTCAATTGTAACTCTTGTGTTCTTAACTCCCTCTATTATCTAAGCCTTGGGTCTGCAAGGCCCTTAGGAAGAGCCTTTTGACAATCGCCCATAGAGCTTTCACCTAAAGTCTCTTTTGTAAAGGCAGGAATATGCTTTTCCTTATGAGGTATCTGTATTCAGAATAGGGGACTGATGTAGAATATTGTGAGGCCTGGTCAATCCCAGCAGGCTTATCCCCAACATGAGCCAATGGTAGCAGAAGGAGATAACCAGTTTTCATTTCTAATGGGAGGAGCTGCAAACATTGTCACTTCCTTGCCGTGATTGCCATCCAGAGAGGCCGGTTCGGCTCCCGGCGTATATCTCCTCCGTCTGTCTGTCTGTCTGTCTGTCTGTCTCTCTCTCTCTCTCTCTGTCTCTCTGTCTCTCTCTCTGTCTGTCTCTCTCTCTCTCTCTCTCTGTCTGTCTGTCTCTCTCTCTCTCTCTCTCACACACACACACACACACACACACACACTCTCTTTGAGCTCTTGACTTAGTACTACCTTTGATCATTTCCACCCTCTTCCTCAGGATGGAGTGATGGTGCTCAGCGCGACTCACCGGTACAAGAAAAAGTATGTCACCACCTTGTTGTACAAGCCCATATGAAGAGCTGGGAACCCACGGTGGGCTCCAGGGAACGGTGTGCACCACCAGGCTCCATGCGTGCATGTTTTCCACTAGTGGGAACAGACTGTAAATTTCTCATTTCACACTTGATAAGACATTTCATACCCACCGTAGTCCTGCTCGAAGGTTGGTTCCAGGCACGGCGGCTCCCGAAGCGCCTTGGCCTATAACAGTCCCCTCAGCATCCAGCGGCCACGGGCCTCGGGCACACCGAAGCCGCGAACAGGGAGGGGAAGTGGAGGGGCCTGCTGCCCGCACACTGCGGCGTGTGGGGACAGGCGCAGTTCTGAACTGGTCGTGGGGCTGCTGCTTCAGCCAAAAATGAACACTAGCCACTCTGCTGGGAAGATCTAGGAAGCAGGGTCTGAGGCCACACAAAATTTCTAATCCTGTATGTTTTTAAGGCCATCAGTTTGTCCCTGTTGAGGCCTGGCTGTGAGGCAACAGCAGGTACCTGTCCTCTGAAATCAAAGCAATAGATGGTCTCCTGTTCTCTGCTCCTGGGAGATATAATTTCTATAGAAATTAGAACCCGTCTGATTTCCAGATGAAGTTTTACAATTGTTTCTTATGCTTCTGTGCACTAAGTATTTTTGTTTTAAACCAGAGGTGGCTGACTCTCTGGCCTTAGGGCAATTTTGAAATCACCCCAACTAGAATATAGATCATGTGAACTGTATTCAGCAATAATCTGTTCTTAGAACAGACTTTGAAAACTGCTGCCGGATTTCTCCATTAGGCTGGATGATCCTGTGGACTGACCACTGTTAGCTGGAAGGTCGTCCAGCTTTTTATTCTAATTGCAATGAGGGGACAGTGTTACCTAAAAACTTTGGAGAAGCACCCTACCCTAGCCTATGCCAACTTGCTCAGGACCTGTCTCTACTTAGCAATGAAGGCTATAGCAGTTGCTGTCATTTATTCTGGAAGGAACTTAAAACTTGACAGAAGCCTTCTAAATTCATGTCGGGAAGACATGCTTTGGACCAAAGCAAACCTCTTCGCACTCGATGTGGTTTCCGGGGAGATGCTGCAGACGTGCCGTTAGTGCATGTTCCTGCCCTCAAGTCAGCAGAGCTATGGTTCTGCCCTGTGTTCTTGCTGGGTGATGGAGGAACCAGCTCCCTGGCTTCCAGTATTTATTTGGTAAACCTGAGTCTGGGACACCCTTTTTTTTTTGTTACTGTTTTCCAAACACTGAATTATTGTCACCTTGACATACAGGTTTCAATAAAGCTTTGTAAAGATAACGGGACGTGCGCTTGGAGGAAGTCTTGATTTTTGTCGTTTGGAGAAAAGACTGGAACGCTTCCAGAGGTTTACTCGGTGCGGTGCTTTTCACTCTTTGTCATGTCTTGGCATTCACTGAAAGTGGTATCAGCCTTGTGGTCCTCTGGGGTGAGTGACAGGGCAGTTCCGGCTGCCCCCAGGGCTGAGGACCATTCCCTTGACCTACCTGTTCTGTGTGCAGAATTTGGAAGGCTGTTAAGAAGCCTGTAAAACTGAGCTCCTTTGAACCACTCAGTTAGGAGGGGAGACTGAAGAGAGGGAACTGTGAAGGTTCTCAGTGTGGGCAAGTGGGTGGCATCCCTAGGTCAAAGGTTTTGCCACCTCTTGCTCATCAGCACCACGGAGCCTGGGACCCCTCCTTGGAAGACACCAGCACATTCTGGAATCAGAACTGTTCTCATCAGCTAAAAGGAGCTCTGTTTGTTGTACCAAACAAGATGGAAGATTACAGATGACCTTGTAATAAGACTTTCCTTCTCAGGCATCAGGAATTATTTAAATAAATGTATGAGAAAAGGAAACTTCTGGGTCATTTGGTCCACTTGAGGTGGAGAGTAGTCCAGAAAGCACTCCTTCCTAGGTAATTGGCTGTCTCACCCTGAAAAATCCAAGTGATGTGGGAACCCTAGGTTTTAGGGACTATAGGGATTTTATTTAAGTAGACTATGGACACATGTAAAAATCGTCTTTCCAAAACTGGATAAAGTCTTTTTAAAATACAATTGAAAACAAGCTCAAAAGTATAAAAGCAATACATGCAAGCACCAGAAAGGAGGAAACTGTGTTGGCGAGCTGTGAGCACAGCCCCTAGGCCCATCGTGGGAACTGAGGGAGGGTGGTGGTGGGACCCCTGCATAAGTTGGCCCAGGAGAGCACTGCCCTTTCTGTGAGCGGGATTAGAAAATCTGGCTGCTGGCTTGAGTCAGAGCTCAGAGGAAGCCATCAACCCCAGGGCGCAGAGGGAAACTGCAAGAACTTGAAAATCCACTGTAAAAACTAATTGGGAGCCAGTAAACCCTGTAAGAGCTCTCTCTTCAGCCCAGGGGCCACAGGAGACTTCCAAGGGAGACCACCACTGTGGCAGAAGGATGTAGGCATAGCCCCTCCGTGGGACCAAGTTGTCTGCATTCTCTACAGTGCTGTGTGCCTCTAAAGGATTTCCATTTTCTTTAAAAGGCAACATAAAGGAAGTCTGTGATTTGGAAGACTGCTCACAGACCCAGGTGAAAGCCTCAATACCCAAGAAGCTAAAAGTAAAGGAAATTATTTCACGGATGTGAAATCACAGGGGCAAAGCCAAATGGAGAAGTGAAGTGTCCTATGACCCAGGCAGGCAATGCTTTCTCTATTAGCATTCTTATTATGGGTGAGGACTGGTTACCTGGTTAAAGCTTAACCCAAATTGCTTTTGAATGAAGATGTATTTCCCGCCCACACCTACCCTCCCCCCCGCCCCCGGAAATCTACATACAAGTGAAATTTATAGAGCCAAACGTAAGGCCTTTAAATTACTAACATGTAAAATGGTATGGGTCAATAGAACATATATCAAACTACAGAAACCAAAGATCAAAGGACCCAGGCAAAGCTCGCTCCTTCCTCCAGCTTTGCTCATGGGAGTAAATGTGAGGGATGTCAATAGTGCTCCAGAACCAGGTGAAACCCTGACTTCACATTAAAGTTGGCCATTCCCCCACTGTCCCCTCCCTAATGAGATTAGGGATGTTGATGCCATTCGGTCGCTGACTAGCTTTGTGACCTTGGGCATGTCACATGGCCTCTCGGCTTGGCTTCCTCCCCTGAAAAATGAGAGGGCTTTGACTAGCAGTAGATCCTAGGACTCCTTCCACACTGGGAGTCACAAAGCCTTAACAACATGGATGGGATATGGCCACAAACAGAAGTTAAGAGGCCAGAAAAGAAAAAATGCTGGCCTCAACTTGCTCGGTTAGGTAATTTACAAATTCCAAAGAACAGGACTGAAATTGCAGAACATCAGTGACCTCACCCGTGGCTGACGTCAGCCACTTTAGGAAAGAATAAAATGTCATTTGGTTCACCTCCCATTATTTTTAGAAGAGCGCAGTTTCATTTCCAAACGTGTATTCAGTTCTCTAATACCCAGTTCTTACCAGTGTTTGTTTACAAACAGTTTGAGTGAATTAGTGAGGGTCCAAGTCTATGGACCACTCAGATCCCCATCTAGCTTCTGAGAAATCCCTCTTTAGCACCTCTTTTGATCAGCAAATAAGTGGAGGAACAAGCCTTCTGACCTGGTGCATCAATGAGAATTGTCTTTAGGAGAAAATAAGGTAGTTAGGGACACACACTTCTAAAATCTGTCATCCCAGCTGTTGTAACATCTGCAGGGCCTTCCTGAGAGCCATCACTGCTGTAAGGCAGACCTTTGGAGAGGATCCCAAAAGCCGGAGCAGCCAGAGCCCAATCTGTGGGGCCCACCCTGTCTCTGGGTCAGCGCCCACTCATCTTTTTTGTCCTCAGTACAACTAAAGGGCCTCTGCCTGGATGAAAGTGCCACCCCTCACTGCTGCCCTTTCTAACACCCCTGGTGTGAAGTCACCCATCCCCTCTGGAAAACTGTGGGCACCCTTGGTCACCTTTAGTTCTCCTTTTTGTGGTTCATTGAAAGACCACCTGAGTTGCTTGTAGTAGTAAAGTCATTTTCAAAGTTCTTTCTTCTACCTCCCAACAAGCCCTTTAGGGCAAACAGTTCCATTAATCATTGATAGACTCAAAGGAAAGCCAAGTGATCAGCACTGTACTGTATTTCCACTAGCCCAGCCCTCCCCAGCTTTGGAAAATAAAGCCAATATTTGATTAGGCAAGTGATAAAGCATTTTTCTCGTACAAACATTGTGTGCCCAGAGTCCCAGTCTCCACGCTGTACATCATAATATTTAAACTGCCCAGAGAGAAATTGGACTAGAACAGGCCAAGGTTTCTCAACCTTGGCACTATTGACACTGGGCCTAATATAATTCTTTTTTGGGGGGGGGCGGGGGGCGGAGGGGTTGCCCTGTGCATTGTAGGGCATTCAGCAGCGTCCGTAGCCTCTACCCACTAAATGCCAGTCGTGACCATTGAAATGGTTTCCAGACATTCTCAGATGTCCTCGGGGGAGGGAAGCAAAGTTCAGTGGTTAGGAACCACTGGGACAGGCCTATTCACCTGTTGTATTAGGAGTAGAGGTTTACTGCTCCCATCCCCGTAGGCCTCGCCCGAATGCTTTGGACTTCAGTCCGCATGGATGTCTCCTAAAGCAAGTCAGAGTCAAGAGGCCCAAGTTTTCTGAAGACAAACTTCAGTCCCATTAAGCAAATTATCTCTTTCTGGCCTAAGTCTCCAAATCCTAGTTTCATGGTTATGAAATTTGTCGTGCAACGGTGTCTTGAGTCTCATGAAAATGAAGTTGTTAAGCACAGAAAACATGACGTCTGATTCTGTGCTTAAGAAACAGGAGTGGTAGGGGGGGCGCCTGGGTGGCTTAGTCGGTTAAGCATCCGACTTTCGCTTAGGTCATGATCTCGCGGTTCGTGGGTTCGAGCCCCGCGTCGGGCTCTGTACTGTCTGCCAGCTCAAAGCCTGGAGCCTGTTTCAGAGTCTGTGTCTCCCTCTCTCTCTGACCCTCCCCTGCTCACGCTGTCTCTCTCTCTCTCTCTCTCTCCTAGAAATAAAAATATAAAACAAAACAAAAAAAAACAGGAGTGGTGGGACCAGGGAAGGTTGGGCCTCATTTTATGCTGTGGTTGAGTAATTTGTCGGTTGTTTCCTCAAGGTCATTTGTTAGGGTCCAAAGAACCTTTCTGGCACATTCCTTTTGTGCCAGAAGGGCACAAATCAAACTGTGTTTACTCAGGCTCTTGAAGTATTCCTTGGCTCTCAAGAATCCTCAGGACGTTAACTGAAATGATTGGTGTTTAATGGATTTTCCCTAGTATTGTAAGGAAAGAAAGGTTCCGACATTTTATTCATCTTCTGAGTTATTTTTATTCGTATAGTTATGACCTTTGGCAGATTTTTATCCCCAACAGTATAGTAGAAAAGAACAGATGTGCAGCTACGACCCCTGTAATAGGTCCAACTGTGACTGTGGTCAGATTCCTTCACTGGAAAATAGAAATCTCAGAGCTTATACCACCGTGGGAAAAAAATTTGCCTCGCAGACTGTAAAAATCTACCTAGTTAAAAATAGAAGTATTTACATTTTACATTACCTTGATCCGAACTCCTCCTTCCAAGGAAATAAATCTACATCATTCAATTCCCCACAGCCTCATAACGGAGGAAAGAAGTCTGAAGGTGACCTGTTTTCCTGGTTAGCTGCATCCTGGGAGAACCAGGTGATCCATCCTCAAGTAATCCCCTCTCAAAGTGGCCCCTTTGCATAAGGACCTTTCCTGTTCTGCAGTCCTGTAAAGTGACCTAAGAGCCGGTTCGTGGTTCACTGACAATAATGACCAAACTTCCAACAGTGGCTTGCTCTTCGGAGAGAATGCTGCCATTCTCCTGACTCCAGGCCTCTGTGCTGCTCCCCTGACCCCAGAAAAATACCCCCCACCCCTGCAAAAAGGAAACAAAGTCCCATATCACCCCTGCAAAAAGGAAACAAGGTCCCATATCACGATAACAAGTTGCCATGCTGACCCTGGCAATACTGAGGACTTTTATGGTCTTTCAAGGAAAGAAGTCATTGCAAACATTTTAGATCATTGCTTTATTTCACTATTGTTTAACAACAAAGTTCATTCCTCTCAAGGTGAATCTTGAATTGTTCCTTGTGTTCTTTTCCTCACCCTGAATAAAAAAGGTAATGAAGAAAAAGCCTGTACTTTTGGAGACCTAGAATCTTACTTATGCTAATAAGCTTTTGACTGCAATTTCGTGGTACGGTATTTCCTGCTGGCATCTTGGTGGTCCCACGGAGCTCCCCACCCTCCGGTGAAGGTGGCTGTCCACAACCACCACCGTTGAAACCAAAAGTAAGTGTTGAAAAATGCACCTTTTACAATAAAAAAGTAGAAACCAATTCAATTTCCTTTTTTTTTTTTTACGAATATAAAGTTTCTTGTAAATATGTACAGTCTTTTGAGCTAGTTCTATAGCAGGAAGCATTTTTCACAAATGAGACACACAATATACACTTTCGGGGCTCAAGAAGCCCATTTCTCATGGAGATCCTAAATGAAATGCCAAGACTGAAAGACCAGTTTTCAGTGACCTTTCCAAATACTTGTGGACCAAGAGACAAAAACTTCAGCAAACATTCAGTCTGATCTGCCCTGGGGGAGGGAGGCGATGCAGTGTGACCCCACAGACTCCAAGCGACATGTAAAACACGAGAGCAGGACACCTGCCAGGGGTGCAGTAACATGGAGGGAGGGGCTCAGGCGTTTCGAACAAGAAAGCACTTAGGTTAAGAGACGAGCAGGAAGGAGCTAGGATTTGGGCCAGGTTGCAATCTGGAAAGCGATTTGATGTGGGTTGAAACGTGGTCATGTTCACCTGTGGTGGTGGAGACAGGTCTACCTTTCAGCCTACCTAGGATGTGCCTTGGTTGTTTGAGGCATGCCTAAGAGTCATGGAACATCCGAAGCGAGTGATGCCTTGTGGGAGATTAAAGGCAGAGATAAGGCCGCTAGTTAGCTTGCCAACTGCAAAGCCTCTAGGTTGGTTCTTTGCCAGTTGCCAGGAGTTTCGCATTCTGGTAGCGGGCAGAGAGAAACCGTGTGAGCCGCCCTGCACCTAAGGAGGACCTCCCGACCCCAGCCGAGGTGGAAGAGGGCCCGCGGCGCTCTCAAGCTTCCTGGTCTTAGTCTAGCCCTAGGGAAAGGCTCACTTGGGAAGTCACAGTTTCATGGGGTAGAACCGTGCTGGGTTTTGTGTGAACACAGAATCATCCGCGAGGGAGCTGGCAGGGAAGCGTGAAGGTGTGAGGTGGTGGTTTGCTGAAATCCTTCTCTGGTCGTAAGGCTTGAGCGTTTGGTTTTTTGTTTGTTCAGTGCTACAGACTGCAGCTTGTTGTGGCCAGTGAATTGGCAAGTGGTCAGAGGGTCTCGATTCAGCGGGAGCAATGGTATGGGACTGGTACATTGGCACAGCAACCCGGGGGGGCAGCCAGGTCAGGGGGCAGCACATGCAGTGAACCGCCATGCAGAACTCCCGGACGGGTCTCTTCCCATCCCAGGGTGGGGAACGACGCGCTGTCGCGGATAGGAGGTGGGCGGCCCCCGGTCTTCTCCCGGACCCAGAGGCTCATCAGCGCTGGGCTCCGAGCAAGTCTATTGCATGCTTTCCTGGCCAAAGCTACATGGAAAGCAGGGACAGCAGGCTGGGGAGAGGATGCTGAGGGGCGGGGAGGGAGAGCTCCTCGAGGTTCCTTGGCCCCAAGTCACTGCCTCCGAGCTGAGGCCCGATGACCTCCGTACATTCTCAGCTGGTGGGAGGGGAAGTCGTCAAGGCCATAAAAGGCAATGAGAACAGTAAACATTTGGCTAAGATGTCACCCTGGGTAAAACAGGGCCACCTGTGAGGATGGACTGGAACGAGAATGAACCTACATGAGCGCAGGAGGTTAGCCAACTGGCGGGGACTCTTCTACAATACGTTTCCGTAGCAAAGACCTGATGGTGTGATCTAGCCAGAAATGACTACGACAGGAAATACATTGCTATTCAAATCTATTAAGAATTCTGTTCTTAAAAAAAAAAAGAAAACCAACCAACCCTAGGATCTTAAAGTAGCTATTAAATAGGATTCTAACCACGTTGTAGTTAGTGCAGGTTGGTTTCCTTGATGAACTGGTACAGGCTAGAGCTAGGTATAAAAGTCTGTGAATGCTCTGAAAGAGTAACAAAGTGCCCAGAGGGTGGCTGCAGGAAGGTGCTGACCACTCCCGAGAGCCTCAGCCCCGGCACCGCCTGGATGCAGGGCGTCCACACTGTGGTGGGTCTGGACCCAGCTGTGCCGTGGGGTGGCTGAGCAGATGGGTGCTGGGGTCCCCTTCAGCAGAGTTCCTTAGAGTGTCTGGGGCTTTCCTGCAGATTAAGATGAGGAGTTGGTTTTTCTGGCTGAGAGTTATACTGAAGACTGGTCCCAGACCTAGGAGCAAAAATAAGGAGGGGGTTTTAGCTGAGGGGGGCAGAAATGCCTGTGCTCACCCTGCCGGGTCAGGAGGAAGTGTGCAACAGCCGGCCTCCCTGCAGCTGTTAACAGGCAGTGCTCCACAGGCCGGCTCCAGCTCTGAGCTTGGGGGTCCCCGGGGAATAACATGCACAGAAAATTCTCCAAAGCTGTGGATGGATCTGTTACACATGCTGCCCCCATTTTATCGGTAAATCAGAGGCGATAAGAAAAACACTGAAGGGCTTTTCTTCCTCTCTTTATCCACAGGGGTCCCAAGAGCCAACTGCAGGTGGCCTTGGGAAAAAGTAATCTAGGACAGAAAGGTGGCTGTGCTGTCCAGCGTGGGTCCCTGGAACCGTGCCTACCGAGGAGGCAGCAATTACTCGGGCCCTCCTCCCACTCATCAGGGCCCCCTTTCCTTCAACACATCCCTCCCTCTCAATTGCTAACCGAAAATTACATAATAAGTATGTGATTTAAAGGTTTCAAAAAGCTCAAAGTTCTAGAGGGCAACCACTGTTAACCAGTTTATGTGTAGCCTTCCAAAAAAGATATATGTATTTGTAGATGTGCTTGAAAAAAATAAGGCATACGTGTTTTGTATTGTAGGCTACCGTTTGTGTTTAAGAAGGGACGTTAGGCACAGATGTTTGCTTAAGTGCCTAGAATATCTCTAGAAACTGCTAACACTGGTTGCCTCTGGGCAAGGGAATGAAATACCCTAGGGTAGCCATTCCATTTTGAGGTACAATTTATCCATTTGCTTAGAAAGGCCTCTTTTCTTATTAAAAAAAATTTTTTAAATGTTTTATTTATTTCTGAGAGAGAGAGAGAGAGAGAGAGAGAGCATGAGCAGGGAGGGTCAGAGAGAGAGGGAGACACAGAATCTGAAACAGGCTCCAGGCTCTGAGCTGTCAGCACAGAGCCCGACAAACCATGAGATCATGACCTGAGCTGAAGTCAGATACTTAATCATCTGAGGGGCGCCTGGGTGGCTTAGTCGGTTAAGCGTCCAACTTTCGCTTAGGTCATGATCTCGCGGTTCGTGGGTTTGAGCCCCACGTCGGGCACTTAACTGACTGAGCCACCCAGGTACCCCCCCACACACCTTTTTAAAAATTTCTTTTAATGTTTTATTTATTTCTCAGAGGAAAAGCCTCTTCTTAAATATGTATTCTTCGTAAACTTGTTACCATGTCCTAAAATATCTGAATTAATCATAACAGTCTCCTTTTTACAACAGTGGCCCCAAAGGGCCATCAGCTCCTCGGGTCACTCTTCTGCCCGCTCCAGATGGTGCCTCACCTTGTTGACCTGGGACAGTGGGGTCCTCACGGCTCCCGCAGGCAGCCGGCCCCGGCTGCTGTCTTCAAACAGCCTCCCAGGTGAGCGTTCCCTCCGCGTGCTGAGCATCCGGCCTGGGGACTTCTCTCGCTCCAGGGGGCGGCCGGGAGACTTGTCCCTGCGCAGCTCTGTCCGCCCCTCTCGGTAGCGGTGGGGTGTGCTTGGCTCTCGCGGGTGGCTGGGGCCTTCCGGTGGCGCTGGGCTAGAGGCCACACGCTTGGTGATGTGCTCGTTGTATGTTGGCGGGCCGCGCTTGTTGGGGCTGCGGGCAACAGGAGAGAGGGGTGCAAGATGAGAAGTCACAACCCCAAAGGGGCATTTTCCCCCTCTGAGCAGCCCCCAGGTTCCAATCCCACCAGGAGTTCTTCAGGCTTTTTGTTTTGACAGGATGGGACGAGAAAGGACAGCAAAAGGAAATCAAGCTTCCTGGTCTCCGTGCAGGATTTTACTGCGAGACCCTGTGCTAAGCTCTTGATGTGCGCTGACTCACTGTCCTAACAGCTCCACAGGCTGGGAGCAGGCGTGACCCTCATGGCAGAGAAAGAATGTGGAGACGCGGACGCTGGGAGCCTGGTCTGGGCTAGGGGGATCCAGAACGGGGATTCCGACACAGGTCAGTTCAACCTCCTAATCCCCACCCAGTATCCTGCTGACCTAAGGATTTTGCAGAGCCTAGAGGGCACAGAAGGAAGTCTTCATTTAGGGGCTGAGGCTGCTCAAAGGCCCTTGATGCAAGGGAGCAATTTTGAGAAAGCCCGCCATCTCCGCCTCACTCCTCGGCCTGGTGTTGTGTCACCTCTCCTCCCAGGTGGCTTTCCAAACATCTCTGTGGCACCCACTACTGACGTGAGAGGGACTCGGCCTGACAGAATTAGAAAACTGAGCAGGCAAACAAAAACAGCAGAGTTGGCTCAAAACACGTCCCTGGCCCCAAAGACTGATAGGTAATAACCAAACAATCAAAAACACTGGGTCCTTTGTGTATGGCCAGTCTGACCCTCCACCCAGGCCAGTCTGGATATTTCAAATGAAGATTTCAGCAGATACAGCCCTAACCACCTCTCTGAAGAAGGGAGATCCAGAAACAGAACTGAGAGTTAATTCCTTCCCACCCCAATGAGCAGAGAAAGTACTTGGTCCTCATCATCTCAGTATAATTACAGCTAGGAAAAGGAAACCTACTTAAAATGGGCACATTTTATAGAGAATATTACTTGGAGAACGTATTTTGATTGATAGGAGCTTTATCTCAGAAAATAAAAGTCAGGCAAGTAAATTTATCCTTGTTATTTTTAAAATCTAAATTACAATTGGAATTACAGGCTGATTCTAAGAATGAGCCGAGTATGAATCACATACTGATTTATCTTGCTCTAATTTTTGCAACGAAATTGTATGCTAATATACTCAGTGACATACTTTCCATCAATGTTGGACTTGTGCAGTAAAATCGGCCATTTCTTTAGAAATGTTTGAGAGTGTCACTGGTTTTCCCAGAGGCCCATCTTAACCCTTGACATTTAAATCCTTCTCTTTGGAAGTGGTCAAGTTTGTTGATTTTTTTTCTTCAGTTATTTATCCAACTACCAGAATCTCTTTCGTCAATGCCCATAATTGAAAACAAATGAGAAGCAAAGACACCTACTGGGAGAGGAGAGACTCTAGAGCAAGCTTGAGGGCCAAATTTGGACAGATGGCCTGTTCTTATAAATAAAGTTTTATTGGAACACAGCCATGCCCATCTGGTTATACACTGGTTATGCCGCTTTCATACCACAACAGTAGTTGAATGGTTCAGACAGAGACCATATGGCCCACAATGCCAAAAATATTTACTATCTGGACCTTTACAGAAGTTTGCTGATTTCTGCTCTGCAGTGAAACAGAGAGGTGAGTAGAGATAATTAGATAAGTGACCAGTTCATTGTGAAGATTTTCGAGTCATTCTCTGGCTTCCCTGGGGAACTCTGTCAAGATTCCAGATAACATGCCCAGAAAGCCAGAACCCTCCTGTGCCGTGGGTACAGCAGAAAAACCTGAGATAACTCAGATTTCAGCATCTTGAAATGAAGGTTTATATTCATCTCTAATCATGTGGCTTTTAAGATATGAAGACAAAATAAATTCCACGTAGGAGAGTTACATTAAGCCTATTTGTAGTGGAAGTGAAATTATAAAATGTGTCCACAGGGGTCCATCTTAAAGCAAGTGAGAAGATACTCAATGCCCAGAGGAAGAAGGATGGCTCAAGGAAGGCCATTTGGGATGTCGGCTGAGATTAATGAAATGAAAGAAAATACCCATCATTCTAGGCCGAGTGGGCAATCTTCCATCTCTGTATCTACCATGCCAATTTTATGGCTGTGATGTTTTTTTGTTTTGTTTTGTTTTTTGCAAAGAGTTTCATGTCCTGCTCTGCTAACCAGACCGTGGCAACGAGGCCTGCAGTGACTCACCTTCAGCCACGCTGGGCTTCTACATTCTGACCTGCCAAAGCAGTCTGCATAAAAAGATCATTTTATAAGCCAAGAGACAACCAAAGACTAACTGCTGACTTTCCACACACGCCTGGCAACAGCAGGAAGGCAACACCATTGTTTCTGCCTCTTGTTCACAGGAACTGGAGCCATTTTCAACCATGGATGGAATAAGCAACTTCTTACAGAGTCTCAAGAGGAAGGTGCCTGCCATCTGATTAGTGAGGCAGTGGAGAAAAAAAATCTAATTACAGTACTCTGTTCTTGGCATGACTTGGAAACTACTGAAAGGAAATCTGGACATTTTCAGGACAGAACTATAACCCTTTAAATGGTTCCTCTTGAGGCAGGATGAAGCCAAAAGAGTTAGGAACAGCTGGTTACTTGGCACTTGTGGTTTTCTAGCAAGTGCCTGGGATTAAAACCACACTGACCAAAAATTCAGGCTTTAATATTTCAGTACAAGAAAAACGATCATTAGGATATAATCTCAAAATATTAAATTTATGATTTTTTTCAAGAGCTAAGCATTTTTTTATGAGACAGTTCCTCTACCATCTTGTAAATCCCTTGAGAATAAAAACTTATCTTCATCTGTGGATCCCCAGCCCCAGACATTGTCTAGCACATGATAGGGGATCCATATAATTCTTCAGAGTAGACATACCAGTCCAGAAAAATTTAAATCCTAGGTCAGTTAAATATTCCCCTTGGGTTAAATAATCTCAGAATTTACTTGTGGGTCAAGATCTTAAAGTTAAACATCTCAAAGCTCCACACCGACCTGGATCTGGCTCACAGCCCTCTGTGTCGAGACCAGGTCAGTCCCTACATCCCCAAAAACAAGGGAATCAAGAGCAAAAATAAATATTTGGGACCTCATCAAGATTAAAAGCTTCTGCACAGCCAAGGAAACAACCCAGAAAACTAATAGGCAACCAACGGAATGGGAAAAGATAGTTGTAAATGACATATCAGATAAAGGGTTAATATCCAGAATCTATAAGGAACTCACCAAACCACACGCCCGAAACACAAACAACCCAGTGAAGAAATGGGCAGAAGATATGAACAGACACTTCTCCAAAGAGGACATCCAGATAGCCAACAGACACATGAAACGATGCTCAGCATCCCTCCTCATCAGGGAAATACAAATCAAAACCACACTGAGATACCACCTCACGCCAGTCAGAGTGGCTAAAATGAGCCAATCAGAGAACTCTAGATGCTGGCGAGGATGTGGAGAAACGGGCACCCTCCTACACTGTTGGTGGGAATGTAAACTGGTACAGCCCCTCTGGAAAACAGTGTGGAGGTTCCTCAGGAAACTAACAATAGAACTCCCCTATGACCCAGCAATAGCACTGCTAGGAATTTACCCAAGGGATACAGAAATGCTGATGCATAGGAGCACATGTACCCCAATGTGCATAGCAGCACTCTCCACAATAGCTAAAACATGGAAAGAGCCTAAGTGTCCATCAACAGATGAATGGATCAAGAAGATGTGGTTTATCTATACCATGGAATACTACATGGCAATGAGAAAGAATGAAATCTGGCCATGTGTAGCAACATGGATGGACCTTGAGGGTGTTATGCTGAGCGAAATAAGTCAGGCAGAGAAGGACAAATATCATATGTTTGCACGTATAGGAGGATTAGGAGGAACTTGACGGAGGAACAAGGGGGAGAAGAAGGGAGGAAATGGTGGGGAAAAGGGAGAGAGGCAAACCATGAGAGACTCTTGAATGCTGACAAAAACTGAGGACTGATGGATGGGGGGGGGAGGAGGGATGGGCATGGAGGAGGACACTTGTGGGGATGAGCACTGGGTGTTATGTGGAAACTAATTTGACAATAAACTATTTGTTAAAAAAATAAATAAATAAATAAATAAATAAAAAGACTTTTAAAAAGAAGAAAAAAAAAAAAAGACCAGGTCAGTCCCATTCCATGCACTGCTGGTGGGATTGCAAACGGATCTAGCCTTCAGGGAGGAACATTCAGTAACATCTATCAAAATTACAAATGGACATCTGATGTCACCCATCAATTTTGTTCCTAGGAATTTATCCTACAGATAGATTCCTGAGCATGCAAAATGACATAAGCACAAAGTCATTCAATTTACTGTGGCAACAGTCTGTACATAACCCAAAATCCATTGATAAAAAAGCAGTTAAATAAATTAAGGTCATGTGAAGGAATGCTATGTAGGCATGAAAACAACAATGGAGCAATCTCCAAGATACATTAAGGTACAGGAGAATGTGCAGTGCACTATCACCTGATGAAAAAGAGGAAGAGCGCTTCCAGAGCAGTACAGTAAGGACCACCGAAAACCCGTTCCTCCATGCAGGTAACAAGAACACTGGCAACAGTTGTCAAAGTCAACTGTTCAGAGCTCTGGAAATTAACCAAACTTGCAAGAACTCTAACAGTGAGACGGGGCGCCCGGGCGGCTCAGTCGGTTAGGTGGCCAACTTCGGCTCAGGTCATCATCTGGCGGTCTGTGGGTTCGAGCCTCAGAGCCTGGAGCCTGTTTCGGATTCTGTCTCCCTCTCTCTCTGACCCTCCCCTGCTCACGCTGTCTCCCTCTCAGAAATAAATAAAACATTAAAACAAAAACAAAAATAAAAAATAAAAAAAAAAGAACTCTAACAGTGAGAGCATTTATGCAAGAAAAGTAGCTGATAATCTCAGTAAGAACAAGCTCTGTGACATGTTAATGTGACCTCTTTCCATCCCTTTCTCCCCAGTTTTGAAACCAACAGCTCTGTAAGAGTACCCACTGGAGGGACGAGATCAGGATTGAAGCTCCCCAAAAAGCCCCGTCCCCAGAAAACAGTCCCCATCTCACCTGTGTGGGTAGTGCCCGGAAAAGACCATACCTGAGTCAGAGCCTGCTCATGAGAAAAGCCCTATTCCCAGATGTTTATCAAAAACAATCAACAGCAAGTGTTTAATCTGGCAAATATCCGAGGCAGTGATACCAGTTGGGGAAGAAGCTGGCCAAAACACCCAAAAGGAAAGCTGGGGGTAAGATGTCTACAAGGCATTTTGAAATGGTCTCTCATATTCATAGGGATCTAGAAGGCCATGCATGCAGGCAAGGCTCTGCATGTGCCCAGGAAAAACCCAAGAAGGCTTTAGTTCTCAACTCTGGCTGACTTTGAGCATCGAAGGTATGCCCAACACACACACACATGCATGTGCACGCGCACACACACACAAAGGGTGAGAGACTTACTGATTCAATGCATTGAACAAAATCTCTGCCCTATCATTAGCTGATAAGTAACCTAACCAAGCAGAAACTTGAGTGGCCAGGCACACATAACAAAGAATACAGACTTTACAGATTTAGTCCAGGAGGGTCACTCATTAAACAGCACCACCAACAGGGGCGCTTGGGTGGCTCAGTCAGATGAGCATCAACTCCTGATTTCAGCTCAGGCCATGATCTCATGGTTCATGAGTTCAAGTCCGGCATTAGGCTCTGCACTGTTAGTGCAGATTCTCTCTCCCCCTCTTTCTCTCTCTTGGGATTCTCTCTCTCCCTCTTTCTGCCCGCCCGCCTCTAAATAAATAAAAAACATAAAAAAAAACAAAAACCAACCAGCAACAACAAACACAGGGTAGGGGGAGGGATGGGACTCTGATTTCCAGAGTTGCCACATTATATTATTTGAAATGTTCAGTCTCCCAACAAAAAATTAGAGGACACGCAACGCAAAGAAAGAGGGAAGTATGGCCCATACAGATGGGAAACCTTCCCTGGCCCCCAAGCCCAAGCTGGGAACCCTGTTCTGGACCCCCATGGTGCCTTAAGCTACCCCAGCCAGAGCCCTGTCCTTCTGGTCTGGGCTGTCACTGCCTGATTGCTCATCATGTCTCTCTCCCACTGGGCTCTATCAGGGAGGGACTGCATCTGGTTTTTCAGCACTATCCCTCCTACAGCAAGACCAACTACCATGGCAGAGTATCTGCTAAGGCAATGAATGCACAATTCATGCTACATTCTAGAAAACACAACAGAGAAAAATCAGACATTTCCTTCCACCTCTTCCAAGGCGGGCATTTAAATTCTCCTGATACTTGTGAAGGGCATTTTAATGCTATAGATCTCAAAGAAATTAGTGCCTTGAGCTTGAAGACTGGGAAAACTTTGACCAGTTTCACAAAATTTCCTTCTATCTTACAAGAATAGAAATTGGGAACCAAATCAAAGGGACATTATAAATTATAGTACATCTATGGAATTCTGCACGGTTGTAAAAATCCTGTACTCTGCCTCCTGTAACGGAGAAGTGCTGTACCTGCGGGAGGTGGAGGGGCCCCGGTGGTGGTCCGTGCCGGACTCCTTCACGAGGTTTCCTTTGCAGCAAATGACCCTTAATTTATCCTGGTATGAGGACGCCAGGTAAATTGCTCCTGAGGAAATTGCAGGACCCAAGTAGCGTGGGTTCGGGATTTCCAAATATGCTCGGGCAGGGGTCCTGTGGAGTTCCAGAGAAGAGTTTACATTCAGCCTATCGCGTTGCTAGGTGGAATGGCAAGAAACCTCCCCCTCCCCCCCTTCCCGCAACCCCAGCAGCGGAGCTTTTCAAAGCCTGAAAGGGCAATGCTTACCCCAGAGAGGAGCGTGCCTGGATCTCAATTACTTCGAGTGAGTTGAAGTGGGTCACGAACAGATAGGGTTCTCTGTAGGCTGCGTGGCCACCACAGAAGGGCATGAGGCAAGGAAGGGTTAAAAGAAAAAATCAAAACCGGGCTGCAGTGCCACCTTGGGCCAAGCCATCCCACCTAAAGGAATTTATCCTTCACATACATCCGTGTGCCAACATGATGAGGCACGTTCAAGTATACTCACTGCTATGTTGTCAGAGCAGAAAATGGGAACTGAATCAAGGGGACAATATAGGGGGTCAGTTAAATAAATTATGGTACATCTCTGGAATTCTGCACAGCTGTAAAAACGTATGACGTTCTCTAGTACGAATACATAAAACCCCTGAAGTGTACAATCTTACTTAGTGTGAAAAGCAAGATTCAGAATGTGTAAAGTGTGTCACCATACTGATTTTTTAAAAACAGGAGGGGGGTAGATAATATATTATGCGTATTTGCACAAAGCACCGGAAGGATAAGAAACTCAAGCATTTTTCTCCCCTTGGGGAAGAGGGAATGGAGAATTAGGGAGACAGGTTATCTGGGTAAGGCTTTTCATTGCATACCTTTTTAAAGTGTTTAATTGTATACATTTTCAAAAAACATTAAAGACAGGGTTCATAGATAATTAAGTATTTCTGGTCTTAATACTATATGTCTATATCACAGTGTCCCTGAAACTCTGGGACATGATAGGATCTTTTCTATCTTAAAAGGAAAAAGAGATCATCACTATCATCCTTTCAGTAAATTAGGACTTCGGTATTAGACTATTAGTCATGCCTCCTGGATATAGCCTCCCTCCCTGGACTTGAGGCTGACCCTGTGGCTGCTTTTTTTTATTTTTATTTTTTAATTTTTTTTAATGTTTTTTATTTATTTCTAGGAGAGAGAAAGACAGCGTGAGCAGGGGAGGGTCAGAGAGAGAGGGAGTCACAGACTGAAACAGGCTCTGAGCTGGCAGTCAGCACAGAACCCGACGTGGGGCTCAAACCCACGAACCGCGAGATCATGACCTAAGCGAAAGTCGGACGCTTAACCGACTAAGCCACCCAGGCGCCCCATGGCTGCTTTAACCAGTAGGATGTGGTGGAAGCAAGAAGGCCTGCCGGTGTACACTTCTGCTCTCCTGGAAGAAGCCCACGTGGAGAGGAACTGAGGCCTCCAGCCACCAACCCAAGCTGAGTTCCCAACAATTATACCAATTGCCTGCCGTTTTGTGAGGTCTTTTTGAACTTTCTAGATGTCCCAGTGGCCCCACTGGTACCACATGAAGCAGACCTATCCAGTCCAGCCTCGGCATCTTGGACAATGACAAGTTGTTGTGTAGTCGGTGACAAGTTGTGGAACTTGTTATGCAGCAATGGATAAACCAAATAGCCTTGACAGGTATTTCAACCATAATGGCATTTCAGAACATTCACACAGACATGTGTGTACACATTTGTATGCATGTGTGTGCTTATGCTTTGACCCAGCAGCTCCACTTTTAGGGCTTAGGAGCAACAGATGTTATTTGACAAGGGTGCAAAGATTAGAGCAAGGTGTTCATCACGGCAGTGTTTACACTTAAAGAATGAGCATGATCTATGCGCTGTGCCTAATGAGAACTGGCTAATCTGACAGGTGTTCAGCTAAGCCAGGGGATAATCTGCAGCCTTGGAAATGACTTGAATAAATTCACAGCGAAGGCTCCGCTTTCTGTCATGAGAGCCTAACAAATATTTCACAAGGGTGGTGGGTTTGGCTTATGCAGTTCTTCATCAGAATCTTTGCCCTGGACACTTCTTCAGGTGACACTGACCTACGGAGCTTGGTGTCTACTGTAACCCACAAGCATAGTGCTCAAGCCAAAAATGAGTCCACCTGCAGTTCTTTCCTAGGACACCAGCTGCTGGCAGAGTAGAGCCCTCCATACCTTGCATCACTTACCAAAGGCCAAAGGTAAGCGACTCCACTTGAGATCGTCTGTGCGGCTGCGTCTTCCGTAAGAATCCACGAACACCCCAAATTCTGCAAGGAGTTGGAGCCCGGGGCATCAGCACAGCCAGAGGCTGTGACACATACTTTGACAGAAGAATAAAGGATCGAACCCAGGGGACCACCAGCCAGATTTAACTGGATCACTAAAACTGAAGACCTTTGCTGAGTCACATCTCTCAGAGATGTGTTAAAGGAAAGCGGGAGAGACAGGAAATAAGAGGCAGGAGGAGGAGACAGGACACACGAAGGGGAAAAACAGAGACCCAGACACAGGGAGGAAGAGACAGAAGGACCCGGAGATGGGGGGAAGGGGGAGAAATGAAAGAGAATGAAGAGAGACATCAAAAGAAAACTCAATTAAGAAGGAAAGGTAGGAAAAAAAGAGAATGGAAAGGGAAAGAAGGGGCAGAGAAGGAAGGAAGTGGCTGCTCTCGGGGGGGAATATGAAAGAGCCGGACCAGGCAAGGGCCCTGGAGGGGCCCGGGGCCCCTGGCATGTGCGAGGCGCCAGGCGGTGGCGGGCGGGAAGCCCTGACTCACCGTGGAAGCAGAGCAGGTACTCCTCCCGCTGCCCGGCGCCGTTCACCTGCACGATCGAGACGGGGAAGCTGTTGGAAGAGGAGGCAAAGACAGCAGGCGCCAAGGAATGGTCATTCTTATCCAGGAATTCTGTAAAGTCAGGCGAGAAGCGGGGCTTCAGGAAAGAGCTAGTGCCGGTGGCAAGGCCGGAGCAGAGTGTGGGGTGGGGGGGAGGACTCGGGCCCTACCCTCAAGCGTGTACTGCTTCATGTCAATTTCGTAGAATTTATTGGTTCCAATGAGGATACTGTAATTGGTGAAGTGGATGCAGCTGCAGGGCTCTGAGGTCTCTATCTCCTGAGACAGAGGGTAGAAGGAAACGATGTGAGTTAACACAGGGCAGCCCCATTTCCACTGCTATTCCATTTCCGCCTCAAGTATCTAACCCAGCCTCGGAGACAGTCACCTCTGGACTTGCTCACGTTCTCAGCCACACAAAGCACACTCGATCCTTTCATGTCCCCCATGAGGACTGACGATTTCTCTGCTAACTCTGAGTTCTCTGCAACCCCAGACCAAGAAAATAAGGTCCAAAGGCAGCCAAAAAAGAGTCAGAAACACCATGTCAATGAAAAGGCAAAAACAGATCTTTAAAAATACAAATTCTGGAAAACACTGGAAAACACAGGGTTAGAGGGAGTGGGTTTAAGCTTCCTCCTTTTGGTAAGCTAAGTTTCTAACATGAACCTATATCACCTATATAATTAGTCTTGTCATCACTGTCATCTCCGTTAGTGACTGGCTTTCTAATTACTTCCACTTATTTCCAGGCCAGTCCTAATATTTAAAAAAAACAAAAAACAAATCCTAGGCATACTTACACAAAATGGTGGCCAAGAATTACAGGGAAGCAATGATTTCTGAGAAATCTCCTAAAGCTAACAGTTCAAGCTCACAATCCGCACTATCATCACTGAATCTTTACTGATCACCTGCTAAGTATGAGGAAACTTTCAGGCAGCAAGACACAGTGAAACGGCAGGGGAAAGTCAAACTTCAGTTTTGGTCTCAACTTTGTAACAGGATCTCAAGCCAGCCTCAATTGTCTAACCTGAAAATTGGAGATTACCACCCCTGCATTTCAGAACTATTGTGGAAAGTATATAATAACCAGCTCAGTTTCTGATACCAGTAGGTGCTCAATGAAACAAACAAACAGCCCACCCAGGATAAAACTATTTCCCTGACACACAATGATCCCTGTGTATATTCACCCGTCAGTCATTTCACTTCTGAGACTAATCGTGAAGGCACCTGAAATAAATTCAGCTTATAACAGGTGGCTGAGGGACAACGGCCAGCCTCTGGGAGTGAGGCAAATGATCCAATGTGCACCTTGTCCACACTGCAGTCACCATTGCCACCACTCTGCTTCCTAATTACACATCGAAACACAGCTAGCACTAGCTTTTCCAAAGGTTATTAATAGAAACTTCTAAGATCTGCCATAGATTCTGATAAGTGCCGCCAGAGACTGCTAGCTTCTCAGAGAGATGTCTTCCCTTTTCTATGCTAATTTAAACGAAGTGTCTCCTCCATCAGCCAGCTTCCTGTCCTCCTTAACAAAGGGCTGAATTCACTGGGCCGGCTGGAGAGGCAGTTGACAAACAGAAGGAAAGTGAGGGGGAAAAGTGCAGCTACTGGAGCTTCAAGGCTCTGGAGCTTCCACCAGGAAGGAAGGGTGTGTCTGTGTGTCTGTCTCTTTCCCCCTCTCCCCACCCAGAGATCCCCAAGGCTGAAGGGACCTGGCACACACTGTTCCCTGAGACAGCACGCTTTCCCCATGGGTTGTTGGGGACAGCAGGATGAGCGAGGCCCAGCACTTACTTTCCGAATGCAGTACTTGCTGAGGTTTTCGTTGTAGCGGAGAATGACGACTTTGTTGGGCATGGCTGCACAGATGCAGAGCCCGTTCTCAATCTGAAAAGCAATCAGGGAAACAGAGAGAAAGTGTCAGTCGTGGGTGTCCTGGCTCCAGAGCAAAACTAGGAACTTAACATCAAGTTAGAGCAGGTCTCTCCACCGCAGTACTGCTGACGTTGGACCAGGTAATTGTGCGGGGAGGCCGCTCTGTGCACCGTAGGATGTTGAGCAGCAACCCTGGGCTCTATCCTCTAGGTGCCGATGGCACAAGCACCAGTTGTGACAACCAAAACTGTCTCCAGACATTGCCCAGTGTCCCCTAGGGGACGGAACTCCCCCTGAATAGGAACCACTGATTTAACAAAGACCCGGCGAAGGCCTCTGGGAATCACCTGACCCCACACACATTTGGTGTGTGTGCACCTTCTCTTAGGGACAGGGTCTCCTGATGATCTTCCCCTGAGGGAGGAGGAAGGCAGCAGAAATCACCTCAAGAATTCGGAGACTGTGGTTCACAGAGAAAAGTTCTCAGCTAAGAACTGGATGTGTAGAGTTCTCTTTTCCTACAACAGCTGAATTCCCTTACTTCGCCTCCCATAACCAGGTCTTTGTCAGGTTAACAAGGGAGGAAAGAAGCTTCTCAAATCAGTGCTGACAGGAAGGTCAGCAGTCGGCAGGGTGTGTGGGGTGAGATGGGACAGCAGAGGGAAGGAACACACAGGAAAATGGAAATTGTTAGTAGTGTTCTATTTCTTGGAGTGGGTAGTGGGTTTGGGGATGTTTATATCATTAGATGTTGTAATTTTATAATTTACCTGTTTTTGAGTATTTTAAACATTGGGAATTGCCCATTTCTAAGTAGTTCATCATTCACAGAAGCAAGCATAAGAAATTTTAAAATATGTGAATGATAAAAATTTATAGGATGCAACTAAAATTGTAGTTAAGAGGGAAAATTTATAGTGTTGGAATGCTTATGTGACAAAAAAAAAAAAAAAAAGAGACCTGCAAATTAATTAGCTAAATGAGATTAGAAAGAGAATAGTGGAAAAATCCAGAGAAAACTGAAGGACAGAAAAACAAAGATTAAGGAAAAAGCAAAAATTAATGACAAAAAAGCGAATGCCATCATAGTGAGAATCGGTAAAGCCCAACGCTGCTCCTTTGTAACGATTAGTAAAATCAGTATAAAGCCCATGAAATTAAGACAAATAAGAGATACAGCCCAATTAATGTTAGGGATTAAAAACAAAAAACAAAAAACAAAAACACAACCACTGGGGCGCCTGGGTGGCTCAGTCGGTTAAGCGTCTGACTTCAGCACAGGTCATGATCTCACAGTTCGAGAGTTCAAGCCCCACGTCGGGCTCTGTGCTGACCGCTTGGAGTCTGCTTCAGATTCTCTGTCTCTCTCTGTCTCTCTCTGAATCTCTTGCTCTCTGCTCCTCTCAAAAATACATTTTAAAAATATGCAACTACTGTAAGAGAATTAACAACAAAGAACAAAAGGAAAAAGAGAAAAGTTCCCTATAAAATGAAAAGAAGAGGGGCGCTTGGGTGACTCAGTCGGTGGAGTGTCTGTCTTTGGCTCAGGTCATAATCTCAAGGTTCATGGGTTCGAGCCCCACATCGGGCTCTGGGCTGACAGCTCAGAGTCTGGAGCTGCTTCAGATTCTGTGTCTCCCTCTCTCTCTGTCCCTGCCCCCCCCTCAAAAAATGAATAAACATTAAAAAAATTTTTTTAATAAAAAGAAAATTGATAAAACTGACCGGCCACAGTGTTTTACCTTGCTCAGTTCCTGTCTGGAAATCCTGGGCCCACCTAAGCAATGTCTTTTGTCAGCACCTTAAGATTCACCTCCTCCAAGAAACCTTTTCAAATCAACACCTTTCTAAGCAGCCATTCTCCTACTTTATATTCTGTCCCTCTTTTTTTTATTGCCACAATTAATCACAACCATCATATAAGTGACTAAGAAAAGAACTTCCAGAGACCAAAAGTCCTTAAGAACATTGGCCAAGGCCAAGGCCCTCTCAGGAGGTTCCCGGGGTTAACCATAGCCTTCCCCCACTGGTCTTCCATCCCTCAGCACAGAACTCTCTGAAGGCTCAGTCATGTACACAGAATGTGTCAGGTAAATGCTGACTCAGTGGCTAAATGCCAAATACCCCGTGAGCCATCTTCTGAGAAGGGAAAGACAGTGGTTTTCAACAGGCCAACTCCAGTAGCCTCCGGTGGCTTCCGAATGCTTGATTCAGATTTCATTAAAGCTAGACACATTCAGGGGCGCCTGGGTGGCTTAGTCGGTTAAGCGTCCGACTTTCGCTTAGGTCATGATCTCGCAGTTCGTGGGTTCGAGCCCCGCGTCGGGCTCTGTGCTGACTGCCAGCTCAGAGCCTGGAGCCTATTCCGGAGTCTGTGTCTCCCTCTCTCTCTGACCCTCCCCTGCTCACGCTGTCTCTCTCTCTCTCTCTCCTCTAGAAATAAATAAAAAAAAAAAAAAAAGCTAGACACGTTCATATGTAGGCACCCACAAATACTCTTAATTTAAAAAAAAAAAAAAGTTTTCCGGGCGCCTGGGTGGCTCAGTCAGTTAAGTGTCTGACTTCCACTCAGGTCATGATCTCACAGTTTGTGAGTTCGAGTCCTGAGTCAGGCTTTGTGCTGACAGCTTGGATTCTAGAGTCTGCTTCCAATTCTGTGTCTCTCTCGCGCACTGCCCCTCCCCCCTCAAAATTAAAAAACAGTAAAAAAAAATTAATAAAAATTATGAAGTTTCCCTAAAGAAGCAGGCAAGCAAATAAATGTATTTATGAGCCAAAATCAATATCCTGTTAGCTACCAGCAAATTAACCTGAGTTATGGGGAACTGACTTTATGTTCTATAAATGTCATAAATCAGAATTTGCAAATTTCTAGTAATAAAACATTTTTTCATCCAGTCTAGGAGTGAGGCTCCATGTTAGATTTAAAAAAAAAAAAAAAGAAAGAAAAAAAAGACTCCATCCTCTCCATCCCGCACGTGTACACACACATACACATTTTGTTTTAACCATGGATCTTCCTTTCAGTTATGTTAAAATTTATTCTCATTTTTCTCTCCGACATTTCCTTTAGATTCAAAGTGTGTGCATGGTTACACAAATTTCCTCGTGTGCCTAAAGGAAGCAACAGAAACTTAATCCAGTTAGAAGACATACAATTTTCAAGGTCAAATCGGTAAGCCTCGTCAAAGGAGGGCAGAGCCAATTTCTAGAACATTCTACCAGCTGAGACCCTGAGGAGAGCCTACCTTGCCAGCAGCAAACAAGTGGCAGCCCTTCACGGCTTCGAAGACGTTGGGGGAGATGTCGGGCTGCGCGGGAAGGTGAGCCTGTGCCAGGGACTGCTTCACTTTCTTCACGTCAACAAGGCACAGGGCCCGCTCTTCTCCTGGGGGGTGGGGGGGAGGGGAGGAAGAGGCTCATGGTCAGTGTGAGTGGGAGGCGGGAAAGTAAAGACGCGGGGCGACAGCCCTGCTTCTCCTCACAAACATCCACATGGGGCCATGCAGGCGAACGGAGTTTTCCTAGATTCCCGTGTACACAGCTTAGGTGCAAGTTTCAGATCTAAAATGAAAACATCTGGCCTCTTGGTCAAGATTCTGGGATGGAAAAAAAAATTCTGCGGACATAATATCAGAGGGCGTGAACTGTACTTTCAAGCACACCTACCCCCCTCAGGGTGAAGATGAGGATCGTTAGGAACACGGAGGGGACATTTTATGACAAAAGCTTGAATGGTTCTGACAGGTCAGTGTCATGGGGACCGGAGGAAGGCCAAGGATGCATTCCAGATTAAAGGAGACTAATGGGACACTACTGAGTGCAATGCACAGTCTGGGACTGGATCACAAATCGGGGGAAATACCAGAAAGGACATTATTGGAGCTGCAGGTAAAATCTAACTATGCGCAGTATGTCAGACACCTGCATTCCGATAAGGGGTAGATTTCCTGAATTTAAAAACGGTGCCACGTGAAACTATTCTGTGGGATACTATGACAGCGGACCCATGCCACTACATGTCTGTCCAAACCCACCAAGAGTGAACCCTTACGGACACCATGGACCCTGGCTGATGATAGGTCACTGCAAGTTCACCAGTTATGCCCAATGTCCCCCACTCTGGTTGGGGATGCTGACAGTCGGGACAGGGGGAATACTGGAACTTTCTGTCCTTTTTCTGGTCAATTTCACTGAGAACTTAAAATGGTTCTAAAGAATGAAGTCCAGAAGGAAGGGAGGAAGGTGGGAATGGAGAGGAAGGGAGGGAGGGAAAGGAAAGGAAGAAAAGCAAGGAAGGCAAGCAAGCAGAAAGAAGCAAAAGAGGCAAAGAGAGGAAGAGTTGAGAGCCCAAGAAAGGCCAGTTCCTGACCAAATTATTTCAGCCACACCTAAAACAGACCTGACTATGAATGTTTTGAAAATTGAGCCAACAAATTACTGTTTTCCCTTAAAAAAAAAATACTGCCAACAAAGATAGAAAAAAAAAAAATCTGCCATGATTATGTGAGAGAATGCCTTTGTTCGTAGGTGACATGCTGAAGAATTTGGGGTCACAGCTGCAAGGGACTCTCAGACGGCTCAAGAGTTAGTGTGTGTGCACATGGTGTACGCTTGTACAGGAAGAGAGAAAAAATATGGCAAAATGTTAACCAGTGGCGAGCAGATGAAGGGTCTCTGAGGCGTTACACAGAAATGGGAGGCAACATGCTAACTGGCAAGCTCTCAGAAGGCCATGGTGGTGTCAAGGTGGCGCTGACGTCGCCGTGACATCGGCATCAGAGGGTCTGATGTTACAGAGATTCTGAGGCTCCTACTCTTCACCTGGAGTAATGGTGAAGTGTTCTATGGGGCTGTCACACTGTGCTGCACTGGTCACCGTGGGGATGAATCTGGGCAGAGACGCCGTCAGCTTGGGCACCGGCAGGGAAAGGGAGGGAAGAGCCGCTTCTGCTCCCATCTGCCTCCAGGAGTGCCTGCCTTTGTGTTTCGCAAGCATGACACTTGGCTTTCTAATAGTTTCCCTCGACAGTGAAGAGAAGGCGCCATGTTCTTGGCCTATCACCTGCTATCATGAGTAGCTTCTCCAGGTCCTTGATGATATAAATTTGGAAGACCGCTCCGATTCCTGGGACATGGGTGAGGGAGTTTTTCAAGACATTCAGAGCGTAGAGCCCTTCCTCAGTGCCCACCAACACCACCTGCAAGGAGAGAAGGTCACGAGCACAACATAAATATGCATGACCACATCCCTGTGACAACCCCGACGAGGAAGAGCAACAGCTCTTTCTTTCTTGACTGCAGAGGGCACTACAGCCAGTGTCCAGGGAATGGTGCTACCTGGTCGCTGAAGGGCAGTGTGCAGTTCATGTCTAGACGGTCATCACCTTCCAGTTTCAGCAGGGAGTTTCCAAGCAATTTCTTTTCATATTGGATCAAATTTAAAAAAGAAAGAAAGGAAAAGAAAAAAACAAGGACATGGTAAGACAGAACTGTTCATGACCAAACCATCCAGAGAGATAAAAGCAAGAAGAGAGAGAAGTTTGGTGCTGGGAAGGAAGTAAGGTTACTCCTGAAAATGCAGGAACACACATCTGCTCTTGGCCTGCCCACTATTTTGATCTGAGTTCAGAAGGCAAAACGTGGATGTTAACTGCTTATCTCTGGGGGTGGTTGTTAATTAGCATCAAAGTTCTGGCTCAGCTTGGATGCAGAAATAAAACAGATGTCGAGAGATTTTTCTGCGGTAGGAAATAAGCCGAGGTGAAAAAGATCCCCCCTGCAAAGGGTTAAGAAGCCACATAGAAGGCTCCTTCCCCTTCAGGCTGCAGCAAAAGTACAAAGCACAGCATCAGCAGCAAAGAAGCAAGCTTCTGAATCTCTTTACCTGAACCCACGCAGGCAGAGGCTCGTAGGAAATACAGTCACGGCCCTATTGTACACATATTAACGTGGATTTCATTAACAGGCTCACACAGGCAACCACAAAATAAGTCATAAAAACAGGTCCACCCGGTGAGCAAAGCTCCAATCAGGAGGCTCATGGTTAAGAAGCTCACCACTGCGAACACTGAAGGGGTTTACTAGGAGCCCAGTGTTTGGTCTTTGGTGGAGAAAACGTCAATGAGCAAGGAGCCCCGTTTATATCCTGGAACTCTCCAGGGAGAGTGACGCCAATCAAGGCACATCTACAGTTTCAACATCTTAAGGGTAAGAAGGCTTCCAAGCTGCCTACAGAAGGGCAGCTCATGTGGTGACGAAAAGCCTTCCCGAAGCTGGCACGGCTGTCGGCAGACTTTTGTGCTGCTCCATGGCCAAGTGCTTGCAAATAGACTCATCAGAGTAAACGAGAAAGAGGATTTCCTTATGAGTACATTTGCTGCCATGACCAAGATCAATCGCTGTCCCCAAGAGCTGGCTAATGGCACTGACTGACTGTTTCATTCTAAAGGACTGTGGGGGGCGGGGGGGGGGTGGTGGTGGTGACACCAGACAAGCCAGCATAGAGCCCGTGTCTCAGTCACACAAGAATCCCGGTCATGACAGTCTCGGGCCATCACCCCCCACCCCGGAGAGGCGGCAACAGGAGCCCCACCACCCAGGTCAGTTCCCAAGTCAGCCCACTTTACAAAGACAAACTCCAGCGCCCGGGCCCATACTCACAGCATCAGCTTCTGCTTTTTCCCTAGAAACTCTCCCACCTGCGACCACAGACTCTAAGGCGGTGACCCAGCGCTGTTTGTCGGGGAAGCTGGGAGCCAGCAAGTAGAGCGTTCTCCCGGGCCAGCAGGTGGTGTGCGGGTGAGACTCCATCTTCAGTACGTAGGGGACATCTAGGGCATGGGACAGAGAGCAGGGGTCGGCTGTTGATTCCCCTCACTCCCAGGAGGGATGGCCGTGAGGTGTCAGTCATCCCCCCAGGCACGCAATTCCTAGTCCCCACTGAGACAGGGGAGCCAAGGAGGGTGGCCTCGCCTCTCCCCACACCATGCTGATTCATCCAGCACAGCGCGGCCCCCGGATGGGTCTCCTGCTTCTGCTCACCTGCTTTGGCTGTGTTTGCAAGCTCAGAAGCACCAACGGCGCCATGAATAGATACATCCCCGTCGGGAAGGCACAGCTCAAATTCTTCCACCGGCCTCTGTCCAGCTTGGTGCAAAGAGGAAGGGCAGAGAGAAAACCAAAAGAACAGGAACAAGAACGAGGGGGAGAAGAGAGGAAGAGAGAAACAGAGAGAGACAGGGCAAGAGAGACAGAGTATGCATGGAAAGAGGCGCACGAGAACAAAGGAGGAAGGAAAAAGGTGTGCAGAGAAGGCGGAGAGGGAAGATAAAAACAAAATAAAGTGTGTCAGATGAGTAGCACAGTCAAATTTCTGATGACGATGCGGATTTATGGGTTAGTTGACTGAGGCAGGAGTTCTCTGTAGGTGTATTAGCAGGTAGAATCTTCAGGGCAGCACCCTGCACGTTCCTCAGAGGGGAGACCTATAGACGTGAGTATCGTACCAATAACCTTTAGCGAAGTCATTTGGTTTTTAGTTTTCAAAAATGGAAAATCGTAGAAGGCTTGCAACGCAGTCGGAAAAACAAAGCCTTCACGCCAAGACTAGGAGACCTGGGTCAACCGCGTGCAATGAAATTCCCCCTGAATTCTTAATTTACCTTCTCTGGCTTCGCTGTCATAAATGAGGACTTTAGATCCCTCCAGGACAATGTACTTCCTGTCCCAGCCTTGCTGTCCTCGTTTGTTATTCCTGGGCACACAGGGACGGATAAGAACAAAGGTTTGGATTCAGGAGGAAGGGAGGGGAATCCTAGCCAAGACGCTTCCCTAGGACACCTGGGGAATGGAAGTGGCCTGTGCCGTCCGTGTGTCAGGCGAGGCGCAGCTTCCCTCCACCCTTCTGGGTTCTGTGGCTGGCCTAGGAATCCCACTGGTATCAGACAGATAAGTAGATAAGAGATAAGCATGCGGTTTTTATTTTTTATTTTACGTGTACCTGGGAATCTTCACAAGAAAATAAAGACCCCGAAGGCAGATAGGCCCAAGTGTCTGTGCACTAGCTTGAACAAAGAGTAGCCGTTAGGAAAAGCAACTAAGATGTATGGGGAGGCCAAAGGCAGAGAAGAGTTACTTTCACAAGGCTTATCTGCAAAGAGTTTTCTCTACAAGCCTTGGCTCCCTGTTTCTGGTGAGAGTATTTCTTTCCTCCTGGAAAAGGGAGGGCTGCTCTCAAATGGGAGATTTATCTCCTACTTTCAGGAAGAGAAAAGGGGAGGTCAGAGGGTCCTTCTTAGACCTGCTGTTTCTCAAGTGCCTTTGGCTCAAAATAATCCTCATTCCAAAGTGGCATATTTTGGGGTGGCATATTCACCAGCACATGCCCCAGCCCAAGCCACCCTGTCACAGTACCTGGGCACCTTCATCCACCCTTCCAGGTGCAGGCCGCTGCTGGGCTCCTTGCTCTGGAGACCCGGGGAGTTCATTTTGTCCCGGCAGAAGGCCTCGGTGAAGTGCGTGGCATACTCGGCTGGCAGGCCACAGGTGGCTGGCAAACACGTAGAGCACTTGGGATGACACATCACCTGACATTCTGGGGAAAAGCAGTGAACAGGCTGAAAACACCTTGTGTGACCCTGGACCAGTCCTTCCCCCGCTAGCCGAGCCCAGCCAGGCGCCATGGGCCCAGCCCCATCCCCCAGGTGAGTCCCCAACCTTTCCCGGGAGCCACGTCCTCCCTACAGAAAGGAAACATGAGTCAAGTGCTCTCCGCCCAATTGTCCTGGCTTCTCCCCAGGCTGCCACAAACAGGTGTGTGAAGGGCCCACCTGCGTGGCTCCACCACCCCTGGCAAAATGGGAGGGCGGAGGGCTGGAAAGCAGCAAAGCACAAGGCATTTTGCACCGGGGGTGAGGGGGAAGACGTGAGCTGGAAACATGTACAAGCTCACTCCTTTAACAGGGAAAATAGCGTCCTGCCACTGGAATGAAAAGCTTGAAAATGGATGCGCTCTATGGTGAAAATTTTTTACAGGAAAAAAAAACACCCCACTCCCACCAGATAGATTTGTTTAGGTGGAGACATGCAGGTGCCCACAGCAAATGCACCACTGCTGCTCTTACCAAGACATTTGGATGCCTGGCGGCCAAAGTGCACAGTATCCAGACACACAGCACACTTTGTGGCTCGCATGTTCAATCCTACGTTAAATCGGTGAGGAATATTGTGGTGCATGCGCTCCTTAAGACGCCGGCTGAATTCTGAAGGAAAATGTTTAAAAATTCATTAGGTGCCGCAAAGGATACCATCAAGAGAGTAAAAGGACAACCCACAGAATGGGAAAGGGTACTTGGAAATCATATCTCTGACAGGGGCTTGTAGCTAGAATATGTAAAAAGCTCTTACAACTCAATAATAAAAAAGACAACCCAATTTTAAAATGGCCAAAGGATCTGACTAGACACCTTTCCAAAGAAGATAAGTAAATGACCAAGAAGCACATGAAAAGATGGTCAACATCATTAGTCATTAGAAAGACACAGATCAGGGGCGCTGGGTGGCTCAGTCGGTTGAGCGTCTGACTCCAGCTCAGGTCATGATCTCATAGTTCGTGAGTTCAAACCCTGTGCTGGGCTCCATGCTGACAGCTAAGAGCCTGGGGCCTGCTTGGGATTCTGTGTCTCCCTCTCTCTCTCTCTGCCTTCCCCTCTGCTTATGCTCTCTCTCTTCCAAAATAAATAAACGAAAGAAAGAAAGAGAGAAAGAGAGAAAGAGAGAAAGAGAGAAAGAGAGAAAGAGAGAAAGAGAGAAAGAAAGAAAGAAAGAAAGAAAGAAAGAAAGAAAGAAAGAAAGAAAGAAAAAGAAAAACACAAACCGAAAGCACAAAGAGATACCACTTCATACCCACAAGGAGGTCTAGAATCAGAAATATGGAAAATAAGGTGAAGGTGTGGAGAGATCAGAATCTTCACACACTGCTGGTGGGAATGTCAGATGGTGCAGCCACTCTGGAAGACTTTTTTTTTTTATTATAGTTTATTGTCAAGTTGGTTTCAATTCTCAAAAAGTTAAAATTAGGATTGCCTAGCAATGGTGTGGCCCAGCAGTGCCATTCCTAGGTATATACCCAGGAAAACCGAAAATATATGGAGCCGCAACATAAATGTTCACAGCAACATTATTTAGGATAGCCTAAAGATGGAAACAACCCAAATGATTATCAACGGATTAATAAACAAGATATGCTAGCCATACAATAGAATATTACTCAACCAGAAAAAGTGACGTACTAATAAATGCTACAAAACAGGTGAATCTCAAAAGCATTATGCTCAGTGAAATAACCCAGACACAAAAAATACGGTATGGTTTCCTTTATATGAAATGTCCAGAGCAGCAAATCTATTCAGCTTAGTGCTGCCGGAGGTCGGGCAGAGAGGAGAGTGAGGCGTGACTACTAATGGGTGCAGAGTTCTGGGGGGAGGGAAAGGTTGAGGCCAAAAAATGTCCCCACATTAGATGGTTATACACCTTTGTGCACTTATGAAAAAAACATCCAGTCATACACTTCAAATGAGTGAATTGTATGGTAGGTGAATTTATCTCAATAAAGCTGTTAAAAGACCTTACAGCAGGCTAGTTAGAGAGCGTGAAACTATTTTAACACTAACAGATGCATCTCAATTTCTATGAATCAACTTCAAATCTCCATTATCCAGTTATTAGGACTTGGGTATCTTCTTTTAATGTTTATTTATGTTTGAGAGAGAGATGCAGAGTGCAAGCAGACAAAGGTCAGAGAGAGAGGGAAACACAATCTGAAGCAGGATCCAGGCTCTGAGCCGTCAGCACAGAAGCTGATACGGGGCTCAAACCCATGAACCATGAGGTCATGACCTGAGCTGAAGTTGGACACTCAACCAACTGAGCCACGCAGGTGTCCCTGGGAGTTGGGTATTTTTAAAGAACATATTACTGGCTGAAGATAGGCGATAGCAAAGATGTTTGTGGGCCTAAGGAAACATATGCTTTCAAATCGAATGTTTGTAAATATTTTAGTCATGAAAGCTATGTTTTCCAAATGAAATCTTATATCTAGAAGTTTTCAGAATTCAGTTTAAACATCAGTTCTGCATTACAAAATTTCTAGTTAATAGATTGATAAGTTGGAGAATTCTTCCTTCACATCCTGTTCTTTATGAATCACCTCCTTTGGTTAGAAACTCAATTGTTAAGCCTTAAAAGTCTAATTCTTGGGGCACCTGGGAGGCTCAGTCAGTTAAGCATCCGACTTTGGCTCAGGTCATGATCTAACGGTTTGTGGGTTCGAGCCCTACATCGGGCTCTGTGCTGACAGCTTGGAGCCTGGAGCCTGCTTCGGATTCTGTGTCTCCCTCTCTCTGACCTTCCCCCACTTGCGCTCTGTCTCTCCCTCTCTCAAAAATAAACATTAAAAAAATTATTTTAATCTAATTCTTTTTTTAATGTTTTATTTTGAGAGAGAGAGAGAAAGAGACAGAACATAAGGGAGGGGCACAGAGAGGAGGGAGAATCCAAGCAGGCTCCATGCTGTCAGTGCAGAGCCCAACTCGAGGCTCAATCTCACAAAGTACAAGATCATGACCTGAGTTGAAACCAAAAGCCAGATGCTTAACCAACTGAGCCACTCCAGGCCCCATTTAAAAATCTAATTCTTACATTTATATTCCAGTCTGTCAAAATAGTAAAATTGCTTCCTCCCCCCTATGTAATAGCCCCCCCCCCCCCGACCTAATTAAAGGCACCTTTAAATAGGAAAGCTCAGGATCCAAATTTCTGAATCCAAACTGGTGTCTCCACAGAACATGGTCTCCCATCCTTTATCTGGAAGTTGTAAGGAGTAAATGGCACGAACGCACTCTGAACTCCGTTAATGTGCAGCGCACACAGGAGGCTCCTGGGGTTTGAGGAGCTGCTCTACAGAGCCCTGTCAACGGACGCCACGGCCAGAATTGATTTTCTCCCATGTTATCATCACCATCATGGTGACTTTAAGAGTAAAGCTCTTCGGGGGCGCCTGGGTGGCTCAGTCAGTTAAGCATCTGACTTCCGCTCAGGTCATGATCTCACTACTTGTGGGTTCAAGCCCCGCCTCGGGCTCTGCGCTGACAGTCAGCTCAGAGCCTGGAGCCTGCTTCAGATTCTATGTCTCCCTCTCTCTCTGACCCTCCCCTGCTCATACTCTCTCTCTCTCTCTCTCTCTCTCAGAAATAAACAAACATTTAAAAAAAATTTAAAGAGTAAAGCTCTTCAATTCAAAGTGTTGTGGAAACAGAGGAAATAAGAGGGCATCAAAGAAAAATCACTGCCCCACCAAAAGGCCCATCAAGATTTGCAACTAAAATTTTTGATTTCATAATCCCGAGACCTTCCAAACCACCTTCCTTGGCCTGTTTTTTCCTGGGTTGTTTGTTTAAAGAAAGGCAGCCGGCCACATGCAGCACCTCGTTTGGATGTCTGGAGTCTCGAAAGCTTGACTCCCCTACGTTCCCGTACACATGGACCTGGAGACCTAATAGGGGTGCGCAGCTACTCCCGTACCCTTGACCCAATGGTCCTCCTCTATCAGGAAGGCCGCCCTCTGGAACTGAGTGCACAGCTTCGGGAGGGATGCACGTGAGCCGTGAGGGAGGAAGGGGACACCCGGAAGCCAGATCAGCCGAGCCGACCCTGGCGATCAACAGGGTGACAAACATCCCAGCAAAATCACCCTCACACCCTGGCTTGTTGTTGTTTTTAAATCCTTTTCCTCTCTAGGCAAACAGAGTACTTTTCACAAAGAAAACTTCTTACATTGTTGGTAATATAAACTGGCACAACTTACTAGCACTCCAAATGCAAACAGCCTCTAACACAGTGATTCATCTCCCAAGAACTAATCCTATGGCTGCAGCACCTGCAGAATTTCACTACAGGTGCATATGGTAAGGAGGGACCGGAAACATCCATCAACAGAGGCTCCGGTTTAACTGGTGCATCATATACCCACACCAGGGGAAAACATTCCACCCTCAGAGAGGACGAGGTCAAGGCATATGTATTAAAAAAGTTTTTTTTAAGTTTATTTATTTATTTTGAGACAGAGAGAGCATGAGTAGGGGAGGGGCAGAGAGAGGGGGAGAGAGAGAATACCAAGCAGGCTCCATGCTGCCAACACAGAGCTCAATGTGGGGCCTGAACCCACAAAACTGTAAGATCATGACCTGAGTGGAAACCAAGAGTTGGATGCTTACCCGACTGAACCACCCAGGCACGCCTAGCCCCGTATGTATTATTAATATACACGCTAAGATAACATTTTAAGTAAAAGAAGAAAGGTCTTTTGCAGGGTATAGCTTAGTGTGCTCTGATATTTTAATAGAGAAAAGGGCTAAGGAAAATATGCCTATTTTCTCATACTCTTTAAATATAGTTATATATGATACACCAATAATATGATATGTGCTTACGTGCATGAGCTATTGCGGGAAGAATACAGTGGTGGTCCCTGGGTAAGGGAGCTGACACCGGGGACAGAGGACTCGCTTCTTACTCTTTATCCCTTAGTATTATTACTTGTCCCTTTTACCATATGTCCACATTTTCTTAGTCGATTAAGAACACTTTCCACAAAAGTCCAGGGGCCCCTTGAGAACGTACCCTCTGGAGTTGACGACTCCTTTCTGCGGCTGGAAGGCGGGGCGAGCAGGCTCATGGCACTGGGCTGGTGCTCGGGTGACCGCACGATGGCGGACATGGCGATCTGCTGCCTCGCGGTGGCTGGCGTAGATGGATGCGGGTGGTCTGTGGCCTTCCGGTGGGCAGCTGGAGAGAGACCAGTGAGATGCCTTTTGGTTAGCCGGGTCACCCAAGAAGCCCAAACCAAGTGGACTGCCCCTGGGCTGTCTTTCAAGGACCCGAGACCAAAAGGACACGCATCGTGCCAAATGGGCAATGCCAAGGATGCTGTGAATTTTTCAGACTTGGGACATCTGGACTGAGAGCTTACTGGGCCAGAAACACAGACGCTGAACTAGTACAACCAATCTGCTTGAGCCGGGTCCTCTGCCTTTTCCAGAGACGTGGCGTAGAGAGTGCCCCTACCTTCCTCCCGGGCAGACCGGAGCTCGATGCGGGTCTTCTGAAGGGCTTCCTCCAGCTCTGCACAGCGAGCTTTCTCCTTCTCCAGGGCCACCTTCAGCTCATTGTACTGCAGAGGAACCTGTGTGGGCAAAGCAGGGTCCTCTTTCCGTCGACTAAATAAACCCTAGCAATGGAAACAGAGATATCTCCTAACTCCTGGAAACTGGCACTTTAGCTGAAGGAACTCTGACTCAAAGGAGCAGACCACGAAAGCCAGGAGCATACTCACTGTAAGCGGATTTAGTAAAAATGGCATGTGAAGGGGGAAAGGGGAGACTGAACCACAGCCCATTCCAGCCGGCTGGAAAAAAATAGGGTTTCGGAAATTTTCAACAAGAGGGCTCAAGATGCTTGTACAGCCACCGTCTCTGCCTTCAGCATTCCCCAGAAGGAGAGCCATTTCCTGAGTCTTTACCCTCAAAAAATGGAAGTGGAGGATGGAGTCAGGAGGAATGGTTCAGAAATCACTCTTGCCTTGAATTTGTCTCATGACGCTTAGTTACAAGACACAGAGATGAGTGGTTTTTTTAAAAAGGAGACAAAAAGCTTGAATCCTAAAATGATGTCAAAACAAGGGGCTTACTCAAAAGAAGAAAAAAAAAAAAAAGCAAATGAAAACACGTACCGGACATGGAAGGAAAAAGGAAAACACAGGGAATCATGTGGCTGGAAAAAAAATTAACCACCAAAAATAAACAGAAATACCCTGACTACATCACATGACACAATCAGATAACAATTTGCTGCTAAAATACAAAAGATTAAATATCACAACAAAAGATTAAATTTCAAGTATAATAAGCACAGACAGTCACGTGGTGTGCCAGAACATCCCTCCCCGGTGGCCACCCAGGGGGAGGCTGCTCTCACCCCTCATAGCAGAGAGCGCTGGGAACATGGGCACCAACTGCCCGCTCCAGCGCCTTCTCTGGTGTTCCAGGTCACTGGGGGCTGCCGCTGTCCCCTGGGGCTGGGAATGCTTTTGGCAGGGAACCGCAAGGTCCTAAGAGACCTGTGCAGACTAAGAACACCTGGCCAAACCTACTAAGAGGGCTCCGGAGGTTTAGGGGAACTGGTCGTGGGTGGATCAAAAATCTGCGCAGGTGCGTCTACATAGAACCCCGTCCACAGCTGGGTGGGGTTTGGTTTCCTTTTCTTTCTGGTCATAGTTTTTCATTTGTTTGTCTATTATCACTTTAAAGGGATGGAGCAGCACTGAGTGGAGTGTTCTGCTATCCAGTCGGGCACTTGGGGCAAGTCACCTCACCTCCTTGGGTCCCAGTCTCCTGCTAGAACTCTGCCAGTCAAAAGGACTGGACTAAGTGATTTCCAGTCTTTTCTAGATTCCCGTCTATGTGCCCTGAGAATCCTGCTGCAGAACTGAGAACTACTCTCTCGCTCCTGAATCCCACACACATGACCTTTCTCTTTACAGCCCTGTACCTATGACCTGCTAATCCCTCTGGAGTCTTGTACAATGACCTCTCTCTACAATCACCCCCCCGCCCCCCGCCACCCAACCCAGCTGCTTAGGAAATGGAAAAAAAAAAAAAAAATCACTCCCTTAACAGAAACAGGCACTATAATTTTAAAGGCTATGAACACAAAGTAGTTTGTTACAGACTTGATAATGACATGCCTTCCATTAAGGACTATTCTGACGATCTCAAAACCTATTTTGAACCCAATATAAAACTAGAAAATGTGCATTTTGTTTTCATTGATGTTTCTGTAATTATCTTTCGCAATGGTATTTCATGAATCATAATGACGAAGCAAAACCTCCTGACTTTTCAAACACTCGGACCCACCTTTTTCTTTTTAGCGGGCTGGTCCATTTTGGCTTGCAGAAAATCAATGAGTTTGGTTTGTTGAGAAATAGTACCCTCCATTTTCACCTTTTCATGAGAATAGAGAACCTAAAATTCAGAAAAACAAAAATAAGGTTGGTCATAGAAAGAAGTATACTTGCAGATTTGGTACTTTAAGAACATAAAAAATAAAGCCGTTAGGATAGTAGACGTATGAACATTCAACACAAATCACAGTGGGCCAATATTTTTTAGTCCTATTCTTACAGCCAAAAACAAACCAAAACACACACACACACACACACACACACACACACACACACACACACACACACACACACGACTGATACGTGGACAAGTATGTGAAAAAGTAAAAGAGCCAGGGGTTAATACTAGAATCTCAGGTGTAATCATTATAGAAATTTCCCAACATCTCTGAATGTCTGGAAATTTTCATAATGAAATATTGGGGAAAACACACAATAATATCTAAAGATAGGGACCATTTCCCCAGATGGCTTTTAGCCATCATGCTTTGCCTCCACAGACCATCTTTAAGAGAATTCCCTTTGCTGGTTCTCACCTGAATGTTTTCCAGCTGGTATTCCAGATCGCTCCTTTCTGTCTTCAGCAGATCAGCCCGGTCGAGGGCTTCTTGCAGTCCTTGAGTCAGACGGAAGATGTGATTCTTCTGCAGGTCCATCTGCTGCTGTAATTTGGCTTGCTGGAGGGGAGGAAGGCCAAGACAGAGTCTCGATACCACAAAGTACAACTTGGCCCCTAACTGTTCTTGTTACCTAATTGCAGCCATGGCACCAAATTTCGGCTTTTGAGAGCTTGTTTGGAGGTTCTAGCAGGGGAGCGCAGCTACTCGTATACCCTTGACCGAGGAACGGTCCTCCTCTAGCGGGGAAGGTCGTCCTCTTCGACCGAGCGCGCAGCTTCGGGAGGGACGCACATGGAGCGGTGAGGGAGGAAGGGGACACCCGCCTAGCCAGCCAGATCAGCCGAATCAACCCTGGCGATCAATGGGGTGACAGATGTCGCAGCCAGATCGCCCTCACATCCAAATTTCGGCTTTTGAAATCCTCTCGTTCCAGAATTACCAACATCCTCTGTTGCAAACTGGTGCGTGGCACCGTTAAAAAGAATTTGCCCAGAAATCTCTGATGGCCAGCAAGTCACAGGATCCCCACTGTAACAAGAAGTCCAGCCTCGTGGGTCTGCCTTCCCAGTCAGAGTTACAATTAAGGACATTTGGGTACTTAAGATATGGCCCATCTGAGTTGCCGTCTGAGATGCTGTAAATTACTGCCATGACAGCTAAGCTCCAATTTGTCCTGAGGTTCTGTTTTTGTTTTTAAGATCTATTTATTTTTGAGAGACAGAGAGCACAAGTGAAGAAGGGCAGAGAGAGAGGCAGGGACAGAAGATCTAAAGAGGGATCTGTGCTGACAGCAGCGAGCCACACGTGAGGTTCAAACTCAAGAGCTGTGAGATCATGACCTGAGCCGAAGTTGGAAGCTCAACCAACTGAGCCCCCCAGGCACCCTTTGGCTTGCTTTTTAAGATCTTGGTTGCTATTGTGAGAAATCACTTTGTTCAGGCAGCATGGATGCACAAAGGGGAATCATATCAGCTCTAACTTAAGGAGCACCTCATCAGGGTGAGAGAACCCAGCAAGTACACAAATAGCCACAATCACAGGAGATACTTCTGCAGTGTGGGGAGGAAGGAAGAGGAAGATCCACGACTCAGCACAAGAGTCCATAAGACCCAGTGGTGTGGGGGAAGGGGGGAGGGAGGAGGATCAATTTAGTGTTTTGGAAATAGTTTTGTGCTAAAAATCTCTCTCCAATTTTTACAATGGAAGTCAACCAGAAAATAAGGCAGGCTATAAGATAACTGGTTTTATGGCTCCCTTTCCTAAAGCTCTTCTGTTTCTAAAAAAGCAGGAGAGAGTAGCTATCCTGATGACACAGAGCCTGATGTCTGACCCCTGGGTGACAATCTAACCACCCTGGTAGTGGCCTGAACACCCCCTTCCCTGGTGGCCTAGACTCTCTGCAGACTCAAGGACGGAGCTCCTAAAGAGCAGTAAACATCATCACAGGCATTTTCCAACAGGCAATGGCAAATCTCCGTGCTCTCAGCCCCAGAAGGCCAAGAGCCACGGACAAACTCAGAACTGGCTGACCCTCTCCCTCTCATTTCACTTCTCTCCACCTGTGTTTTGGTTCTCTTTCCATCTCTACTCCTCACCAGCCCTTCCTCTCGAGGAGAAGTAGATTCCTGGGGGGGCATAATGGTATGGTGGAATGAACCGGGCTTTGGAATGCTACGTACGGACCCTAGTATAAATGCTGACTTTAACACGCATCAGTCACAGGACCAGGGGCAGTTCATATTGCCTCTTCTAAGCTTCGGTGTCTTCAACTGAAAGTGGGTATAACAGGCCCCCCTGAATGGATGACATACTGACTGCTTTGCTCAGCGTACCACAGATGTTCAAGGAATTCTAGTACTCTCTCTCTCTCCTTTGTCCTCCTTCCTTCCCTCCATCCAGTTTGGGCTCTCCTCTCCCTTCCCCATCAGCCTTCCCCATACCAGCCTCTTCCACCAGCCTCCCCATCAGTCTTCCATAAAGCAAGAGATACTGTCAGCAACCAGAGATCACCTGGCCTGTGTGCCAACTTAGAGTTTCTGAATCAAACCAGAACCCATAAAATATGGAGGGTGGGGGGTAGGACGCGGTGGGGGGGGGGGACACCTAAGATTACTTCTTAAAGGGAGCTATCAGTCCCCTACAGCGCAAGTGATTTCCGCAAATTACCCTCTTTAGTCTCTTCCCACTATTTTAGGACAACATTAATTACTAGGCAGGAAGAAGAGAAACAGGAGCTGGGCGCAAGAATCGGTTTGGTGACAGCCAGGCCCAAAATATTTCTCTAGAATAAACACATCAACTGTCCGTTAGCTTTCCAAGAAACAGGCTGCTTATTTACTATAATAAAAAACAAGAGTAGCAGCTTGCCTCATTGGAAATGTTTTTCAAAACCATTTACTTGCTTCCCAGAGAGAGGCAAATGGGGGCTATTCATGGGTCAGTGCTGGACCGAATGCAGGGCGTTAGATCTGTCCAACAATTTCATAAGGTGACAGGAGCCCGGGATGGCACATGAGGGAGCCGGATCACAGAACCAGAGCACCAAACAACCGTGGCGGCCGAAAGGATGGATGGAAACCAACCAGAACAAGTTCAAAAGGACGGTGTTCTTTAAAAACACTGACTGATAAATACTACAACATAAAAACGTTTACCAAAAAAACACAAGCTTGCAGCAGGGTGGGTGGCGATGTCACAGGTCAGTGGGTGTCAGCAGTGTGATAAAGCAGTCCAAAGAGCCCAGGGTAACTGGCAGAGGCCCACAGAGCCCAGAATGGAGCTGGAGATATCCCACTGTACTCCATGTTGCTCAGGCCACGTGGACTTTTAGAAACTCTCTTTGGAAAGATAAATCTGCCAGAAAAGAACATCTCAGACTTGGAGGGGCTTGAAATGTTTCAATTAGGAAGATAAGGTGGTCTGGAGTGGGGGAGTCAGATATCTAATCGAGTGTCGTAGAGATAATAAACGTGGTTCTCAAAAAAAATAAATAAATAAACGTGGTTCTCACCTAGAACTATCGCAAGGACTGTATGAGCCAATGCATGTAAAGTACTCAGAAGGGCACCTGGCATAGAACAATTGCTAATTAAACCTTAGTTTCTTGGGGGGAATCTGGGTGGCTCAGTTGGTTAAGTGTCCGACTTTTGATTTCAGTTCAGGTCATGACCTCACAGTTCAGGAGTTCAAGCTCTTTGTTGGGCTCTGGGCAGATAGCACAGAGCCAGCTTGGGATTCTCTCTCTCTCCCCCCCACCTCTTTCTCTGCCCCTCCCCTGCTCATACTCTCTCTCTCTCTCCCTCAAAAATACAAAAACCTCTAAACATTATTTTTTTATTAATCAAGTAACTTGATTATTACTCAGTATCACTCTCCATTTTCGATGGAAATACCAGACTAGTCTACTTTCAAATGTTTCAATGAAATAGAACCAATGGTTGGAAGTTATAGGCTTTAATTCAAAATAAGAGAACTTTTTTTTTCCCTTAAATAGATTATTGTCAAGTTTGTTTCCATATAACACCCAGTGCTCATCCCCACAAGTGCCCTCCTCCATGCCCATCTCCCCCTTTCCCCTCCCCCCAGCCCCCACCAGTTCTTAGTTTGTTCTCAGCATTCAAGAGTCTCTCATGGTTTGCCTCCCTCCCTCTCCTCAACTATTTTTCCCTTATTCCCCCATGGTCCTCCGTTCAGTTCTTCCTAATCCACTTATACATGCAAATATATGGTATCAAGACAGAACTTTCTAAAGAATTAAAGTTGTTGAAAAAATATCATTATGTCCAAAGGCACATAAACTCAGCCCGAGGTTCAACCAGGCCCACCAGTGAGAGATGTTGGGGAAGGGATTCTCTGCCTTGGACAGGAGGTTAATTTGACCAGGACTTTCACCTCTGGCATTACTTCCACCTGCCTGATAGTAGCTATTGAATGCCATGTCAAAAAAGCTTCTGAAGCCATTTCGGATCCATTAGCAAAGTCTGCCAGGCAAACTGAAGGGAATAGTGGAATAAAGGCTGGGAATTTGGGTTCTAGGGCTTAAAAAAACAAAAGCAAAAAACAAAAAAAAAACCTCTTTCCAACCCCGAGACTGTGATTCTGGCCCTAATTACAAGTCTCTATACCTAATGAAGAGGATGCTTGGTTAACTTAAGAAAGAAGGCAAACAAGCAAAGACAAAAGAGAGAGAGAGAGACAAACCATGAAACAGACTCTAACTATGGAGGACAAACTGATGGTAACCAGAGGAGAGGTGAGTGAAGGGATGGGAGAAATAGGGGATGGGGATTAAAGAGTATACATATCATGATTTTAAAAAAGACATACTATGACACATCTTGAAATTGAGACATGAAACCTAGACACATTGATGGCTTTTGACAAAGGTGTCAAGAAAATGTAATCAGGAAAAGAGAGTCTTTTCAACAGATGGTACGAGAGTGACAGGATAGCTCTATGGGAAAAAAGTGAACCTCTGCTCTCATACCATATGTAAAAATTAACTCAAAAGACATCCTAGGGGTGTCTGGGTGGCTCAGTCGTTTAAGCGTCCGACTTCAGCTCAGGTCATGATCTCATGGTTCGTGGATTCGAGCCCTGCGTTGGGCTCTTTGCCGACAGCTAGCTCAGCTAGCCTGTTTCAGATTCTGTATCTCCCTCTCTCTCCAACCCTGCCCTGCTCATGCTGTCTCCCTCTCTCTCACAAATAAATATAAAGCATTAAAAAAAAAAAAAAAGACATCCTAGACCTACATATAAAAGCTAAAACTAGAAAACTTCTAGGAGAAAACAGAGAAGATAGGATCTTCAAATTTAGGATAAGCATAGATTTCTTAAAGAGGACACAGAAAACACAATCCATTTTAAAAAATCGATAAATTTGACTTCACAAAAATTAAGAGCATTTGCTCTTTGAAAGATACTGTTTGAAAAGACAAGGCAAGCTACAGAGCAGGTGAAAGATTCACCATCCATATATCTGACAAAGGGTAATTATCTAGAATTTTTATTTATTTTTTTATAGTTTATTGTCAAGTTGGTCTCCATACAACACTCAGTGCTCATCCCAACAGTCCCCTCCTCCATGGCCATCACCCCTTTGCCCCTCTCTCCCACCCCCATCAACCTTCAGTTTGTTCTCAGTATTTACAAGTCTCTTATGGTTTGCCTCCCTCCCTCTCCTTAACTATTTTTTCCCCTTCCCCTCCCCCATGGTCTTCTGTTAAGTTTCTCCTGTCCCACATAGGAGTGAAAACATATGGTATCTGTCCTTCTCTGCCTGACTTATTTCACTCAGCATAACACCCTGGAGTTCCATCCATGTTGCTACAAATGGCCAAATTTCATTCTTTCTCATTGCCATATAGTATCCCATTGTATATATAAACTACATCTCCTTATCAAGAATTCTTTAAAGGGGCACCAGGGTGGCTCAGTCAGTTAAGCGTCCGACTTCAGCTCACGTCATGATCTTGTGGTTCGTGGGTTCAAGCCCTGCGTCGGGCTCTGTGCTGACAGGTAGCTCAGAGCCTGGAGCCTGCTTCAGATTCTGTCTCCCTCTCTCTCTTACTCTCCCCTGCTCATGCTGTCTCCCTCGCTCTCTCTCAGAAATAAATAAAACATTAAAAAAAATTTTTTTTAAAGAATTCTTTAAAAACTTTCCTCAGTGGGGCACCTAGGTGGCTCAGTCGGTTGAGCCCAGAGCTTCCAGCCCTTGATTTCAGCTCAGGTAGTGATCCAGAGGCATATGATAGAGCCCAGCACTGGGCTCGACAACTTAATGTGGAGCCTGCTTAAGATCTCTCTCTCTCTCTCTCTGTCTCTCTCTCTGTGCTCTGTCTCTCTGCCCTTCTCCCCTACTGGCATGTGTATTCACTCTCTCTCTCTCATTAAAAAAAACAAAAAACAAAAAACAACTTTACTTGGAAGTAACTACCCAAAACATTTGAATTTGCACTTCCCAAAAGAAGATATATGAAGGACAAATACATGAAAAGATGTTTATCATCACTCATTACAGATGCAGATTAAAACCACAATATGATACTGTAATATACACACTAGAAAGGCTAAACAATAGTTAGTGTTATGGGGTCAGAACTGCTGCTGGGTGTGTAAAATGGGACGACTTTGTAAAAGTGTTTAGCACTTTATTGTAAACATACACGTGTGACCCAACAATTCTCCACTTAGAAGATGAAAACGTATATCCACACAAAGACTTGGACACAAGTTTTCGTAGCAGACTTATGTACAGTAACAAAAAAAAAAAAAGGCAACTATTCAAAGGTTCATCAACAGGTGAATGGATAAATTATAGTATATCCATAAAGTGAATTATTACTGCTTAGTAGTAAAAGCAATGAATGGCTAACATATCCATCAACATCAATGAATCACTAAAGCATGCTCAACTAAAGAATCCAGATACAAGACTATATAGAGTATGACTCCACTTCTAGGAGATTCTAGAAAAGAAAAAACTATCAATAGGAACGAAAAGCAGGTCAGTGGGTACCTGGGGCCAGGCCTGGAAGGTATGGACCTAGAAGGGGCATGGGGAATTTTTTGGATGATGAAAATGTTTTATATTTTCATTGCAGTGATGATTAGCCAGGTGTTTACATTAAAACAATTATACATACATACACACACACACACACACACACACATGCATGCACACACATACCTATATAGACACACATCCATACATAAACACACATCCATATACACACACATCCATATATACACATGCATATACACACATGCATATACACACGCATATATGTACACACACATCCATATATACACACATATAAACGCACATATAAACACATACACACATACATATCTATATATGTGTGTATAGATATCTATATGTGTGTGTGTATATACAAAAAGAGGAAACTTAGGTTAAGCTCTTGGTCACATGTCACATCCTGGACAATAAGTATCATTCTTTGCTTCATAATGGTTTCAGCTGTCAGTGAAATCCACCTCAAACCCAGTGTCAGCCAGATGTCTGTGCTCAACAATCTATCTGTGAGGTACAGACTGGGAAGCTGGAAATGTTCTCACGTCGTTTACAAGTGAGAAAGAGGGGACTGAATCAGGACCCCAGCGTGCTATTCCGAGCCTTGTCACTGACTCACCATGAAGCCTTGGACCAAAGTATTGAGCTGTCAGAGCCAGCTCTCCTTCCTCAGAAGGAAAATAGGACAGGCGAGGACACTGATTATTTCTGTTCTGTTTCCAGCATGGTCTAGAGCAGGGACATTGCCTATTCATTCCAGATAAAGACCATTATTCTCTACTTGACCAGCAGGTAGAGTTTTAAATTTGTATTATAGTGTTTTTAATGCTGCCATTGGTGAGCCTCCCACCCATGATATATTGATATATAACTATTTTATTTAAAAAACCTTTATTGCAGGGCAATACGCATAAAATTTACCACTTAAACCATTTGTAAGTGTACAGTTCAGTGGCACTGAGGACATTCATGGTGTTACGCAACCCTCACCAGCATCCACCCCCAGACCTCTCTCAAACTCCCACCCATTTTTTTTAAAGTATCGTTCCGTAAGGTATTTTATTCTCACCTGCAAAATTATCACCACATTTTCCCAAGTTCATAGCTTAGCAATATTATTTCTATCAGCAGAGTCCTCTGAGGGGTATCATAATATAACCTCAACTAAAGAGAACTGTTAATCCGGTTAACTGAACTGTCAGGCTCACTATGGGTTAAACAAATCCTTCTTGGAGTCTCATTTCTCATTAAATATCTTTACAAAGCATGCCTGTCCCGGTCGGTCAATTCTAATGAGCAAAGCAGAGTCACCAGGGACCTAACATACAGGGCTTTGTTTGGGATTAGGACATCATCACCAACATAAATAAAGGTTTTCAGAATTCTGTTAAAAGGTCCTAGAAATAACATAAGGAATGGGTTTGGAAGATCAATCTGAGCTTTACATTCTATGTCTCCAAGGTAGGGCATAATTTTTTAATTTTAATTTTTTAAATATTTATTTTTGAGAGACAGAGAGAGACAGAGCACAAGCAGGGGAAGGGCAGAGAGAGAGGGAGACACAGAATCTGAAGCAGGTTCCAGGCTCTGAGCTGTCAGCACAGAGCCTGATGCAGGAGTCGAACCCACGGACTGTGAGATCATGACCTGAGCCAAAGTCAGATGCTTAACCACCTGAGCCCCCCAGGCATCCCCATAATGTTTTTTAATGGAATTAAATGAATACTCAAAAGTCTTCATGAAATTGGTACTCAGCACAACCTGATCAAGTCTCTGTCCTGTGCATGAAGCTAATTTGCACGGATGTTCTATCACCCCGAAAACTTAATATAATTCAGATATTAATTCTAAAAGAACAATTTAACTCAATATTCAGTCACCTGTATATTTAATAAGCTTCCATTGGGCACATACTCTTCTGTTCTTTACATTCTATTAAGCACTATTTGGGAGGACATAAGTGACAAAGACCCTCTAGCTGTCGTGACACATTCTTTGAGCCTGTTAAATACCTTCAAAAAGGTATTAAGTTACCACCTTACTTCTTAAAAATTCCAATTTCAAAGTTCAAATGTCTAATATGGATCTGACTGCCTAAACACAACACATATTCACTTTTCACCTGGCTCCATTTCCCAGGTGTTTTACACTCACCTCTTCCAGAAGCCTCTGTTTGAGCTCTCGTTCAGTCTCCAGTTTCTGCTGTAAACTTCGGGCGTTCATTTCAAGCATGGCATGTTTCTTCTCCAGGTCATTGAGCTGGGCATTTGGAAAAATTGGCCAGGAGATCATATTTAGAAATGCTAGATGCTAGTGACTTTTGCAAATTTCCACAAACCTTCACATGTAAAGAATCAAGTTCTGAAGATCAGAATATAAATGTTTTCTAGAAGTATATCATCACAAAGGTCCGTGTCACAGATAAGCCTTGTATGGGGATTGGATTATTGCTAAGGGATGGGTCAGGAAAATAACTATGACAAGTTCTAGGACAAGGATGATCACCTTGGCTGAATTTAAACTATCAAACACTGAACACTTACTATTGCACAGCATTATATCAGGCTCTTGTGATGAAAGAATGGACAAACTCTCTCAGGAATCTTACAAAAAGTCACAAAGGCAGAGAGTGGCCATAACTAGGCATATACGCAAACAATGATTACTTTGTCACATGATATTTTTGGTAAGAGAGGTATGGAGAATAATTCTTCCTGAATTACCAGCCATCAAGAAAAGATTGTACTGGGGCACCTGGGTGGCTCAGTCGGTTAAGCGACTGACTTTGGCTCAGGTAATGATCTCATGGTCTGTGAGTTCAAATCCTGTGTCGGGCTCTGCACTGACAGCTCAGAGCCTGGAGCCTGCTTCGGATTGTGGCCCCCACCCCCACCTCACCCCTCGTCTGTCCCTCCCCCGCTCACACACTGTCTCTCTCTCCCTCTCAAAAATAAACAGTAAAAAAAAATTTTTTTTAATAATAAAAGATGGTGTCAATGTCTGGAGTCTTAAAGGATGGGCCGAACTTTTGCTACAGAATCCTCTAGGAACAGTTAAAAAGAAAAAATACTCACATTAAACACAACAAGTTTCATTCACCTCTAAATAATACATTTCGTTTCCTCATAGGTTGAAAAAAAAAAAAAACAAATAGTGAGCCAGTATCCAGGAATTCCAGAGTGTTCCTTAGAGGCAAGCGCTAGCCTTGAATCCACTCATTTTATTTCTGTAAAATTTTATTTCTATAAGAAAATAATCATGGAAATCCACAAACTTTATGTTCATTATAGTGTTACGTATAATGGCAAAAAACTGAAAGAAGCTCAAAGTTCCAACACAAGCGAAATGATTTAAAAAGGTACCTCTGTGTTGTTGTTTGAGGGTTTTTTAGAACTACATGCTCAAAAAGCTTTCAGTAACTCCGGGAACATTTGGTTATAGGTTTGGTTTAAAAAAAAAAAAAAGATGCAAAGCCATTTACATAGTAAGAATCTCAATTTATGAAAATGTGTGTATGCATAAACATATTATGCAAAGAAAAGACCACAAAGAAATGCACCGACAAGGGTGCCAGTCATTTTCTCCTTTACTTTTCTATGGTTTCTAGATCTGCTACAAGGACCTCAAATGGTTACTTTTATAGTCATGAAATAACAAAGAGCTATATAAAATACAAATTTCGGATTATTGCTTTGTGTGTGTGTGTGTGCGCGCACATACATGTGTGTGAAAAAGCCCACACGTGTGAGTCTGGGCATATGTATGAAATCTCTTTGATCTTCACTTTTGTTATCTGTAACATTGGGGCACTGATTGAAAATCTCTTTTCAAGGCTTAGCTAAATCTCTGGAACATTGCACATCACTCTGAACACTAAGGTGGCGTGCTAAATGGACAGGACTTGTGTGTTCCCAGTGTGAAATACTGCGTGCTCGTGTGACCGTCAGATTCTCTCATGTCTCTGGACTTGGAGCACAGAGAGGTCCAGCTGCCTGTTTTCGCAACAATGGAAGGAGCATTCATTCTCATCACTGAGCACTTTCCAATGCCTGACGTTAAATCCAGCAATCGATCCAGAACTTAAATCTAAAATCAGTTGCCAGAGAACGACAGCAGTGTGCCCAGATCAAAATCTGGACCTCAGGGGGCCCAGACAGGTGGATGTTAAAGAAATCACTGATGGCTGGGACACCCCAGTCCCTGCCACACCTCCCACGCTATCGCCAACCAAGAACGTCCAGCGGTGGACCATAGCCCTGAGGCTTTACAGGACTGAGTGAATGTATGTTCGTGAAATGTGCGGACCATGGACTGCACCTGAATTTGTGTCGAGCACGCCTTCTAAAAGATGGAGATGAAAAGGCGGAAGGGATGGGTGCTGACCTTGTCAGAGAGGCTCTCGGCTTTCAGCTTCTGCTCTTTGAGGGCCTGCTGCAGAGCGAGAATCTCAGCCTTGTGTTCCTTCACCGCCAGCTCCACCACCTGGCGGGACTCGGTGATCCGCTGATCGGCCCTGGCCCTGCCGCAAAAGCACAGGCCCATTTCAGAAGCCCCACCAGCACTACGCACCAGCATCACCGTCTAGAAAAAGGAAGGTGGCCCGCCTCTAATCCGGATAAGCAACTGAACAGGCTGCAGGCTGGATAGATGCCCAACCCTGATCCCAAGTTCCAAATTCTGTCTTGCCTTCTGACTGCTTATAGAGTGAAGATTTGACCCACTTTAGGCCTTGGGTAAAAATATTCTTAATAGGCAAAGTTCCTGTTAGTACTCACTTGGAGGCTGACGGGGAAAAGGCAATTTTCCAAAAGCCACTGCACTGATAGGATACATCAAGACTATCATAGCCTCCCATGGGAGTGGAAATGAAATGAGGACCCACCAAAGGACCAGGGTGCAGAGGACCATAGGAGACCCAATCAAGCAAACATTTCCCCTCCTTAAAGTATATGCAATAATATTGTTAACCGTTTGGGGTGCTCATTTGGAAACTCAAATCTGATTAATATATCTGTAAATAAGGTTAGACAATAGAAAAACTAGAAGAAAGTTAGAATAATTGCTGTCTTTCCTCGTTTTAGGTCTTGTGTTTTCCTACTTCCATAGCTGGGCTTGTAGAGTCTCCTTCACTGGCCAGCACTCTCCTCCCCTACCCTGCAAACCCAAATCTTACTTGGCCTTCAAGGTTGAAACTCAAAAGGCCATGTCCTCCATAGAACCCTGCTCAATTACCCCTCTTGCAAGGAAGCCCTCCTTGCTCTGTATCCAAAGCACAAGCATACTCCCGTCCTGGAATGCCCTGCTCTGTGTTTTGGGGTGGTGAATATCTGAATGCATAATTCATCTTCTCCGTGAAACTTGCCTCTTGAGGACAAGAATTAAGAATTCTCTTTAACTCTTGAATGCTGAGAACAAACTGAGGGCTGACAGGGGTGGGAAAGAGAGGAAGGGGGGTGATGGGCATGGAGGAGGGCACTTGTGGGGATGAGCACTGGGTGTTATATGGAAACCAATTTGACAATAAACTAAGAAAAAGAAAAAAAAGAATTCTCTTTACTCATCTAAGTATCCCACGTCACATCAAAATGGGGGGTGGGGAGGGGGAGAAGGAAGACAACATCTTTCCCAATTGCCCCCGAAAGTATACATGCAGTGTCTTCCTGAGACAGGCCATAATTATACCTTCCATGTGTAGTTGTGTGTTTCCTGATGCTGAAGCCAGCGCCCGATCCTCAAAATTGCCTCTGAGGGACTCTAGAAACAACTCAGATAGGAGCTTCACTTGAAGGCAGGAGGGAGCAGGGTGTGCATAAAAGGAACCAGAATGTACCGTGAGGACTCAAGGGAAACAGGAATAGGGGGTCTTAAACCAGCAGCCCCTCACAGCAGCTGAGAGGAAGGATGTTCCTGAGAGGAAGGATGTCCAAAAACTCGGTATTTCTACCAGTGTCTCTTGAAATTTAAGGGTATCATCCTTTGCCTCTAATTTTTCCTAATTTGACTGACTTGGCATAGATTAAACATCCAACACATCTGGTTGAATCTAGTAGGGTCAGGTAAATGTGGGAAATGCCAAAATGAGTCTGATGGGGTCCGACTAAATGAGAGACATTTCCATGCATAGTTTATCTTGCTTAAGGAGTTCAGAGTGTCCCAGGAAAGTCCGTTTCAGAGGAAAGTGATATTAGTGAGGTTATAAAGGACATATACTATTCAGTTGTACAGACATGACATCATGCGGGCTAACTCAAGCCTCTGTGCACACTGGACAAGGGGACCCACTCTTCAAGACCATTCATTTCTATCTGTTAGTAAACTGTCATAATATGCCCATTTTGTTAGACCAAAACACTCTCCTGCCAAGAGCTGCCAAAACTGTCATCAATCTACAATGTATTCAGTGTGAATGGCGCCCCCTAGCGCTATGAAGTATATAACCTACAGGATCACGGCTCCCAGCAGAAAGGGGGTTCTATGCGAGGGGACCATGGAAGCGAAAGTTGTAAAGAAAAGATACTTCTTGAACTCATTATATTGCCTACCAAAAAACAAAAAAAATTATTCTTGAAGAGGCACTTGGGTGGCTCAGTTGGTGAGGCATCCAACTTCAGCTCAGGTCATGATCTCGCAGTTCCTGGGTTTGAGCCCTGTGTCGGGCTCCGTGCTGACAGCTCCGAGCCTGGAGCCTGTTTCGGATTCTGTGTCTCCCTCTCCTTCTGCCCCTCCCCTCCCCTGCTTGCTAGCGCTCTCTGTCTCTGTCTCTGTCTCTCTCTCTCTCAAAAATAAGCAAACATTAAAAAATATTTTTTTTAGGGGCACGTGGGTGGCTCAGTCGGTTAAGCATCCAACTATACCTCAGGCATGATCTCACGGTCCGTGAGTTCGAGCCCCACATCAGGTTCTGCACTGACATCTCAGATCCTGGAGCCTGCTTCAGATTCTGTATCTCCCTCTCTCTCTGCCCCTCCCCACCACGTGCTCTCTCTCTCTCTCTCTCTCTCTCTCTCTCAAATATAAATAAACATTAAAAATTTTTTTTAATTTTTTTCAACTATTCTTGTAGAGAAGCTGTTCTCAACCCAGGGTGATTTTGCCCCTCTGGGGGACACTGAACAATGTCAGGAGACATTTCTGGTGTCACAATTTGAGGAAGGGGTTGCTACTGGCATCTAGGGGGTAAAACCAGGGATGAGGCTCACATTCGACAATGTGCAGGACAGCCCCCACAACAAAAGATTCTCTGGCCCAAACTGTCAAGAGTGCCAAGATTGAGAAACCCTAGTACAGATGGGTTGACTAGCTTTACACATGAGATTTAAATGGTAATAGTCTGGCTACAGGGTCACAATGATAACAAACTTGAGGAAAACATTTCTGTAAAGAGAGGACAGAGATACTGCCCTGCTCTGACTTGCAGGCCTCTACATAGAGTAAAAGGTCACCAGCTACTATTGCAGAATCCAAGTGGCACCGACCATACTTACAACGAGGATGACCCACCCACCCTGGGCTGTCCGAGAGTCTCCCAGCTTTAACACCGAAAGTCTTGTACACTAGAAACTTCGCTCGGTCCTGAGCAAGCTGGGACCGTTGGTCACCCTGTTCGTAATGCTGGGGTGATCCTGGTGAAGCTGCCTGGCACTGGTTTTCTACAAACAGGAAGTCCCACCTGCTCTGCTTCTCCGTGTCCAGCATCCTCTGTAACTCTCGAACCCGACACTCAAACTGGGACTTCTCGTCACCAAGGACACTCCTCCACGCCTCCCACTGCCGCTCTTTTTCCAGCAGTTCATCGTTTAGGGCCTCCAGGTCCATGACCTGTTCTTCCAGCATCGTGCAAGTGGTCTTCAGAGCCTCCATCGTCTGCAAATCAGTACCACTCAGTTGTGCCTTGTATCAAATGAGGATTTCCTGGATGTTACTTTTGTTGGATCAGTGTCAGAAAAAGCACAAGTTCCTAACTACAGTCTGAAAATACAGTTTATCTCTTTCTTCTACAAACCAAGGGGACAAGAATGGATAAAGGGTCATTTCTGCCACCATCTTAAAGGCAGAACCCAAAGCAAGTCAGAGGGAAGAGACCACGCTTCAAGTGGTCCGGGGCACCTGGGAGGCTCAGTCGGTTAAGCGTCTGAATGATTTAGGCTCAGGTCATGATCCCAGGGTCGTGGGAATCGAGTCCATGTAGGGTTCTGTGCTGAGCATGTTGCCTATTTAAGATATTCTCTCTCTCTCTCTCCCCTTCCTCTGCCCATCCTCCGTGATCTCCTCTCTCCCCTCCCTCTAAAAAAATCTTTAAAAAATAAGAAGTCAGGTGGCTCACACTGGCATCCCGGAACATTCTATTTTACTTTTACTTTTTTTAAAATCAAAATTTAAAACATGTCACACTTTTCAAAGCCACCTTTCCAAACCCCTAAGCCCTAAAAACATAGACATGACTATGAAAAAGAGCCCCCATCTAATGGACAAGGCTCACTCTTGGATCCCTTGGGAGAGGTGCACCAGAGGCTTGCTCTAAAATCTAAAGGGATAGGGGCACCTGGGTGGCTCAGTCGGTTAAGCGTCCAACTTCGGCTCAGGTCATCATCTCACTGTTTGTGAGTTCAAGCCCCGCGTCAGGCTCTGTGCTGACAGCTCAGAGCCCAGAGCCTGCTTCGGATTCTGTGTCTCCTTCTCTCTCTGACTCTCCCGTGCTCGTGCTCTGTCTCTCTGTCTCTCAAAACTGAATACAAGTTAAAAAAAAATAAGTAAAATAAAATCTAAAGGTATCAAAGCGTGTCAGGGATCTCTGACACTGTTACTGTCCTCACTTGCTTCTGGCTGGTGAGCTGCATCTCTCTCTCCGTAATCTCACGGCGGAGATGGTCCACTTCGCTCCGCAGCTGCACTATCTCATCATTGGCGCCAGAAGCCTCGTCGAGTTGTTTGGACAAGTAGAAATTTTGGTTGTTGAGCTCAGCGTTGTCCTCGGTCAGCTGGTTTAGCTGCTCCTCCAGGTCTGTGATTACCTAAAAGAGGAGAGGAATCCAGTTCTGCATCAAGCAAGTGGATTTTAAATGAGAAACTGCTGGGGCGCCTGGGTGGCTTAGTCGGTTAAGCCTCCGACTTTCGCTTAGGTCATGATCCCGCGGTTCGTGGGTTCGAGCCCCGCGTCAGGCCCTGTGCTGACTGCCAGCTCGGAGCCTGGAGCCTGTTTCAGTCTGTGACTCCCTCTCTCTCTGCCCCTCCCCTGCTCACGCTGTCTCTCTCTCTCCTAGAAATAAATAAAAAAAAAAACATTAAAAAATTAAAAAAAAAAAAAATGAGAAACTGCTTCTAGAGCCATTGGCTTTAGAGCCTACGTGACACTGGCAGTCCGTGTGCCACCCCACTTTGCTTCTCCAGCCCCGGCAGCCAAAGCCATGCCCATCCACTTAGCACTAACACCCGCTGTGGGGGAAAAGGGAAAGTCTCTTTCTAACTCAGGATCCATCTCGAAGGTACGGCAGAAGTAAATCGAGCAAGAGTGACTGCCGTACGGAAGGGGCAACTTTAAATGAGATCAAGTTCATGGACAATAATACAATGTGGAAAATGTGAGCCGAGGAAAGGCGTTTAACAGACTGGTATCACAATCAGCTAATTAAACTACAATGGCCACGGCACCATCCACGGGACATTGGAACCAGAGATAGTCTGAGGAAGCAAAATAAAGTTCTTATCAAGGAGGGCTGACCCCGAAGGACACCAAGCGTTATTTTAATATCTTGGCAATAAATTTAATTTCATGCAACAAAAGAAAAAAAATTTAAGGGAAGCTCAGAAGAATCCTAAAAATACTGTACTGTGGCACCACTTTAATGGTTTTTATTATACAGTTAGCTATCAGAAAATGGGAAGGCATGTATATGAAATTGTCATTTTATTGAGAGATTTAATCTGGTTTTGCTAAATTATTTCCCTGCTTGATGGCAGAATGACTTAGATTTCAGTGCATTTAGCTTTCCTATTCTCTTTGCTGAGGTTCAGTATCAGCACTTGCAGAGAGAGCTTTTATATACAATACTGTCGAAGTTTAAGGGCAATTTTCTAATAATGGTTGGAATGAGGCACGCAGGCAGTAAATTAAATTTTATATAACAAAAAGAAGTAAATTAAAAGGAAATGCCTTGAAGCCTACGGTTTATTAATTGTTTCCAATTTTCAAACCTAGAGTAGACTTAGTTTATGAAATGTTGTCACTGTTTCCATGACTAATTCCCTATTTTAACCCCCTTTGATTATCAATTTAAAAAAATCTTCCCAGGCACATGGAATTAAAGGACATCAATTAACCACATTTGTTCAATGTGGCTCAGAAAACAGAGGTTTCTCATTTTGTTAACGGAGCTGATAAGCTTTTAATGTAGTAAGTGGTCTAGTAATTTGTATTGTAATGTCAAAAGCCCTGTTAATTCCTAATGTACTGGTTTGAGGCACGCTGTCAACTACGAGACGGGGAATAAAGGTTATCTGGTTGGGTCCTTAGCTCCGGATCCTTCTTTATCAGGGAAGGAAAACAGGAAGACACTACCAGTTTGTCATCCCTAGTAGGCAGGCATGCCCCAAAGGGATCCCTGGGTAGCCCTTCTGGTAACATGGTTAGATCTCTTGAAACCAGAAACAATGAATAAACAATGCCCAGGAGTTCAACTGGGTCCGTCTTTCATGTCGTAAAACCTATTCCTTAAGAAAGTTTTCATCCTAGACTGTAAATATCTCCATTTAACTATTGTGCTGCCTTCTAATTTTACTCCCCTTCCCCCCAAAACAAAGGCAGGTTGGCCTGGAGCTATACTATAAAATGGAGTCTGGAACCACAAATACAGCCATTTTGAACTTGGGGGTTTGGTGTCTCCATCTGTGAAACAGAAGTCAATACCGTATTTATTCCTTCCTCTGTTTCTATTTTTTTAATGTTTTGAATTTTCTTGCACACTATTCTACCTTACTGTCACCTGCGAAATTCAAAGGATAAAAATTAAAGACCAAGACAGTGCTTCATATTAAAGATTATAGTGGTGCCTCTTGCGGAGCAAGGAGACTACAGAAAATCTGTCGACATGAGAATATATATGTTGCCCAAATCACTTACTTGCCACTTAAGGACATACCTAAGCCTTTGGGTTCCCACTCCCTTTCTCTGATTAATGGGAAAAATTGCAATTTATTATTAGCCCATTTTGGCTACCTCTTCTTTCCAAATTGATTACAAAGTGCTAAAGAAGAAATCCTTGAAAAGCTCAATGAAGTACCAGATTATTACTCTCACATCAGTGGAGATGGACCCATTGGACTAGGAGGCGTTCTTCTATTTCCCTTTTGTCATCCAGTTTTCAAGGGGCCTCACATCTCTCTGATTTCTACTTACAGTTTGTGATTGTTGGTTCTATATTTTACCGTCTCTATTTTGCCTGTTCGTCAAGCTTTTAATGTTATGGAGTGTTATGTGTTTGTGCAAAGTACCCAAACACTCATTTTAGCTCACTCAGACTTTTTATATTCTTTCTGCCTAAGTCACATGTTTAGCTTGAGACTCTATTTTGAGTTGCTGGAGTTGTGGTGTTAAGTGGTAGTTTTAGGGGCGCTTGGGTGGCTCAGTCCGTTAAGTGTCCGACTTTGGCTCAGGTCACAATCTCAAGGATCATAGGTTCGAGCCTGTATTGGGCTCTGCACTGACAGTGCAGAGGCTGCTTGGGATTCTCTCTCTTACCCTCTCTCTCTGTCCCTCCCCTGCTGGCATGCTCTCTCTCTCTCAAAATAAATAAATAAACTTAAAAAACAATTAAAAAGTATTCTTATAGGCAATCTGTGATTCTGAACCAGGTAAATGTGCAAGGAGAATTCTTAGGTCTACCATGCGTCCGTGGGTGTATTCTCTCCACACCAAGGGCAAAATTATGTCTACTATATTATGAGTCTGATAAACCTTTCAACCGCATGGATACAGGATAAAAAAGAGACACCGAAGGGCTGACTCCATCTTAGCAGAGAGAAGATGAGGGAGGCAGCCTCCTCACTCAGGAGTACACAGGGCTTTCTCATGTGTCTTTTTTGCAGATAAGAGATCGTGGTACAGTTCTAAGAGAAAACAGGATATAAAAAATTATCTACTCTCAGTGTCCAAAAAGGAAGAGAGAGAGAGGGAGAGAGATCTCTATTTGGGGTTATCTGTCGCTTTTCAAGCAAATCTCACAGTTCTGAACAAGAACTGTTTACCTCTCACATTTAACGTGCAGACCAGTAGGGAGACTTTGCCAGGTAAATATTCAGTAGCGTGCTAGGGGGAAGGAACCAGTCAGATAATGAGCATCAGGCTAAAAAGACACGGGGCTAAAGTCCTTCTGGAATGTCTGGTTCTTTCTTGAAGGCAGCTATTTGCATATTATTTATTTTTAATCTTATAGCTGACAGATTGATTCATAATTAAAACTGTGTCATATGTTTGCCCACCAACTCCCCTCTAAAACAGACTTAGGTAGGGTTTTAGGTGCCAGATTGGATCGAATCCTTTTTTTAAGTCTCTTCAAAATAGAGAAATGGTCGGAGCTGGAAAATCTTACTGTTCATGAGTTTTTTAAAAGCTACTAACTAGGGAGCTCCTATCAGTTCAGTTATTACAAGAGTCCCCATTCAGTAGCAAAGATGTCGTTTCCTCACAGAGGCAGCCTGTGACAGTACCAGTAAGAAAAGAGTATCTATCATGCCCTTCGGAAGTGTCTTTAAAGCAGCCGTTGAACCTGAAAAAGTGTAACAAAGATCTACTATTGCCAAGTACTGTCCTAAAACGGTGGTTTTTAAACTTTTTATAGGGGCACACCATTTTCTAAGCAAAATATTATGTTATAAATCCAATATAATAAAATAATAATAGTTAACCAATACTGTTTAGCACTGTCTATGGACCAGGACCCGTGTAAGCACTGGGATGCATCATCTAATTCTTGCAGGACCCCCATGAGGTAGGCAGTAGCACCAAATTTCTGATTCGGTGACTTCGTGTTTCCTAAGCTCTACTGTTTCTGAAATGTGAACATATATTGGAACTAAGCAGCTGTCTCTCTGTCCTTGCCAAGCACACACAGAGCAGTTATTAAATGACTTATGCATCTTATTACTGACAGTATATTCGAATGGAGCATATACAATGTCAGTGCCATCTCACAGGTAGAGATGTGGAGGCTTGGGAGTTTAATATCACATAGGTTTAGAATATGAATCCAGTCTGCATGACTCCAGAGGGTGTGTTTGGATCACTAAACAACCCAGCTATTCTAGCCGAAGTGTGGTTGGGGGGGGAGGGGTCACTCTTTCAGGTTCCCCCTCCCACTGGGAGAGAGCCCAAAGGTTCCTTCACAGAATGCCAGAATTAAGTAAAGCCAGGATTAGAAGTCACTACTCCAGAAAAAAAAAAAAGCAAATGTGACTGATTAAGACAATATAAAAGCTACACAAGTTAAGAAAATAACCAAATTCAGGGCACCTAATTGCCTCAGTTGGTAGAGCCTCGACCTTCGGCTCAGGTCATGATCTCATGGTTCACGGGGTTTGAGCCCCAGAGAGAGTTCTCTGCTGTCAGCATACAGCCTGCTTTGGATCTTCTGTCTCCCTTTCTCTGCCCTTCCCAGGCTCATGCTCTATTTCTCTCTCAAGATAAATAAACATTAAAAGAAAAAAAGTGACCAAATTCACTTTACATATTGGCATATTCTAGTAAAAAACAGACCTCTAATTTTAAAAATCTAGGGGAGGGAGGATTACCAAAGGGCATATGGAAACATTGGAGGGTAACGGATACACTCATTATTTTGATTGTTTTGCTGGTTTCACAGATGTGTACACATTTCAAAACTCTTGAGGTTACTGTGCTCCAATTATACATCAATAAACCTATAAAATTTTTGTTAATGTTTTATTTATTTCTGAGAGAGAGAGAGAGAGAGAGAGAACATGAGCAGGGGAGGGTCAGAGAGAGAGGGAGACACAGAATCTGAAGCAGGCTCCAGGCTCTCAGCTGGCTGTCACCACAGAGCCCGACACAGTGCTTGAACCCACGAACCGTGAGATCATGACTGGAGCCAAAGTCAGACGCTTAACTGACTGAGCCACCCAGGAGCTCCCCTAAAAAATGTTTTTAAAAAAAGCTCTTAGGAAGCTATCATGTGCATGCACATGCCCACGCACACACGCACAGAGACACACAAACACACACACACACTGGAATATTACTCAGCCATGCAAAAAGAATGAGATTATGCCATTTTGTGACAACATGGATGGAGCTACAGGGGATCGTGCTAAGTTAAATAAGTCTGACAGAGATAGACAAGTACAATATGATTTCATTTATATAAGAATCTAAAAAAAACCAAAACCAAACAAAAAGCAGAAGCAGACCCATAAGTACAGAGAACTGAAGGCGAGTGGGAGATACAGACTTCCAGTTATGGAATGAATAAGTCATAGGGATGCAAAGTACAGCATAGGGAATATAGTTGGTGGTATTATAATAGCGTTGTATGGTGACAGATGGTAACTATACTTATGGTGAGCCGAGCATAATATAGAGAGTTGTTGAATCACTATGCTATAGAGAAAAAACTAATGTAATATTGTGTGTCAACTATACTTCAATTAAAAAAAAAACTGTTATGCCAAAAGACTAAAAAAAGAGAAAACCTCCAGATGAAGGATTAACGACGTACACATATAAAAAACCTATCCAAGTTTATTTTAGGAAAAAATAGTAATATAAAAAAAAATCACGGTCATAAAATGATCTATGTTTTATTCAGTGATCATTTACGAGCATGTACGTAATATAAGCAAATGACTCTTGCATAAAATAAGAAACTGAGACAGTAAGAAACTAAAAAAGCAGCGGCACGAGAGTACAGGAACAGAACGCATCCGCTCCTCAAGGAAGGGAGGCAGAATGGAGGAAATCGGAGATGCTGTAAAGGCAGGCCCACCCCTGATGCAGCCATTGGCATTGGGAACTACAGACCAAAAATCTATCTGCCAGGTACCTGCTGGAGTCCAGCAGAGGCGTATCTCATGACCTACTAGCTGCTCTGCTCTTGGGTATATTGTCATCAGAAACAGGTGCTTACAGCCTCCAGGACACTTGCATAATAGAGCTTCCTGACAACTGTGTTCCTAATGGCAGTAACCCAAATGACCGTCAGCAGGAGGACGGATAAACGAACTTCAGTCCTACGCATGCACTGGCAACGCTACACCATACTTGTGAAAAAGAACAAACTCTTGAAGGATGCAACACCATGGATGAACGCCACAGAGAATTTAAGTCAAAAAAACTAAACCCAAAAGAGCACATCCTCTGTGATTCCATTTGTCTGAAGTTTAAGAACAGGCCGAACTGATCTCTGGTATCAGAGGTCAGAAGCAAGGTCACCCTCTGGGGCACAAGATGGTGATCAGAAGAGGGCATGAGGGAGCCATCGGGGGGTTGAAAATGTTCTGGATCCATGTTGTAGTTACACAGCTGTCCACACGTGTAAAAATTTCACCAAACTGCACTATAAGATTAGTGTGCTTCATGCACTTTACAGTGCGTATTTTATTTATTTTTTAAAAATATTTATTCAAAAATATATATACTTATGTTTGGGAGAGCACAAGCAAGGGAGGGGCAGAGAGAGGGGGACAGAGGTTCCGAACTGGGCTCTGCGCTGACAGGCTGACCCCGATGTGGGGTTCGAACTCATGAAATGCAAGATCATGACCTGAGCCAAAGACAGACGCTCAACTCACCAAGCCACCCAGGTGTGCCTACAGTGTGTATTTTAGAACTAAATTAAGGAAGGAAACCATACATGCCTAGACTTAACATCCCATTTACAGTAGGTAAAGAGGAAAGGAAAAGTTCCATTTAAAATTTAAAAGTTCCAATAAAATATGGAGCGGAAGAAAAAGAAAGAAAAGAAAATATATAAGTATGTGGGGGGTGGGGTGAGTTTCGTTTCCAGAAATTCACAGATGCGAATACTACAAATAGAGGCAAGTTCATGGAGAACTAAGAAGGTAATAAAGCGAGGACAGCACCAAATAAAGGAGGTGGAGCCTCTTCTGAAAGGGCTTATTTCAGTCCAATCGAAAACAGACCTAGCTCCCACTGACCCTACCCCATTACAGAACCTTTGCATGATGCATATCTGCTCACAGAATTCACTTCTCTCCATATACATGACATCTCCCAAAGAGCCCTAGATTTTTATTTTGCCCGTTGGGAAGTTAAAACTTCTAGGTCCACAGAACGTGCTGGTCTTTCCTCTCTGCAGCTGTAGCCGGCTGAAGGAGCCTTGCAGATGCCAGCTGCCTCCAGCGTCTGGACAGTGTCTGGCTGAGGACCAGCCTCGGAACCTTCTAGGTTGGGGCGGGAGGGGAAGCTGCCCTACGACTTTTGGTGCAGCGACTGAAACCTATTAGTTGCTCTGCAGTGAGAATTATTTCCACCACTCCAACTATCCTTCCCCAAACATGAAGAACGGTTTTGAATTTTAAAAACTGGCAGGAACCCGAGAAACTGGAATTATCTGGCGCTCAGAAACTCCCAATCAGTCTGACCATATTAACTGCTTCAAGATGAAAGTTAGTAGCAAAAATCAGTCTGTGATATTCTAAGAGATGCCTCCTCTCCCCTGTCCATTTTAGTCTCGTGTTATTTTAACCATGTTTAGTTTTAATACTCACAGTACAGCTGTTACGAAGGGCGTCAAATTTGCGCTGGATTTCATCTCGGTGTGCCTAAAAGGTAAGAAGTCGATTATAAATTTTTCACAGCATCGGGTACAATTTTACATGCCATGGGCCAACTAAAGAAAACAGCAATTTACTGAGAAAGCCAATAATGTTGTTGCAGCTGCCCAAACATCTGGCTTTCAAAGAACTAATCAATCAAGTCATGTCCAACATCAGAAGTTAAAGTTACAGGAATATGTGATGCTGCGTTAGTAACAACGACTATTTAGACCACACATGCACACCCTCCACAGATACACTTAACGTTCATATTAACGCCTAGGAGCTTCGGAAGAAAAGGAAAAGAAAAAGGATCAAATTTTTACTCTCGTTCCTTTGTTTACTCTCTATTCTAAACCTTTCCCTCTTCCTTCCAGCTGACCCCTCGCTAGGCTACTCCCTGACACACACACACACACACACACACACACACATACACCCAGGACAAACTAGGATTTTTTTTCTTGTTGTTAATAAAAAGCTGCTGAGATTCAGAAACCCCACATTGACCTTGATGTAAATAGAAAGGCTTTCTCCAAGGCAGAGCTGCTCTCAAACAGCAGCATTTGTTCAGCTGACCTTCAAGAAGCGTGTGAACACACAGCTCTGCCATCCACTGTGGGACGGCACAGCATGTGAGGAGTCACCTTCATTCAGTGCGGAGGATGGACGTTAACAAGTGCGTGACTACAAACAGTGACAAAGGCTATGAAAGAAACAGAGTACAGGAAAAAAGAATAAGGGGGATAGAAAGGAACTTACTTACTTAGATGGGGTAGTCAAGGAGGGCTTCTCTGAAGAGGTGTCACTTAAACTGATACCTGTAGGATGATGGGGAGCCAGCCAGGCAAAGGACAGGAAAAGGCAGAGGGCACAAATCTTGAAGCAAGAAAATGTTTGGGGCATTCGATGAACAAAAAAAAAAAAAAGGCCTGAATGGCTAAAGCAGGGTTTTTCAAACTTCAGGCTGTGACCCATTGGCAAGCATGACAAGTGGGTTGCCTTTGAGTTTTGCTTTACCCAGTGAAATGGAATAAACAGAATAGAAAACACTGGAATGTGTCCTTGGATAGTGAAGCACTGTTGTAGGAAACTTCTGTTTCAAATACCATAATTCATCAAATTTAAGACGCTATCAAATTTAAGACAATCGCAATTTTATGTAATATTAAGAAAAAAAAACAGGTACTTTGACTAAACTATGACATGTTTATGTCCATGTGACTATAGAGTCATATATCAGCTATGGCTATAAGACACGTCCTGATTTTACATACCTTGGAATCAGCATAAGAGTGTGTATATGCTCCCATGTATTAGACAGTAGGGTAAATGTATTCTCGGTGGGTAGTGGTCAAACAACTTTTGGCTAAAACACAGCAAGAGAAGGAAAACATGGCCCAAGATGATGGTAGAGAGGCAGGCAGGGACCGAGTAACTTGAAGGTCCATAAAGGAGTTTGGGTTTCATTCAAAATACCATTAATCAGAAGCCAGTGGAAATTTTAAGAAGTAGAGGGAAATGATCTGATTGTCACTTTGTGGGTGCTGTAGGAAGAACAGATAGAATAGGATGAAGGTAGAAAGAAGCATGGAAACCAGAAGACGCTGTTACTGTCACTCAAGAATGAGATGATGGTTGGGGCGCCTGGGTGGCTTAGTCGGTTAAGCATCTGACTTTCGCTTAGGTCATGATCTCACGGTTCGTGGGTTCGAGCCCCGCGTCGGGCTCTGTGCTGACTGCCAGCTCAGAGCCTGGACCCTGTTTCAGTCTGTGACTCCCTCTCTCTCTCTGACCCTCCCCTGCTCATGCTGTGTCTCTCTATCTCTCTCCTAGAAATAAATAAAACGTTAAAAAAAAAAAAAAAAAAAAGAATGAGATGATGGTTGTCTAGAGTAGGATGGTGGCCAAGGCAGAGAGAAGTGGATGGAAGTGACTTCTCTTTTGGAAGCACAGGTAATAAGACTTGCTGCAGACATTAGAAAAGGAAGGGCCAAAGATGCCCTAAAAGATCTTTGACTTGAAAGACAGGGTACCATTTGCTTAGCTATGAAAGCTCGAAGAAGAATCTAATTTAGGACAAAGGCAAAAGTGGCCTTTCTCTTAAAAAAAAAAAAAATTAGTCTTCACCAGAAGGTCTATAAAATAACTAAGTCAAAAATTTTAGAGGTGTGGGGCACCCGAGCGGCTCAGTTGGTTAAGTGTTGGACTTCAGCTTAGGTCATAATTTTTCATTCATGGGTTTGCTGCATCAGGCTCTGTGCTGACAGCACAGAACCTGGAACCTGCTTCTGATTCTGTCTCCCTCTCTCTCTGCCCCTCCCCAGCTTGTGCACATGCTCTCGCTCACTCACTCGCAAGCACTCTCTCTCTGTCTCATTTAGAGCTGTGATGTATTCTCTAGTATGTCTACTTGCTATAAATTAATATTATAAATTTATAACAGCAGATAGACACTGCAGAAAAAAAGACTGGTGAACTTGAAGACACAGCAATAGAAACTATCCAAAATAAAACTCACAAAGAAAAAGACTTAAATGAACAAAATATCAATGTGCTGTGAGACAACTCACAGTCCATATACATGTAATTGGGTGCCCCTGGAGGTGGGTAGGGGTCAGGAAGAAAAACATTTGAAGAAATAATGGCCACTAATTTTCCAAAGGTTATGAAAACAACAACAACAACAAAAAAAAGCCCTCTAAAATCTGTCAACCTAAATTATATACCCAGCAAAAATATCCTTCAAAAAATGAAGGTGAAATTAAAGACTTCTTCAGATATGGGAACGCTGAAGGAATTTGCCACCTTCACTGTAAGAAAGGGTAAAGGAAGACCTTCAGACAGAAGAAAAAGGACGACCAGAAATATAAATCTACACAAAAGAGTGAAGAGCACTGGGAAAATGTTTTATTTTGTTTTTAAGTTGTACAGATTCAGAAATAAAAAGCTATCATTTGGAATCAACTCTCCAGGGGCACATGGGTGGCTCAGCTGGTTAAGCATCTGACTTTGGCTCAGGTCATGATCTCATGGTTTGTGACTTCAAGCCCTACATCAGGCTCTGTGCTGACAGCTCAGAGCCTGGAACCTGCTTCAGATTCTGCATCTCCCTCTCTCTTTGCCCCTCCCCCACGCACGCTCTCTCTGTGTCTCTCAAAAATGAATAAACATTAAAAAAAAAAAAAAAAGAATCAACTCTCCACATAATTAGCCCATATGTTTATGGACTAACTTATCACTATTAGTTTTTCCCCAAAATTCAATCTCCTTTATCCCCAAGAATCATACAAGAGATTTACTGATTTAGTGGGGCATGAATACCATTTATCCAATGAAAGAACATGGTTCTACCACTAGAATCTCATCTGATATAAACAGCAGCCTGGCCCCCAAAGACCACCCAACTCCGTTGATTATGAAGATATACTTCATAATCATCAAGGACAAAAGGCATGGATTCCCCTAGGAAGAATAAGGCCCTTAATAAACTCAACAGTATGAATGAGGACCAGGCAGTAAATATATTTGCCTTGAGAGCCATTCAGTCTCTATCACTACTACTCAACTCTGACCTCATAGCAGAAAAACAGCCATACACAATGTGAAAACAAGTGGGTATTCCAATAAAACTTTATTTACATAAAGCATACTGAATTTGGCCCAATGGCTATAGCTTGCTAACCCCTGATTTAAATGGCTATTTGGTATGAAATCTCTCAAAGACAGAAATGGGAAACTGAGGGTAGAGTGAACTCCTTCAAAAGGAGCTTCTTCAAAGCCTAAGCGGTGGTCATAAAAAAAGCTCACTAGCTTTGACTTAGGAAGAGAAGCCCTATTCAACGTTTTTTATCAATAGCAGATTTTCCAAGTAACAGTACTCCATTACAAACGTGTTTAACTTCCCCCACTGTAGTCTGAAATTTCAATCACTAATACTGTTTCATTTGCATTAAAATCTACCATTATGAGGCCTCTGGATCATTCTGACACATCCAATGGCAATCTTCTTTACGGGTAAAATGTAACAAAGTATCATGATTATGCCTTTTGATTTATTATTGACTGTGAAATATAAACACAAAATGTAGAACTGATCCTATTATGATTGCTGGAGATTCTGTAAGCATTTAACAATTATTGAACTGATCTGAGCACGAAAATGTCAAGAAACATGTTTTATAAGTTGTAAGACAAGTGCACAAAAAAACAAAAGTTCACACAATACTGTATAGAAAGAGAAGAAAATGCATAAGACAGTCTTTAGATTCTCTCAATGAAATATTTAATTGGATATTAGGTGCTACAGGGAATATTTACACTCTTCAAAGGACCCTGAAGACCTTTTGTTTATGTGGGTTATATTTATCTATATCTATCACTTAAGAAATTAAAATGGAGATTTTTTTTTTCAAATATTTACTCTTTCTTTTAAAATAGCATTGCTTTTTCACCATCAAGTGCAAATGGTAACACACTGAAAAATGCCAAACGACATCTTAGAATTATTATGAAAATAATCAGAACTTGGGGAACTCCTAGGGACCCACTGGTCCTACTTTGAGAACTGCCGACTTGAGGTTTGGGTGGCAATCAGGGAGAATGCACAGGCTTCAGCCTAAAGACTAGAGAGGCACTCTTTTTTAGGAGTACTTAGGTCTTAATTTTAAAGAAAGGAACAAGAGGAAGAAAAAATGAGAATTATAATGCAGTCTTGATGAGAGAAAAATTCCATGTAGGTCTGGAGAAAGGAAACCATTGTTTAGATGTCTGACCATCTTCTGGGACCCATGGCCAGGATTCTAGAACACTCAGGCTTCCACATGTGCCCCCAATTCTTTATCTTGCTTATCATACCAATGGCTTGCTTAATTCATTTATGTGAAACAAATGAGAGTACGCATTAACTCAAGATTTTAACAAATCAAAGAGGATGCCATTGGGATCCCATGATCACCCTATGCTGGATCACTCCTTTCATTAGTGCCTCTAGCTTTGGACTCCTGATTATGCATAATTAGTCATTTAACCAAATCAGTAAAAGAACATGAGGACAGGGACACGAAGCATGTGTCGTGGAGTCAATGCTGATGTGCACAGGGCCTACACCACGCCTTTACCCTGCAGCCACATTCGGAATGATGCTTACATCACATCACACATCTGTCTGCTCTACAGCGTACAAGAAACATGTCAAGGAACACCAAATTCTCTTCCTCAGATGAAGGGATGGGGTAGAGGTGGAAAATTCTCTCTTCCTCCAAGGAACACTGAAGCACCTTAAAAGCACGGCCTTTTGTTTAAATATGACTCTCCTGTTGGCCTCCACCTTGATTCACTCTCAGCTTTTGATGGCCGGTGAACCTCCACGCACACTCGACTGACAGGCTTGCGTAAAGTCAGAGTGGTGAGCAAGAGTGCATGCAGGAGACGGGCAGCGGCTTCCTGGCAGCCCCGTCGCACTGCTTAAGTGGAGGGAGCCAGCTGTACTGTGTTGCATCTAATCTGCTCCAGCGGCAGAGGCCAGAGTGACTGTGCCCTCCCTTGGCCAGGCAATGGCAAGCCTCCTAGGGGATCCTTTTAGATCCAGCTGATTTAATTGGACTGAGGCTTACGTGAGGCCTGAACTTGGGCCTGAGCAGTGAGACAGAGTCAGGGTATTGGATCTATGGCCATCTTCTCTTTCTCTCGGAAAATACGTTCTTCAGAACAAATTGAACAAAGCCATTCAGGCAATAGCTGCATGTGGTCCATCGCCATGTCCATGGGACAAAGTCAAAGGGAGGGGATAGGACAACCCATGGCCTCAAAACTGGACTGAGGCAAGTTGATAGGGGGTGTGGATTCCTGCATGCTAGGCCACACACAGCTGTAAGGTATTTTTCCCTGCCATCACTTTGAAAAAAGCCCTGTTTTCCAAGGCATCTTCATCTGCAAGGGTGGTAGAGCCCTAGTTTCCAGACTTGTTTCTTTATTTTTTCATAAGAAGATGCTCGGAGGCAGTGATCTCATCTGACTAAATTAAGTCGTGACTTGCCGCTGTGAAGCCTTCCAGCAGCCATTAGACACAGCACATTCCAACCAGCACCAAGACAGGATTTAAAGACTAATTTCCCCACAGATAAACAGCAGTGACACATGCTCTATTTTATACCCTCCTCCTTCTGAATGAGCAGGATAAGATGCCACCACCCTCCCTCCCAATCCCAACAGAACAATGAGAGAAACGTGTCCTTCTCCTCAGCTCCAAAGGAAAAGGATTTGAGGAATTACAGGCCAATCCCCTGGGGAGAAATGGCTAAAGACACAGCACTAGGCACATAGTGAGGATTAATTAAGTATGGGTTGGATTACTGGTGGCTCCTTCTCTTTCTTTCAGAGTGTGGGTGGCTCTTACGGGGTTTGGGGGGGGAGGATATTAATGTACAGTGCATTCAATATAACCGCGGTTAGATTTTAGGTGCCTCTTTTAGCAGCTAAGCAATGCTATCTGGCTGTCTCCCTCCCCAGCCACGCAATTCCAGAAAGCACATAAGCCTTCTTGGCACACAGTCTTTTATATTCATTTCATTCCTACCTCCATATTTTTCTTATATAGACTTATTTTCTCTGTGCCTTTTCTTTCTTATTTTATCTTGTTATAGTGTTTTGTATCTTCCCAAACTGCTCTGAATCCATTTTGAAACAAGGCAGAGTATAAATAAAAAGATATCGTGACTGGGTTTTTCCCCCAAACCAAGTATTGAGGGCACATGGCACATCACAATGAGTGTCCTCACTAAGACAACAGAAATGAAGGCTGCAATCAATAACTGAACTTGGCAAAAGCCCTGGAAAATCTGGGGTGCACGTGTACTTCCTATGCAAGAGTTACTCCATATCCCCAGGATCCTGGAAACCCCCGTGTCCTCAACTGGTCTGTCTATAAGGAGCCTGGCACTGTCAGATCATGTGGCTTCAGATAATGGGCTTCCCAAAGCCATCGATGGAGGGTAACTTCTAAGGATGAGATCGGTTTTTAAAAAGAAAAAGAAGTACACACATTACTTTTAAACAGGGTAGATCATAAGCAACAAATGTGCATGGCCATCTGTAGAAGTAACCCCACTCTAAGAGATGCTGAGATGTTCGCTGATGGAAATGGGGACAGCATCCAAGATGAATCAGAGTGAATAAAGGACCCACCGCGGTACCTTATTTTAGAAAACACGAAGCCCAATCAGCTGCATTGTGCCCTGCCCACGGAAGAGGGTACCCTGACCAGCAGGCATGACTGTGCCTGTCCACTTGGCAAGTACATTATGTTACTATCAGTGAAGTACGTGCTTGGCTGATCCTAGCCATTAAACTCCTTCGGCGTTCCGTGCCAAGTCCAGGTCCACCAAGCAGCCCTTCCAAGAGAAATGAGGTTTTTGAGGAGACTTCTCTAAGAGGGGAAAAAAGTGTGAAGATTAGCCCAGAGTATCCCAGTCAGCTTGGTGGTTCTTTTTTCCACTGTAAGTTGATACGCTGGCATTTTATATGTAAGATTCTTGTCAGGTTTATTAGTCTGGGTCAGTCCCCAGGAGAAAGATCAACTGTGGGAAACTGACCCAAAAAGTCCTATTTTTAGACTTCCGGAAAGAACTAAGGTCGAAATCCAGGGTCACCCTCCGCTTTTCCCCAAGTTCTACTTCCTGAGAACACTCTTCAGTTGAATAAACTAGAGTCTCACAAAGAGCAGAGAAGCCAGGTCTCTCGCAGAGAAAGAGTCTCTCATTCAGAAGAATCTTCTCCATCCAGAACATACCAAATGCATACATAAGACTTGAAGCAGAATTTACAGTTAAAAAAAAAAGGTAACACAAACGAGGCTAACCAACACAAACACAGAAATGTGGGAGAAAGACTATGATATAAGGTAGAAGATTATTATTATTTTTTTTTAATGATTATTGAAATCTAAGTAGAAGATCCAGGAAAATGGACTTTGGCTCAAACTAGAATTTTAAATACAATGATGATTCTTTTCAAAGGAGGGAAGATACATAAATAGAAGAGGAACTTTTCAAGATACTAAGGAAAGGTCAGGTGTCAACCCATTGATCTAGTATACTAATTCTCATGACGGAGAACTTTTGTAAACCAGCTTTCTGCCCATTAAATATCTCTAAGGGATTGCTTTTTTCTCTCTTGGGATTTCCATGAGGGAGCAGATCTCCTCAGTGCCACGCTCATCCTGGCCAAGGCCTTGAGGAGCCTGAAGGTCCCCGTCCCCAAGCTTACCGTGAGCGCCTGGATCTCTTCCTCTGCCTCCGCCGTCGTCTCTTCCAGCTCGGTCTTGGCCTGGCGAAGCTGGCTCTCCAGGGCCGCCCGGGCCGCCTGCAGGGCCGTCAGCTGGGACTCGCGCTCTTGCAGGGAGAGTTGCAGCTCTGTTAGCTGACGCTTCAGCTCCAGTTTCTGCTCCTCGTGCTCTAGACTGACCTGAGGGGTGGAGAGAGAGACGCACACACGCATGCTCAGTTGACCCTAACGACAGAGCACGCAACTGACGAGTCTCGCTAACTGACCCTAACTAGCTGAGACGCAACTGGCTGTTCAACCTGCATCTTGGTTCGTGTGGTCATGGATTCAAATTCTCAGCACTCAACTGAGAGGGAGAAAATGCTGTAAAACAGACCTGACTATAGGAGTCTTAAAAATGACCAGAAGCAAGAACATGTAAGAGAATGTCTATACAAAGCATCCCTTATTGACAAATATTCAAAGCCTTGGGCAGGCAGAAGAAAAACTACACAGCAAGAATCTCAAATGACAATTATGACAAATATTCTTATCAGAAAAGCATTTAAGGCGTATTTGGGTGGCTCAGTCAGTTGAGCGCCCAACTTCTGATTTCGGCTCAGGTCATGATCCCGGGGTTGTGGGATTGAGTCTTGCATTGGGTTCCATACTGAGTGAGTGTGGAGTCTACTTGAGATTCTCTCTCTCTTTCTCTCTCTCTCTCTTCCCCCTGCCCCTCTCCCCCACTCATACTCTCTCTCTAAAAGAAAAAAAAATTTAATACAAGAAAACCATTTAAAAGTAAATGGCTATAAATAACATCATATTCGTAACAGGGGACATCTTTACAACTGGGATAAAAATGGAATAACCAGAATTGAATTCTGTTTATTTTAAATATTCCTGCTCTGACTTGTTCTCATTACGTAACCCACATTAGGTCCCACTGTGAGCTAATCATTCTTGCCTCCATCTGTCCATCTACCCTTCTATCTACTCAATGTTTCATTCATTCAAGAAGATTTCCTCAGCAGCTTCCACATAAAAAGGAATATGAAGACCAAAGACAGTTTCTGCCTCTGAGCTGAAGGAAAAATGAAAACCAGTCATTACCATATTTGCGGTCAAGCACAATGGTCAGAATACGTAGGGATGTTGAGGGAACACAGTGGAGAATAAAGAACGTGACTCTGCATATATTTATTGAAGAATTTATAGGAGTCAAATGAGCAAACAGGAAAGAAAATTCCAAGCAGAGGAACCAAGGAACCGACATCCAAAGGCATGGAGATGTGGAAGACCATGGCCTAATCTACTGACCTAACAAACACTGACAAGGTTGTTCTAGGGACCAGACCCTGTATCAGACTTTGGGGATGTCAAGCAAATAAGAGGTGTCTGCTGCCCTCAGAAGGCTCACTGTCTAACTAGTACTGCCAAGAGGTACACAGTGTGATGATCTAGACAAAGAAGGCCGTAGGGACACAAAGGAGATATTCCTATCCAGAAAAGGGTCCCTGGAAAAGGGGACACCCAAGTCTCTTAAGGATGAAGAGAAGGCAGGCTTATAAAAGATTAAGCCTACAGGGCCAACAGGGTTTGGTGGTGAATCTAAGGTGCAGCCAGAGACACAGGACAGAGGGGAGTCGACAGTGATGCCTGAGCTCCTGGGCAGGTGCTCTGCATAGTGAGACCACTGCTACGCCAGGGAACATGAGAGGAAGAGCCAGTCTGAGGAGAAAGGTAAGAAATGTGGTGTTGAGGTGTTGAACTTGGTCAGCGAGGGAGACATCCAGGTGGAGGTGTCTAACCTCTACTAGGACAATGGGTCAGAGACTCACATGCTTCGCTAGGGAAGAGCTCACACTGCACACACAGGGTAGAGGGAGGCCCAGGGCCCTCTAAGGTAGATTAAACTGGAGGCTGAGGGGCCCCCAAACTCAGTCGCAGCAGGTAACACAGGTGGACCAGCCTTGTCATGTTTGAAGCTAAGCTCCAGAACTCCCAGGGGGTGTGACAGCCCTGAACTTCCTATGAGCATTCTAGGCTTCCCCTACCTTCCTTACTGCGGGGGGCGGGAGAAGGGGCAGGGGGCAGCTAGCTGGATGGATTCAAGGAGGAAAAAAAAAAAAGAAAGAAAGAAACTCGTTTCCCCTGGGGCATTTTAATTGCCCAGATGAGCCACAGAGGCAGGGCAGGTGCCAAAGTAAGAGAGACATTTGTGGAGGGAAAGCAAAACAGCCAGTCAGTGTTCCCACGCTCAAAGAAATCGGAGTTATTTACACTCACACTCGTAAGGCTGACACCACAGGGAAATGTTGTTAAACTTACTGAACAGTAAAAATATCTCCTGGATAATAAAACTTAAACCACCATTCAAGGCTTCCAGACAACCCAGAGCCACCATTCTGGGAGTGAGAGAATCCCCTGGAGATTGTTAAAAATGCAAATCCCTGCTCCCCGCTTGCCCCCCACATCCTAGTTCATTAAAAAAAAAAAAAAGCTAAGAGACGAAGATGCCCAGGAGTCTGCATTTCAAAAGACATACCAGATGATCCTAAGAAACAGTCTGTCCCTGGCCCACCCCTGAAAAACTTGAGTCAGTGCTTTTCTTTTTTTTTCCTGTCCTTTGGGGGACAGGCCTCATTTTCACACTGCAGTACAAAAAAACCCATGAGTATTCCCCAAGTTTAGTCCTCAGACCTCTGTCTGCTTAACAGCCTTCCCTTAAAAGAGACCATCTGCTTTTTGAAGAATTCCATTGCAAACGCCTGAGCGCCTACTAAGCCCCGGGAAATGGGTCTCCTCCCCCAGCCGGGATGTCTTACTCCCAACAACCACTCTCCTGCACTCCTCTGTCCAACCAGCTGACCCTGCCTAAAAGCTGACAGCCCCCAAGATCAGAGATGGGGTCTGTCTTGTCACCACTGCACAGCCAGGCTACTAGCTGGCACAGAGCAAGACATTCAACAAACACCCAGTGAGTATTGTCACACATGTAACTTCACAGCCTCAATCACTCTCAAACGCGTCTGTAACCAAATGTGTTGTCTTCTCCTCCCAAAAGATTGGCTACCCTTCCCAGCTTCCTTATACCTCTGAAGCGAGCCACCTCCCATCAAACCTAAAATTTAGCTTTGTCTTTTCATCTTCCAGGGTCATTAGGAGACCCCAGCCACTGTCATGAGGCTACCCTGTGTACCCAAGCGCTAAACCCCCAAGCGTGGATTCAGTCATGGGACCCCCTCGCTAAATCAGCCTAAGGGTGGAATCACTGTGCCCTCGCCTCTCCAGTCTGAAAAATGCACCATTCACATAATCCTCACGTGACTCCAGCGGGGAGATCCATTATCATGACCATCTTACAGATGAAGAGACCTGAAATCCAAGAGGCTACCCAAGGTTATAAAACTCGCAGGAAGTGTAAGTGGAATTCTAAGCCAGATCGTGGTGGCCGAGTCTGTGCTCTTCACCACCACGCACGACGCCTCTTGTATATATACTGACTGATGCTTGACACCAGGCTGGGTTTGGAGTCCCCGTCCCCCAGCGAATCCTCCTGGGAAAGGGCCCCTCGCTCTCACCTCCCTCAGCCTTGTCTCCAGCTCCAGCAGCCGGTTCTTGTCGCTGTGGTCTTGGTGGCTGATTTTCTCCAGCTGCTCCTCCAGCTTTCGGTTCTGGGCCTCCAGTTTCCCCGCCTGTGTCTCCAGGTAGAACTTCTGTTGCCTGAGTTCTGAAATCATCTCTTCCTGGGCCTTCCTGGTGGGGGTGGTGGGAGGAGCCAAGCAAAATCACAGTCTCGTTAGAGGTGAGCACGTTTCTTGGAAGGGGCAGACCAGAAACAGAGCAAGAGGTAAGTGGGCGTGGACGGTCATTCCCAGGTTAGCTTGGTCTGGACTCAACCTTGTGTGCAGGATCCCAGCTTCAGGACCTGGGACCCAATTGGTCCTTACTGTTCAGAGGCCCTCATCTATTGGATATAGGAGGGTCAAGGGGGAGGCAAGAAACACTAACATTTCTAGTAGCAGAAAGGGGCCACTTTAGAGTGCAAGAGTGTCCCCAAAACTCATGAAGGCAGGCCCCGGGGAAGAAAGGGCGATGAGGAAAAGGAATGGTATTGCTTCCACTTCTCCACAGATCTTGCTACCTCCCCACCAGACTGCTCACAAGTGTCAGAAACTGGAATGACTCAAAGACCAAAATGCGGCTTACTAAGCTGGTTTAGGTGAAAATGGGAATGTTTTAGATCTCTCAAGAGAGGCATCTGGCGAGGGGGACAAAATCCTGAGATATTAATTCTTTAGGGGAGAAGATTAAGATCAATGAGCTCCTAGAACACAGGGAATCGTTGCAAACCTCATGTCCCCGGGCCTAACTTACCAGCAGGATGGATGGCCCAACTAGGCTAATCACAGGAGGCAAGTCTGGGGAACAAGGACCACAGCTTTCCAAAAGCCACCTGTTAATAGTCCTCATCAGAGAGAGCAAAGCACTCTGTAATCTGATGGCAATTCGAAGCATTTAAGAAAACCCAGCTCCAAAGAAAGGGCGTGGCAGAGTGAGACCGCTTGAGAGAGGGCCAAGTTACACACGTATAACAGGGCCTGGCTTCATCCGACAGGAAAATGAAGTTTATGCCCCAGGAGAGAAGACCAATGTGTAATCATGCACACAGGTAGAAGGTGAATACTTACATGTTCCTCTGGGTAAAAAGACTGCTGTTTGCCGCAAGTTTATTGGCTTCTGAGAGTTCCACAATCCTCTGTTCCAGCGATCGGATCTTGGAATCCATAGCATTGATCATCTGAAACACAGGGGAGCCTTGAAACCTCACACACAGGTAGTTCTACCAGAATGAGATTAACTCGGGCCTTGGGGCCGGGGTAAAAGGCTCCTCTGACCAGAGGTAACAAGGGAGTCGACTGGCCTGTACCCTAAGGGTCACAGGTCTTACTGCCCAGACAATGGCACTCAGTTTTCTCAAACAGAGATGACACACTCCCACACTACCTAAGCTGCCTGCATTAAAAGCACACAGAAGGACCAATGCAGGAATTCTGTGAGGAAGCAGGCCTCGCTAGACCCCCGTGTCATTTGCAAGGGACCTGGGCCTGCCAGAGCCTCTAACTTGAATCTGCAAGCTCGTACGTCTCATTGCCCATGGGACTGTTGTTTTCTGGGTGATCCCTCCTTACCTAGGCACTGCCGCCCTAGATTCTCTACATCAAAGCTTTCCCAATTTAATAAATCATAAAAATCTGGGAGGAAGAGAAGGGGAAGGTGCTGGTTAAAAATACAACTTCCCAGGACCCTCCCTTAGAGATTCTGATGTGCCAAGTCCCTGTGGGGCTCTGAGGTCACAGGTGGATTAAGCAGCACCACAGGTGATCCTTAGGGGCAGAAAGTCTCTAAAACCCATGCCTACGTGGGTTAGGAAGGAAAGGCGTGAGTATGTAGGAAGGAGGCACGTAAGGAAGACCTAGGTCCACTCAGCGGTTTGTCAGGTAGCCTTGTGAAGGACGGTGCTAATCTCAGACCAGCATGAGTCCTTCAAGAAGGGCACGAAAAGCAAAAGTGGCCACCCTGAGCCCCCTCCCGACACCCGCCCCCCACCCACCCCAATGCCGTTGGGAGAGGAAGGAGCTACAGAGCGCCTTCTGCGAGCAAGGAACTCCACAGGATTAAACAGGAAGAATTCGTCAGCTGGAACAGACTCTCCTTGGGTGTGTGATCCTGAGCATGTTTTGGAAACCCTCCTTTGAAAACTGGCTTTGTGGTTCCTTATACCCACCGCCTTCTGCTCGCTGAGAATTTTGCCCTTCTCATGGGCCTCCTCTTCATGCCTCTGCATCAGATTCTCCAGAGTCTCTTTATCAGCCAGGTCTTTCTTTATCTGGTTGTCCAACACCTGTGAGAAACAGAAGTTAGTGTCCTGCGTAGCAAAGCTGAGCAGGGAAGACTAATCAAGGGCACTGAAGAGGCCAAGAAAGTTCCGGGACAAAGACAGAGACCGGGAGTTTGCTTGTGAGCTGGGACGAGGGTAAGAAGTCGAATATGATCACCAAATGGCAAGTAACCAGCAGACTTGAGCTAAGAACGGATTTTAAAATCAGCAGCCAAAAAGACTTGAGAAGTCTATCCTCAGTGGAAGGAGACTCCAAGGTGAGAGACAAAAGCTCTCTCCCCAGATCGGACCATCTGCAGAAATGACCTCAGGACAACTCTATCGTAGTCAATGCACCAGTTTTCAGAACACCGCCTGCTCTTACTCTGTGCACATTTAATCTAGATGTCTCCAAGGCTGTGTACAGAGGGACACAAAGCTGAAGGCCACGGGCATCTGTGTGACCAAGGCTGATGTTCGGAAACAGACACGGATAAGAGGATTCTGCCCACTGATAAAGTAGGTGGAGAGTCAATAGTTTGAAAAGACAAAATAAAAGAGAGAGAGAAAATGCCTCTTTCCTCCGTCCTTTCCTCTGATCCAGCAGGGAGTTGGGGGGGGGGTGGGGCGGGAGGCACTGGAAAGAGAAACCTTTTCTCAGGGGAAGAGAAATCATGTGTTCTCAGGGCTGAGAACACCACGGCAAGCACCTACTGTTCCCAAGAGGAAAAAATAAAACAGTAATGGTGTCACCAACCGCCAGCCTGATCTAATGTTCCGTGAGGCGCACACAGCCTTAGCAGCTGCCCGCACAACAAGTGGGAAAGAAAGGAGAAAAAGGAAGACCGTGTCATATAACTCGCCCGGGCCTCTGACCACTGCCCTGCGTTTCTCAACACAGAGAATCCACTCTGCCTTTTCTGAATGACACCAACTGCTTCTGATATTGGGAAGAAGCTGCAAGAATTGGGGTCACGGAGGGGACTGAAAGCGGCCTTTCCCACATTGCCTATTGTGAACGGATCTTCGTAGCTCCTAGGGACATCGTCCCTAAAAAGAGCCAGTCAGCAGGGAGGGGGTTCGCAGGAAACAGAAAGGAAAGAACAGATTTCAAAGAGCGCTTTAAACTAGAACCAACCGATGAAAAAAATAGAATGAGAGTTTGTGGAGAAGAACAAAATGGGGAGGACAGGTCAAGGGAGGAGGGGAGAAGCTCAAAAGGATAAGTGGCCCATTCTCTAGGATGTCGGGGTGTGATTCTAAAATTATGAACAAGTAAAGGACAGAATCTAGGGTAGCATCAGAATTATGACTAAAGTGGCCTTAGAGAGGCTGGAAACAGGAAACTCAAAGCAGAGCAGGCTAAAAAGAAATGGCTTCACAAAGATTCCCAGTAGGGCAGACAGAAGAAAACAGGTCTTTCCATAACATTCCCTAAGATCCATGAAACAAAGCTCTTTCCATCTAGAAGGCTGTCGAGGATACACAGTATCTGGATCGGGTCTGCTCCCGGTTATGGGGTGCTACAGTAACGAAGCGCATTTGCAGGATGGCTCTGCTCCAAATGAAACCTCAACTCGGCACCGCGACGGAATCCAATGAGAGGTAGAGACGAACAGGCCTCGATCAAGAAGGCACGCACCTTGGCTCTGATAGGGTTAAACTGGCAGAAGGAACAAGAGGAAAGATGCATGGGGGTTGGGGGGAGCAAGGAATCTGAAATAGGGGAACCACTGTAGACATTTACATCAATTTAAGACAGAACATGGCTTTTCGACAGGAAGGTCAATATACTCATCCAAATTACAGAATGAATTTCCTTTTACTTATTTATATTTATCTGAGAGGAAGAAAATATGTAGATGTGAGAGCAGGGGTGGGGCAGAGAGAGAAAGAGAGAGAGAATGAATCTCAAGCAGGCTCCACATTCAGTGCAGAGCCCAACACAGGGCTCAAACCCACAGGCCATTAGATCATGACCTTAGCTGAACTCAGGAGTCAGACACTTAACCAACTGGAGCCATCCAGGTGCTCCCAGAACGAATTTTAAAAAGTTATTTTCATCATGCACAGGTGTTAGTGGACTACTGCCTACATTCTCTTAATTTTCTGGAAGTTGGTTTATTCCAGAGATTATTCCCAAATGACTGGTGTATAAAGTTTAAAATACACTGAGTAGGGGGTCACACTACAACATGGTGAGGTCACTTCTGGATTATTTTTCTGTCTTTTAAAACAAATTTTTTTATGTTTGTTTATTTTTGAGAGGGAGAGAGAGTGTGAGCGGAGGAGGGGCAGAGAGACAGGGAGACACAGAGTCCCAAGCAGGCTCCAAGCTCCGAGCTGTCAGCACAGAGCCCGACATGGAGCTCAAACTCACAGACCAGGAGTTTATGACCCGAGTCAAAGTTGGACGCTTAACCAACTGAGCCACCCAGGCACCCCCCCTGTATTTTTTTTTATGAAAAATAACCAAAAGTAACACCAGGGATTTAAAAAAATAAAAAAAGAGGTGGGGGACCAGGGTGGTGGTGACATCGATGTTGCACGGGCATGTACATGATTGGTTCTCCAAAAATGGAACAGAGAAGACCAACCAAATCAATAACAGGATCATCACAAAAGTTAAAAGCCTCCTTCAACTGCCTTACTTGGAAGGATAAGAGGCAATATTTGAGAGGTAATGACCAATGCCTGATTCTCAGGAACACAAAAACTAAGTTAAAGGCTTGGTCTAAAGTCATAATGAAAATGTGATGTGATTTTGAAAGGAAATAGATAAGCTCACATTTTTTTCTGATCAATGAATAATTGAATTGAAATAATAATTTTAATAATTGAAATAATAACAGAGTTTAACATTTTATTATGGTGAGCTAGATTATTTAGGCCAACTCTTCTACAGAAAATGATTTAAAATACTAGATAAAATACAGAAAACATTTTCCCAAAAGTTGGCAAGAGAGTAAGAAATTAGAGACTAAAATCCTAAGTGAAAGCAGAAACCTTGAGAGTTAAGAAGGACACAAAGCTGTTTTTAACTTGAGGCATTTGCTGAACCAAATAAACTTGAGCTTCATTTTTAATAGCCTCAAAGGGTAAGAAGATAGAGAAGTCTGAGCCCAGAACTACTCCCAAAGGGATGCACATTTGCATTCAAAGCCTCAAAGAATTCCCATTAATAATTTTCTAAAGAAAATGAGCAGGGGCAGCAGGGTGGCTCAGTCGGTTAAGCATCTGACTTCAGCTCAGGTCATGATCTCACGGTTGGTGGGTTTGAGCCCCGTGTCAGGATCCGTGCTGACAGCTCAGAGCCTGGAGCCTCTTTCAGATTCTGTGTCACCCTCTCTCTCTGACCCTTCCCTGTGCTCTCTCTCTCTCTCTCTCTCTGAGAAATAAATAAAACATTATAAGGAAGGAAGGAAGGGAGGGAGGGAGGGAGGGAGGGAGGAAGGAAGGAAGAAAAAGAAAGTGAGAAGCTGACCAAGCACACAAGAAGACAGGCACCATGAGAAACAACAGAAAGAAACAATGGAGCAGAAAGGGACCTTCAGACACATCCGATAGTGGAATTATCAGATGAAGAACATAAAACAACTCAGCCAGTGTGTTTAAAGAAACAGAAGACAAGCTTTAAAATGAATGCAGGGAATAGAAAATCACTGTCTTAACTAATCTAGCAAATTTGCAAAAGAGCCAAACAAATAAAATGTTTAGAAACCAAAAATACAGTAACTGAAATTACTGGTAGATTTAACAGCAGATTTGACAGGTAAGAATTAGTAAAGCAGAAAATCAGTAAGAGCTTACCCACAATGTGCTCCAAAAGAGAAAGAAATGGAAAATATGAAAAAAAAAGAAGAAGAAGTTGGAAGTAATGCCTACTCAAATTCTCAAAAAGGAAGAAGGAAAGAGAAGAGACAATATGTGAGATATAGTGACCAATAATTTTCCAGAATTGATAAAAGATACCAAAATAGGGGCGCCTGGGCGGCTCAGTCAGTTAAGCATCCAACTTTGGCTCAGGTCGTGATCTCACAGTTCATGTGTTCAAGCCCTGTGTCAGGCTCTGTGCTGACAGCTCAGAGCCTGGAGCCTGCTTCAGATTCTGTGTCTCCCTGTCTCTTTCTGTCCCTCCCCCACTCACACACATCTCTCTCTCTCTCTCTCTCTCTCTCTCTCCCTCAAAAATAAACACTAAAACAATTTTTTTTATTTAAAATATACCAATGCATTTAAAAGTCCTGTTTATCTCAAGCAAGATAAATAACAAATCTGCATTTAGAGGCATCACGCTAAACCATTAGAAAACAAAAGACAAAGCAAAATTTTGAAACCAGCCAAAGAAAAAAGATCAATACTTTCAAAGAAAGCAATAGACTGACAGCTGACTTCTCATTAGCAATAAAAGCCAAAAGTCAATGGAATGATATTTTCAAAGGGTGTGCTAGGAAATAACTGCCAGTGTAGAATTCTGTCCCCAGTCCAAACACCTTTCAAGAATAAGGATGATATAAAGATACTTTCAGACACACAGAACAGAAAACTTGTCACCAGCAGGCCTTCACTCAGGAAAGTCCTCTGGGATGCGCTTTAAACAAAAGGAAAAGGATCAGGTCTCAGATGCAGGAAGGAAATTACATGCAAAGATCGGGGAGTCTGTGGCTAAATCTAAATTACCACAGACCAGATGACAGTGGGGTGAAAATATGAGACAGAACTGAGATTAATAACAAAATTTTAGAAACAAGTTTTTTGAATACTGCCTATCAAAACCCCCACATGGGTAACACCCCCAAACCACCCACCACAGCCTGAGGACGGCATTTGTAGCAAGACGTGGCCCAAAGTGCCAGGAAGAGAGAAAAGCTATAGGAAGTGCCATAGGAAGAAGGGGGAAGATCAGAAAGTGTCTTTACTTTAATTTTTTCCTCGTAGTGCTGTTCCTTCTGTTTCAGGTGCACCTCTAGGTGCTGCGCTGAGACCTGGGCCTCACGGTGCTTCTCCTCCAGCTCCTGGACACAAAAGAACAGGCAGTCAGGTGTGCAAAGGGGAAGACGGCGCTCGTGTGTTAGACATTCACAGGAAACATGACTCGGGTACCGGTAGCACAAGAACGGGTACGTGTTCCTTCTTTACTAGCCCTGAGGCTCTTGGGAAGGAAACCACCACCCAGCCTTGGCCCCGGGTTTTCGGGGTCCAAGTAATCACACACATACACACACACACAGCTGGTGGGCGGGATCAGAACTGTATCAGTGTGACAGGCCAGACAGAGAAAGGCAGCTCTTCACCTGTGCACAGAGAAATGACAGTCACAAGGCAACGTTTGAAAGTTTAGTGTAGCACAAGGCCCCTGACCACTGTGTTGAGCCTCAGGCCATTTTTACTGTCCCTTAAATGAGAAAAGTCATTTTAATTTCTTCTAAATTCCAAATTACTTTCATGATAAAAAATATTTTGTATTTTCCTGATTATCAACACGACTGCTCCAGAGCCCTATCTATGAAGGAAAACTAATGTTACAATTCAAACACTTGGAGGTTTGAATGATTTTTTTTTTCTTTTTAACTGACTGGTGTATGCAGAATGTGACTATTCTGGAGACGTTCACGTCATATCATGTTTACAGGATACAATGCTAATGGAAACAGAGTAGAACATAAAATACACTGATAATAATGACGTAAATATGTATGTATATATATTAAAGATGGGAAGAGAATTTGGAGTAATATAAATAGTTTGGAGTCAATGTTCCGTTCATTCTAAGATTCCTGCCTTTAAACAAAATTGTAATTCATTTGAAGATTATACCAATTCATTTGCCGATGTATTATACGCTGATTCTTATAAAAGGCAGCATTCAATCCACTGAAAAACTCTCTAAACGGCAGATATCTGCATCCACATTAATTCTTAGGAATCTGGACCCATTAGTTAATTACTAATATCAAAAGTTATCACTCTGAGTTTTCATCTCTTCACACTGTTATGCAATTTTTCCTTGAAGTGGAAGTAATTATGAGAATTCGGAAGAATGAGGAAATTATACAGGATGTGCCCATAAAATGGGGAAGAAATACTTTCAGATTCACATGCACATAAAATGTTACTGATTAAGCTTTTGAAATTCTAAAGTCTACAGCACTGACTTTGCTTTGGGGGCCAGTGAAGTGTTCAATTTTAACACCAGGTGCACAAGATCTATTGCAACGCAACAGATGTGATCTTGAAAAGTTGAATGTAAACAGGATTTTAATTAGTAAAAACATACTTTAAGGGCTTTATGTGCCCTAAAGGATCTCCTAAAATGACTTCTTCCGTTTAAGCAAAAGATTTTGCTACCATGAGAACCCCAATTACCTGTTGTGAAAAGTCTTATCGGAATAGCAAATATTTTAAAGCCACTGACATTTTGGGATCTGTTTCCAAGCACCATCATCACAGAATAGTACTGAGGACCTCCTCTGCCTGTGTCCTGGATACGCCATGGTCTCTCAGCACATGGTTCTTGAGCAACGGGCACTTTCCAATAAATGAAGTCACAACCACAAAGGTGCTCAGGCAGGTGGCAAGATACCCTTGAACAAAAAAATCTGTTTTGCTCTTTATGTTAAGAATCACTGGGTAATCATCTTAGTTTCAGTCCTCCTAAGATAGCGCGGGAATGGAAAGCAGAATCTAAAAATAGGTCAGATGCTCAGATACCTGAACCTGAGAACTTTTAAGACCCAGTTTCTGGTCTACATATGAACGGGGGCTTACAACACAGAATCCAAGAATCCAGAGAAGTCTATGCTCCTACATTTTAATTGCAAGTGAATCTTTGGAAAAGCAGATATTCTAGACCTGACTTCTTAGTGGATTGGCATTTTTTGTTGTTGTTGTCATTTTTTTTAATGTTATCTTTGCTTACATGTTTAAGATCAGACTCTTCAGTCCTGCTATGCAAACATTGTTCGCTGCTACATTTTCAGCTCCTAAAACAGTGCTTGGCACATAGTAGAAGCTCATTAAATATTTGTTGAATGAATGAATGAACACATCGCCATTAAACGGAGAAACACTTTGCAACCACAAGAGACTTAACCACTTTGTTTGCACCAAGCAAGGGAGAGCGGTGGTGGGATCTTGGTGGGATCTAATTTTACTCACGATAAAATTCACACACTTGACAATCGCCAAGAGGAACTTTGATGAGGGGACAAGAGAACAGAAAGGGCAGACTTAACGGTCACATTTGCCTTTGTGTGCAGACGTATATACGAAGACTGTGTGTCAAAGCAAAACAATTTAACCAATTTCTCTTTCACCTGTTTGCTCAAGAGCATCCGTATCTTCGTGAGTATGTGCAAACATAGACAGGCAAAGTTTTGAAGGGCTTTGGGGGGTAGTTCTGGCATTAAGGACAGGCCTGTAAGTTGGCCATTCTTGAGTTCATTTAGTTGCAGGTGACTCATTTCCCAGAAGTGATGCAGAGATGACAGAGAGAGAGATGCAGTGCCCTGCTCACCGCCTCGCCTCCTTATGGCAGAAAGGAAGGGTCAACCACCCCAGCGTCTCTCCTAGGAGCAGGGAGGAGGGGGCTGTGATGACTCCATGTCATCACTAAGACACCCAAACATGGCACATGTTCCTGGCTTGGGCACTGAGATCCAAGGACAGTCCTTTTAAAAAGTTCACCTGCCTGGGACAAAACTTCAGCACATCTACAAGTACTACCCCAGCCAGACTTCCTTGATGAATTTAATTTGGTCACTAGAGCCAAAAACAGAATCATGATGATTTACAAACCTAAAAAAAAGACCTGCTACATCTAAGGAAATTGAGGAGGGTGGGGATGGGGAATAATACTAATAACCGACTGTAGCAGAGAGAGTGAGTGGGTGAACACGGATCTATGACAAATACTACTCTGAGAAAAACAACCCTGCGTGACTAATTTCTTTCTTCTCCAAAAGCAAAAATCCGGGCTTTGGTCTCAAAGGTCTAAATCCCTACGTTTTTTGTTTTTTGTTTTTTGTTTTAATTGGCATCGCGAAGTGAATAGCCATACAAAACTCTGCTGGTAGTGGTACGTAAATGCTCCCGTAAAAACGTTAATCAGAAATGACAGAGGATGCGAGTTCGTGTTTTTTAAATGTCAGGCAGTAGCAAACAGAGCAGAAAAGAAATAATTACGGATCTGTTACCGGTGCTGAAACGTCCGACCTTGCGTTATTCGTGCTATCCTAGGAATGTGGCCGCCACTGAACCCACTTCTCTCCATTCGCCTACTCGGAGATACCTCCCCTGGTGACGGTGTGCCGTTCTTCTTCACCCCCTTCCCTCTGCAACCTCTAACCTGTTGGTCTTTTAACTTTTCAGCTTTTGTTCCTGCTCACCAGAATTTTATCAGCCATCTGCTGGATCTGTTGGGATTTTGTCTGGATGTCATCCTTCAGTCTGTTTTCTCTACGCTCCATGGTCTCTAGCCTCTTTACCTTGTTCTCCAGAGAATGGCGGCGTTCCTGTAGATCATGAATCAATCAGAGAGTTTTAATGGAGTAACTGCTACGGGCGTAGCGCCTGCACCGAGGGAGAGCGGCCTCGAGAAGCATACGCGCAAGGCAGGAAGAGAAGTCTCGGGCACCCGAAGCAACGGTGAGGAGAATAAGATTCGAGAATCCAAGTACTCGGTTGTGTGGGTGACAAGAGTGCATTCATTCATTCAAATATTTACCAAGCACCTACTATCTGCAAAGTATCACACTAGGCATCACGGAAAATACGGAGGCGACGCCGACATAATTCCTGCCCTTGGAAGAGATAAGACAAACACAAAGAAACATAATATAGGTTAAGACGGGGAAGGGCCATACGGGAAATAGGCACAGAGCGCTGTGGGAGGCTGCAGGCAGGAGAGAGGCCTTTTCACCGAACAGCTGAGGGGAGTCACAGAGATGTGAGCTCTGGAGGGCGGAGGGTGGGAGGCAAGGTGGAAGGCCCTTCAGATGAAGGCAGATGCATCAGCAGAAATGCGGAGGGTTAGAGAGCCAGTTTAGGCCGAGGCGCAGCCTCCTGTGGCTGCAGCTTAAGATCCTTTAGGGGACAGAGTAGGAGAAAAGCTGAAAGGGGGCGGTCATGTGAGTCAAATGTTCTCGTGTACCAAGCTGAGGGGTGCACGCAGGGCATATGGAAGCTCTAAAAGCTCTGGAATGGGGCAGGGGTTGCTAATGAGCCTCATGTTGAGGTCCATGAGTCTCACATCGTATAAGCCAGCTGGGGGGAAGGGAAGACAGGGAGTGGAGGGCCAAGAAACTAGTAAGTGTGCTCAGCTAAGGGAAAGAAGGCCTGGACCGTGAGGAGGCCCACAGAAATGGGAAGCAGGGGTGAATGAGGGGTAGGGGGGAGACAGCGTGGCTGGATTTATAGGACTGAGTGGCTCACTGAATGGCAGGGGGGCAAGGAGAAGCTGACGAGGTCAAGGTTTCAAGCCAGGGGGTGACCAGATAAATGACAGTGGCCCTGGCTGGCATGAGGAGATTAAGAAGGGAGCCCCACTCATGGGGGAAGATACTGAGTTCACTCTGGAGTTGAGGCGCCAGCCGGCACCGAGGCAGGGAGAGCAGAGGGCCCAGCAACAGGGCGGGGGGGATGGGTACATCAACTCCGATCTGTTCCATGGGACCATCACTGAGGCGGCGGGGAGTAAAGGGCAAGTGTTACTTTTTATTCTATACTCTTCAGTACTGTTCAGATTTTTTTACAACAAGAAGATACTCATGTGTTTCCTGTATAATTATATCAACGATTTCAACAACAACAACAACAAAGAATTCGAGGGAGAGAGGGGGCCCCAAAATCTAGGCCTGGGGGCCATCGACACACAGGTAACAGGTGAAGCCTTGAAAAGTAATGTTATTAACACCAGGGGGAAGAGGCAAGGAAAAACACGGGTGCAGAGGCAAGAAAAGTCAGGATGGTATTACACCTCAGCTACTCAGCATAAACCCTCCCAGCTTAGTGAGGTCCGAGGAAAGCAGAAAGGCAAAGCTTTTAGCAGAACATTTTTCTACTTGAAGCTGCTGCGACCCATCTCTTTCTCCCCTTTCGGGAGACCGCTGCCGGGCTCTCAAGTTTCAAGGGGATTTGCAGAAGGGAAAGTGGTTTGGTCAAACATCAGCGAGAGGTGGTTCTGCAGTGTCTTTCCCTCCGCACGGCCCAGAGCCGGTCGGCACCTCACCGGCGGCCACGCCGGGACCCAGGTTCAGTCCACCACGGGCTGAGGTCCCCTGCTCACCTCGGCCTCCACCAGCTTCTTTTTTATGCCTTCAGAGGAGTCCTCGCGGTTCTGCAGCTTCTCCAGCTCACGCTCGGCTCGCTCCTTGGCCTGGCGGATGTTCTGCAGCAGCTCGGTGGCCTCTGTGCTGGCTTTTACAGCCTGCCCGGGGAGGAGGGACAGGAGACAGATGGCTGGAGTGACTCACATGAAAAGATGGTGACAATCTCCTCAACAGGAAACGTCAGGTAGTGCTAAGTATGTATGTGTCATATCCATTTTCAAAACATGTAAACATTCACTTCATTCTGTATTTTTGTCTAGGCTCAGGTGCACTTATGTATATTTTGAACATCACTGAATTTGAAATGCATCTTACAGTTAAAATGGACAGCAGTTTCTCCACTGGGGGGCGCAGACAAAGGCGTCTCTGATAATCATTAGTATCTTAGCATCAGGGCAACGTAGTAAATGTAAACATAAAGGTCTAGCAGACTTAACCACCCAGGTGTTGATGCCGCACAGCATTAATTTTCACCTTATTTAATTATCTCCTTTGCTAATTAGGGACTCTGTACTACTCTTACAAGAAAACAAGATAAAAACTATAAACTTTCTTTCAAATAAATACCTACCAAAGGATACAGCAGCCATAGGTGCACTGGTAATTCATAAATCTGGGCTTGAAAGGAAAAACCCAGCTAAACCTTTGGATGTTAATTTTCACTTGGGTCTTAACTATACTGCAGCTCTTATTGCATCGGAGCAAAGGTCTGAGCACCAGAAACCAAGAGTCTCACGCTCATTTGCTTTGAAGTACGGTTTTTAAAAAACAAAAACTGCAAAGAAAACTTCAACACCAGCACCATCCAACATGGGAGTCACTAGCTGCACATGGCCCTTGAGCACTTACAATGTGGTTGGTGTGAGTGGAAAATTAATTTTTTAATTCTACTTATGTCTGAATTCATTTAAAAGCTGAAACCGTGTCAATGTTTTAATATTGATACATGCTGCAAGGGTATTTTGGATATATCAGATTAAATAAACTGTATCATTCAAATAACTTCATCTGTTCCTTTTTGCCTTTTTTATGTGGCTACTAGAAAATTTAAAACTACAGCAGGAGCTGACATGTGTGGTTGGCATCACACTTGCAGTGGAGAACACGGTTCTAGATGGAAACATGAATCCCCATACAAACTTCTAGCTAAGAAGACAGCAGAGGCTCTCATCGGTGAGCTCAAGGATAGGTAAGAAGGGGCGGATGAATGGATAAAGAAAATGGGGTCTAGCCACACAGTGGAATATCACACGGCCTTTTTTTTTTAAGTTTATTTTTGAGAGAGAGAGAGAGCACACAAGCAGGGGAGGGGCACAGAGAGAGGGAGACACAGAATCTGAAGCAGGCTCCAGGGTGAGTTGTTAGCACAGGGCCCAATGCAGGGTCTAAACCCACCAACTGTGAGATCATGACGGGAGCCGATGTCAGGTGCTCAACCAACTGAGCCACCCATTGACCCCACACAGCCTTTAAAAAGAAGGAAATCCTGGGGCGCCTGGGTGGCTCAGTTGGTTAAGCATCAGACTCTTGATTTTGGCTCAGGTCATGTCATGCTTCCTGATATCAAGCCCCATATCGGGCTCTGCACTGGCAGTGTGGAGCCTGCTTGGGATTCTCTCTCTCTGCCCATGCCCTATTCTCTCTCTCTCTCTCTCTCTCTCTCTCTCTCTCAAAATAAATAAACATTAAAAAAGAAAAGAAAAAGAAAGAAATCCTGTCACACTACAACATGGATGGACCTTAAGGACATCATGCTAAGCAGAATAAGCCAGTTACAAAAGAACAAATATTGTATGATGCTCCTCATATGAAGCACCTAAGGTGGACCAAATCACAGAAACAGAAAGGAGAAAGGCAGTTTACCAAGGGCTGGGGGGACAAGGGAGGAGAATTAGCAGGTAAAGAGTCAGTTGGGCAAGACGGAAAAAGTTCTAGAGATTCACTGCACAAAAATGTGAATATCCATGACACTACCAAGCTCTATACGTAAAATGACAGTACTTCACAGACGGTAAATTTAGTGTTCCGTGTTTTTTAACCACAACTTAAAAAAAACAAAAAAAAAAAGCAAGTAAGAAGAGGCTCTATTGAACAAGGCTGGGGAACACCTTCGCCTTCTTGATGTGACAGGCGTGTCTCAGAACCATGTGCATTCTGGTCCTTTTGCTGGCATTTCCAGTGTTCAGCTAAGAGAAGGGTCATCAGCCACCAATGCACAGGACGCTGTAAACCAAACACCTCCCTCCCCCGCCCTGAGCTGACTCCCCAGCTGCATCCCTCCCCCACCCCCCGCAGCTATCCAGGGGACGGGAATCCTGCCCACAGTTTCTCACTGAAAGCATTCTGGGTCATGAATAACACCTGCTTCTCTTACAAATGCGCAAAACGGGGAGCCTGGCCCCCCGAAGGGAGAGAAGCTGGCCTCTTGGCCTCTTGGGTTGTGTCGTAGTATAATTAGAACTTTTACTTGAGAGTCTCACACAGCTTGGTTTTTAAAAATAAACACTGCTGACATGTCTCAAAAGGGAAAAAAAAAAAAACTATATTCAGAGCTCTGATATTTTCAGGTAATAGCTCACTCCCCCTTCATTTTCCTCGGTGCTGGCTGACTAATTCGGTCTCTTTCATATTTCAGGCTCTGGGACAAGGCAAAGGAAAGTACTGGGAAATGAGGGTAAGTTCCCCCAAAATCACCTCAGGCTTACCTTTTCCAGCTTCTCTTGGAGCTCCTGAATTTTGAGCTGCTGCTCAGCATTGATCTATAATTAAAATCCCGGGAAATAAAGCAAAAGGGAAATTGGCATTAATGCCTTGCTACATTTAGTGCAGTGCTATTTTCTAAGGTTTCTCTGGGGTCTTTCTGTTGTGTTTTCCAGTGCCTACTAATGGAGCGGAAGACCAGTGGCCTACCAGAGAAGTCTGTGAATGTCCCAGTGCAAACCTCCATGCTGACAATTTCCCTAGAGCCAGCAACAGACGTCTGGCAAGAGAATCAAAGGCCGGTGCCTTCAGACTATAGGAATTTTCACGTGCGTTCTACGAAGTGCCTCAGTTTGTATGTAACTCTGATCAGGCATGATAAAAAATGAGGTGTCTTGTACCTCTCTTGGAACCACGGCTAAAGTTAAACATGCTTGCCCAGAGATTGGCCATCAAAATAAAACTGGAAGGCAGTTCTCTGTCCATGGCAAAAGCATTCTTAACCAATGACTGACAGTGGAGAATAACATTTAAAAGATGATCTACTGGAAATAGCAACACCAATAATGGAAAATACCTTCTCTAGTTTCGAATATTCTCCCACTTCAGGTTTCCCTTGATCCTTAGCCTGTAATTTAAGAGATAAAACATATTGGGAAATCCCAAGAGCCTTAAAGTCTTATACAGACAACACCACCTGCTGTACTTTCTGGGTCTCTGTGGCCAAACAATAATGATGATGATGATGATAAATAAGTTACCTTCTATAAATAAAGACCAGGAGCTTTGCAGAGTATTCCATTATTCCCCAAACATACACTGACTACGCTAGTATTCCCTTTATTCTTGCAAAAACCATCCAGGAGTCTGCCCCCAAAAACCGCCTTCTGGCAGGTGGCTGGCTACCTTCATCAGTTTGTGCTGACATTCTGTCGCTTTCCGCTTGAACTCTTCAGCGGCGAGCCGAGACTCTCTCAACTCCGATTCATAGAGATCACTCCGCCTCCTCGCCGAAACCAGGTCCTCTTCCAACTGATTCATCATTAACCTCATTTCTTCCACTTGAGCCTGGTACTCCTAAAGAGCAGGTGAGGGAAGACCAACGTGAGAACTCCTAAAGAAACCCCAGGTGGTGAAGACAGAAGACCATGGACCACAGAGGGAAGATGCACACTGAAGGCTGACTGGCAGAGAACAGACCTAGAGAAAAGGTGGAGAGCGACGGGCAGAAGGGAGAGGTGTGGGGAGGGCAAGGAGGGAGGAAAGAACATTAAACCTTTAAACTATTTTAACGTAGATCATATGTCATTAGTAACACCATTTGGAACACGGGTGCCCGCATCTAATATGATCCTCTGAGCAAATAATACCGCACAAGTAGCACAGAACCTTAAGGCATTTGCAACACAGGAAAGCTGAAAGAGATTGTTCTCTAAACCACCAGGATAAACTGCTTACATGTAGCTTTCCTCCAAGGGTAATCACTTATATAGATTTGTCCTTTAGAAGTCATGTGCTCCTAACACAATTAGATATGGTACTAGTTTTAAAATTAACCTTTCAGACGGCACAAGGGGGTAATTGGAAATCTCCGTGGAAAGAAACTTGGAAGGTGAAACTCATCATGTCAGTTTCTCACCATTAATTTCTCTGGGCCCACAACTGAATGATGAACTTAACACTGCTCTTGAAATGCAAGTCACCCTGAAATTTGGAAGAGTCAGAAAGCACTGGCTCTGGTCAAAATAACTTGTGAGAACAACTCCGGAGAAAGAATTATCTTGTTCCCTTGAGCAAACCTTTAAAGTGATCCAAACAGCCTGACCTTTTCCAAAATGAATTTCTAAAATCAAAACAGAACATTTGAATCGGTTTTTCAAAATTGGATTTACCAGGAGAAATGGGCAGTGGTTTTGAAAACTTTGGGGCAAAGTATGCAAATGTTCTCTGTTAGCAAAATCAGAGCTTATGCATATAAGGATTTGAACGAGCATGGAGCCAATCAAAGATGACTCGAGGCAGGGGTAGGGATACAAAATGAAAAGAACAAGGAATTGAATCAAGACTATCTTTGATATTCACAATATACATCTCTAAGATCTTTTCTCCCAAAACATAATTGAAGAGGTATCAACTGAAAAAAGACATGTTAACCAGTAAAAACAGTAATTGGTTTATCAATAACACGGTATAAAGCAAACCTTTCATCCCATTGTAGAAGGCATTGTAACCCCAGATGCACATGAAAGCAGAGGCGACATTCTTACGAAAACTGGATAGTTTCCATGCAAGCACACCTCTCTGTATAATTGGGAAAGGAAAAAAACAAGCCCAGAGTGGAGCATGGTCTCACTCCACTCCCACCCATTAGCATACTATTATTGAAGGTCAAACCCAGAAGTCATGGGGCACCAGGTTTTCAGAGTGATGCAAACTAAGTGGGTGATACTGGGTTATATAACCAACGGTCTCATACCTGCTCACAATTATCTGAACTGACAGAGTGGAACATCAACCAAATTATGCAAAATGATACATCCTTTACTTAATATCCGTTACTTTCTAGACCTCTCAGCCAGGGTTGTATTATGACTTTAGTGGCTCTGGGCACTGTGCCTTCCCAGACCCCTTCCTCCATTAAGAAAAAAAAAAAATGTTCATGGTCTATGCGTTTGAGTCCTCATCGGGCTGTGTGCTGACAGCTCGGAGCCTAGAACCTGCTTCAGATTCTGTGTCTCCCTCTCTCTCTGCCCCTCCCCTGCTCATGCTCTGTCTCTCAAAAATAAATAAAAATATACATATATATGTATTAAAAACTATATTTTAGGGGTGCCTGGGTGGCTCAGTCAGTTGAGCATCTGATGTCAGCTCAGGTCATGATCTCGTGGTTCATGATTCTGAGACCACATCGGGCTCGCTTCTATCAGTCTGTCAGAGCAGAGCCCACTTCAGATCCTCTGTCCCCCTCTGTCTACCCTTCCCCAACTTGCACTCTCTCAAAAATAAACATTTTTAAAAACCCTATATTTTCAACAGCATTCATATAAGGACAAAAACATTAATACTACCTATGAAAAAGTTTCTTTGACCTAAAAGCTCAACTTTTATCTTCTGATAAAAAAAAAAATAGTAAACATCGTATGCGTCCCTAAAACTACTGCTGGCCCTGCTCACAGGCACAAACACCAAGCTGTAGTGGAAGCAAAATGCTGAGAGAAAATCTTGGGCATCTTTTATCCTCAAGCTCCTTTTTCTGTCTGGAACTTCTGTCAGTGAGAAGGGAAGGTAATTTTCGTGTTTTGTCAAGAGCAAGGACAGAGAGCTGTTCCGTCCCCTCAACATTTCTCTTTCCTGAGCTGGCAGCACCCAGGGGGAGGAAGGCAAGACTCAGACATCTCTATCAGCAATCTGAGCTCTTGGGGTACCCAGCTTATGCTACCTCAGCTGTTGAGCCGCTGTTATTAGGCTGCCTATTTCAAGGAAATCCTATAAATCCAATAGCTAACCAAATCACTGCTTCAGGAAAAAATCTTAGAGAAAAGGATCAGGTCTGTTTCCAAGGAGAGAGAACAGGTGTATCTCTGCACGGAGGGAGGGACAGTGTTGAGTGAGATCAAGATGGGGAACCATGGACAACGTTTGAGGTCCGCCTAAAGTCAGTCTTCTGAATGGAGCCTCAGAGTATTAGAGGAAGACAGTATCAGACATACTCCTAGTCAGTCAGAAATCCCGAAACACCAGTGCCTTCTGTGTGACCCAGACTTCCGTTTCCCTTCCTGAGGAAGGGGCACAGGGCACCAGTCATCTCTAGTAATGGTGCATGAATCAAACTATCATGGAAGCCTCTTAGGTGTTTTTAATTTTAAACCAAATGCAAACACTCTACAGGGGGTAGCTAACCAGAAGCAAAATGTTTAGAAAATAAAACAACACAGAGCTATATGGAAATTAGCTTTCGAGAGAAACAGTCGGGAATAACCATGGCCAAATCTGGGCCATGCTGCAAACCAACTACTAGGGGTCTGTCTGCTCAGGCAGGAGCAGGAAATGCTTTTTCCTGGACTGCAGACATCCTGGTAGCCCAAAACTCACCAAAAGTTGATTTAATAAATCCATCTTCCGATGAGAAATAAAATCTGAACCTAGGGAAGTTTTCTGCCCCCCTCCCCCCGCTCAAGTGGAAGTTTTAGCAATCATTAAATCTAAACCTCCACATGGATGCCAGCTGTGGTATGAATCATCAAAGGCATTTCTTTGAACTCAACCACCAGCATGTACCTTTTCAAAATGTCCTGATAATTCAGTTTCTATGGAATACACGGACACCAGCTGCTCCCTCTGCTGGCCAAACGCGACTTTCATTTCCCCAGGATGTCCCCAAATAGCAAATCTCCAAAACACATTGAACTAATGGGAGAAAAAGAATCCTACGTCTCAAAACTTTTAGGATGAAAAACTATGTTGATAAAAGGGGCGATGAGTCAACTGTCAGAGCAGATTTTTCAAACTCTCTGTGTAACCTTCAAAATCTCTAAGATTAGTATTGGTGTTCCGAACAGATTGCAACATTTCCTTTGCAGGTGTATTTATAACATCTTTATCAAGAGAGGATTATTAACTAACCACTTTAAAATATTAAGGCGATAAATAGATCGTGCCAACAAAATCCCCCAATCATTCCTTCCTTAAAGAAGAGGTAATGGACCAAATGATTTGCAGGAATCTCTTGTATTAGCACCACACAGATGGCTACGTTTGTGCTGCCCCGAGACAAAAATGTTCATTGCCATCACCGAGTCCATTAGATTTTCTGAAATGAATGAGCGTCGCCTGGCAGCTGATAATTCAGCTCTCCAATTGCTCACTGCTATCTCTTCATTAAAGTTTCTATTCACAGTTTCTTCAAAGGACAGAAAAATCCATGCTAAAAAGGAAACAATGAGGCAAAGTAAAAATGAACCATCTAAAAAGCAAACTCTTTTAGAAAGGAAGAGCGAGAGAGAGAGAGAGAGAGAGAGAGAGTAAGCTTTTTAAACATCTTGATTCTCTTTTCTGAACACTCGGGATGGCTTTCTGCACTCAGATTCCCTCTGTTAATTCTGATTCGGCTTTTGCTGCTCAAACTCTTCTTCTTCTATATCTTTATAGAAATAATGCCACGACTTATCCTGTCTTCTCCCGAAGACTTAAAGTGCATCTGAGAAGCAATATGAAAATATTTAATTTTTTTGGTGGTCTAAAGCAGAGTTTGGCAAACTCTTTCTCTGAAAAGCTAAACAGTAGGCAATTTCTGCTCTGTAGGCCATATGGTCTTTGTCACAACTACCCACCCCTGCCACTGTAGCATGATAAGCAGCCATGGACACCATATAGATGAATGGGCATGGCTGGGTTCCAATAAAACTTTATTTATGGATGCTGAACCAAGCATCCATATTATTTTCCATATAATTTCCCCATGCCTTGAAATAGTCTTCTTTTTTCTTTCCCCCTAACCAGCTAAAAATGCAAAATTCATTCTTAGCTTGTGGCCACGGAAAACAGGTGGTGAGCCAGATTTGCCCCACAGGCTATAGTTTGGCCACCTTTGTTCTAAACCTACCCCTTTAAGTGAAAACAGGTGCAGACTTCAAAAGGAGCTAGAACACGCACTCCACCATTTATATAAACCGTGGAGAATCTACAGTTTTCAAATGACCTACATACCTCTCTCTCCTCCCCCCAGCCTCCCCTCCTCCTCTCCCCCTGCCCCCCGAAACACGCCTGTCCTGAAATCAGAGGTCCGAGGTGCCGCCCTGCTCCCAAGCAGCAGGTCATACCTGCTCTTTGATCTCCTGGAGCTTCCGGCTCTGCTCTCTGATATCGTGGAGAAGCTGCAGTGCTTTGTCATCCTCCTGGGACACCTCCATCCGTGCTTGCTCCAAACTTCGCTTTAAGCTCTAAGGAAAGCAAAAATTTTAATAGGGATGCCCTGTGGTTCCTGCTCGGTTTGAAAAGATTCATTAACGGAGCTGCAAGCCACTTCGCGGACACCAGGACGGTTTCAGGT
>JAESUZ010003793.1:0-177234 GCA_017311185.1 Proteles cristata cristata | reverse complement strand
AAGTTCTCTGCTATGATTTGTTCCAGGACTCCTTCAGCACCTTTCCCTCTCTCTTCCTCTTCTGGGATTCCTATGATACGGATATTGTTGCCTTTGACTGTGTCGCTGAGCTCTCGAATTCTTCTTTCCTGTTCCTGGATCAGTTTGTCTCTTTTTTTGTCAGCTTCTTGTTTTTCTAGATTGGTGTCTTCTAAATCACTTATTCTCCTTTCTGCCTCTTCAAGCCGTGCGTTGGAGGCCTCTAATTTATTATGGATCTCATTTATCACATTTTTTAATTCTTCATGCCTATTTTTATTTTCCATTCTGTCTGTAGCCATAGTTTCTTTGATGTCGCCTATGTTTTTTTCAAGCCCTGCTATTAATTTCACCACTATTATTCTAAAATCTTGTTCACTTATGCTGCTGATATCTGTTTTGAGCAGTTCATTAGCTGTCATTTCTTCTTGGAGTTTCTTTGGAGGAGAGGTCTTTCGTTTCGTCATTTTAGTTAGCTTTCCAGCTCTTGTTGGTTTTACAGACCTGTTATGCTCTCTGTTTCTATGAGCACTGCTATATCCAAGAAGACTCTTTGACTTTCCAGGGCCTATCCTTTCAGAGATTGTTTTTTGAATGGTATCCTCGGTCTCTCTTGTTGGGACCTTAGTTATTTTATTTTCCTATTCGTAGTGATATTTGGGACTCTTCACCTTGTGTACTCTAGCTTGTTTCTTGAGGTAGCCCTGGAAAAGAAAACAGGCAGACAAACACACAGGGAGCAGGAGCACACAAACGCACAGGCTGATTCAACTAACATGCAAAGTGAAAGGGAAAACGAAAAAGTTAATAGAAAAGACGGAGGAGGGAGGGCGAATAGGGAGCATAAAATACATAAAAGGGTCAAAAAGGGGAAAAGAAAAGGAAAAAAGAAGAAAACCGATGGACAAAGAACAGTTTAAAGCATGTACCTGGATTTCCCAGCTACAGTTAAATAGCCGTGTGTATGCAGTGCTGGTTGAAGAGCATAGAGAAAAAGAGAGAAGGCAGGGCGAGACAAGGCAGATTTGGAAATAGAATGAACAGGCAGAAGGGATAAGAAACTTTTTTCAAAGAGGTAAAGGGTAGAATATGGTTGGATAGGTGAGAGAAGGGTGCTGGAATGATCCAGAGAAACTATATAGTCTAATTACTCCTGAGAGAAATAGCTGAAAAAGTCGGTAGGTGTAGAATTTACATTTACAGACTGGACTTGTTGTGATTGTTTAAGCAAGCTGGCGACCAGAGTTAATCAGGTCAGTGTTTTGGGGAAAAAAGCGAGAAAAGAGAAAGAAGAAGAAAAAAAGAGAAAAGAAAGGGAAAAAAAAAAGAAAAAAAAAAGGGAAAAAGAAAAAAAAAGAGGGCACCTCTCAGGCAGGGATGGGCGTGGCGTGATCCGATGCCTCAGGCGGGGGTTCTGCCTTGGCGATTGTGGGGAGGAGAGTGATGGTGCTCCAGTCCCTTCTTGAACCCCGCGCTGCAGCTCGCTTTTTTTTTTGGCGTGTCAACTCCCCGTTCCGGGGATGCAGCCGAAGTTGGTTGCACTCTTCAACCCAGGCCAGTTCCAATCTCCAAATCCCAGTCCGCGCCCCGCTGAAGTTGCCCTAGATACAGCTTCCCAGACAACCCCCTCGGGCTATTCCAGGCTCCCTGCTGAGCTCTGGGGGCGGAGTCAGGATCGCTGCTTCCTTCTCTGGGTCGGGCTGGTGCGCATGCGCGGGGCTTGCCTGCCGGGTCCGCGTAGCCTGAGCCCGCTGGAGTGAGGAAAACCGGGTCTCTCTATGGCTCGTCACCCGAAACACGAACTCACAGGCAAATTTCCCAGTTTTTAGCTCTTTGCCTTCCCTCTTGAGTTCCAGCCAGCCAGGAGCGCGGATGCCCGGTGTCTGCGCGTCTCTTTCAGGGGTCCCAGCTGCCCTTCACGTGTCTTTTTGTCATCTGTATGTCTTCTTTGGAGAAATGTCTGTTTATGTCTTCTGTCCATTTTTTAATTGGTTTATTTGGGATATTTTGATGTTGACTTGCATAAATTCTGTATATATTTTGGATACTAACCCTTTATTAGAGATGTCATTTGCAAATATCTTCTCCCATTCAATAGGTTGTCTTTAGTTTTGTTGATTGTTCCTTTGCTATGCAGAAACTTTTTGTTTTGATGGAGTCCCAATAGTTTATTTTTGCTTTTATTCCCCTTGCGTCAAGAGACATATCTAGAAAAAATGTTGCTACAGACAATGTTAGAGAAATTACTGCCTGTGCTCTCTTCTAGATTTTTGTGGTATCAAAGTCTCATATTTAGGTCTTCAGTCCATTTAGTTTATTTTTTTGTGTGGCGTAAGGAAGTGGTCCAGTTTCATTCTTTTGTATATAGCTGTCCAGTTTTCCCAGCACCATTTGTTGAAGAGATTGTCTTTTTTCCCATTGTATAATCTTGTCTCTTTTGTCAAAGATTAGTTGACCATATAATTGTGGATTATATGCCTAAATATGCATTATATACTTTCTTCCCTTTTCTATTAATCTATGGGTCTACTTTTATACCAGTACCATATTATTTTGATTGCTACAGCTTTGTAGTATAACTTGAAATCTGGAATTGTGATGCCACCAGCTTTGTTCTTTTTCAAGATTATTTTGGCTGTTTGGGGTCTTTTGAGGTTCCATATAAATTTTAGGACTGTTTATTATAGTTGCTATTGGTATTTTGATAGAGAATGCATTAATCTCTAAATTGCTTTGCATACTATGGACATTTTAACAATATTTGTTCCTTCAATTCATGAGCATGGAATATCTTTCCATTTGTTTATGTCATCTTCAAATGTTTTCATCAGGATTTTATAGTTTTCAATGTATGGGTCTTTCACCTCTGTGGTTAAAATCATTCCTAGATATTTTGTTATTTTTAGTACAATTGAAAATAGGATTGTTTTTTAATTTCTCTTTCTGCGACTTCATTATTAATGTAGAAAAATGTGACAGATTTCTGTATATTGATTTTGTACCCTATAACTTGGCTGAATTCATTTATCAGTTCTAGTAGCTTTTGGTGGAGTCTTTAGAGTTTTGTATTTATAGTATCAGGTCATCTGCAGATAGTGTAAATTTTCTTTATTCTTTAACCATTTGGAGCTAGTGGGGTGTTAAAGTCCTCAAGTATTATATTGCTATCAATTTCTTCCTTTATATCTATTAATAGTTGCTTTAATGTATTTGGGTGCTTTCATGTAGGGTACATAAATATCTACAATTGTTACACCTTCTTGTTAGATTGTTTCCTTTATCATTATGTAATGTCCTTCTTTTCTCTTGTTACAGCTTTTATAAAGTCTATTTTGTCCAATATAAGTATTGCTACCCCAGCTTTTTTTTGCCACTCCCATTTGCATGATAAATGTTCTTCCATCCTTCACTTTTATAATTTTTTTAATGTTTATTTATTATTGAGAGACGGAGAGAAATAGAGCATGAACAGGGGAGGGGGAGAATCCGAAACAGGCTCCAGGCTCTGAGCTGTCGGCATAGAGCCCAATGTGGATCTCAGACTCACAAACTGCAAGATCATGACCCGAGCCGAAGTCGGACTCTTAACTGACTGAACCACTCAGATGTCCCGCTATCCTTTCACTTTTGATCTTTAGGTATGAAATCGTCTCTTGTGGGCAGCATATACATAGATCTTGCTTTTTTATTCATTTCATGACCCCATGTGTTTTGATTGGAGTATTTAGTTCATTTACATTCAAAGTAATTATTGATAAGTATGTACTTATTGCTATTTTGTTACTTGTTCTATGATTGCTTTTGTAGTTCTTTGTTCCTTTCTTCTCTTGCTCTCTTCCCATGTGGTTTGATGGCCTTCAGTGATATGCTTGAATATCATTTTCTTTTATTTTTTCCATATCTATTAAAGGTTTTTGATGTGTGGTTGCCATCAGGCTTATATATAATATCCTATACATATAGCGGCCTATATTAGGTGCTGGCTGCTTAAGTTTGAACCCATTGTAAAAGCACTAAATTTCACCCCCACACACACACACACACATATTTTATATGTATGATATCATATTTTACATTTTTTTATTTTGTGAATCCCTTGACTGATTTTTATAGCTATAATTGATTGTGCTGCTTTTGTGCTTTAATTTCCATATTGGTGTTATAAGTAAGTAATCTACCACTTAGGTTATGTTTGTATGCACCTGTGAAATTTTTCCCTTTCCTAATTTGCTTGCTCCTGATTATGGCCTTTCCTTTTCAAAGAATTCCTTTTAACATATTTTGTCAGACTGATTTAGTGGTAAGGAATGTCTTTTAATTTTATTTGTCTAGAAAACTCTATCTCTCCTTCTATTCTGAATGATAATCTTGCTGAATAAAGTATTCTTGGTTGCAGGTTTTTTCCTTTCATCACTTTGAATATATCATACCACTCCCTTCTGGCCTGTAAAGTTTCTTCTGAAAAGTCACTGACTTATGGAGTTTCCCTTGCATATAACTTTTTCCTCTTGCTGCTTTTAAAGTTCTCTTATTACCACTACTTTTTGCCATTTTAATTATTATGTGTTTTGGTGAGGACTTCCTTGGGTTTATTTTGTTGGGGACTCTGAGTCTTCTGAGTCTGGACTTGTTTCCTCCCTCCATTCGGGAATTTTTCAGCTATTCTTTCTTCTAATAAGTTTTCTGTCCCCCTTTACTCTCTCTTCTCCTTCTGGGATCCCTATAATGCTGATGTTACTACATTTGATAGTGTCACTGAGTTCCCTTAACCTATTCTCATTTTTTATTATTCTTTTTTCTCCCTCCTATTCAGCTTAGTTGCTTTCCATTACTGTTCTTTCAGTAATGATCTGTTCTTTTGCTTCTTCTAGTCTACTATTTATTCATTCTAGTGTGTTTTTAATTTCAGTTAATGAGTTCTTCATCTCTGGTTCTTTTTTATATTTTCTAATCTCTTTGTAGAAGTTCTCATTGTGACCCTCTACTCTTTTCTCACATCCAGTATCTTCATGACCATTGCTTTGAATTAGCTACCAGGTATATTGCTTATCTCTGTTTCATTTAGCTCTTTTGGTGCAATTTTGTCCTTTTCTTTCATTTGGGACATATGCCACAGTTTCATTTCGTCTAACTATCTGTGTCTGTTTCTATGTATTGGGAAAGTCAGCTATGTCTCTGATCTTGAAAATAGTGGCCTTATGAAGAAGAAGCCCTGTAGTGTCCTGTAATGTAATGTCCCCTGTTCACCAAAAACTAGCATTTCAGAGGTTTCTTCTCTGGGTGTTGCATGACCTAGGGCTATGGTTGAGCCATGTTTGCCATCAGTCCAGTCATCTGCAATGGCCTTCTTTGTCTTTTGTGGACGAGGTTTGGTCTGGGGCCACCTTGGGCTGCGTCAGACCAGATGCCTGCCTTGAGCCCATTTGCCAGAACATTGGTCACACCAAACTTCAGGGTACTCTCTTTGTGCTGAGATTTTCATTGGTGGGTGGGGCTGGCAGTCAGAGGTCTGTACCCAGCCCACAGCTGGGAATATACTCAAACATGTGTGTGTGATTATATTCCCTCTCCCAAGGCAAGAGTCACTTTGGAGTGGTCCTGGCCAGTGTTAGAGCTGCTTGCTGCTTACAGAATGAGAGGCATCTAGTGCTGCTTTGGATGGACTCCTGCCCAGTGGGGCTGGTTGGATGGGGCAGCCTGCAGGAGAATGCAGGGGTAGGGTAAGCAGTGTTAGCCAGCTATATGGCGAGTATTCCAGCTGGTTCCTGCAGCTATCAGGGTATCTAGACTAGAGTGGGGTTGTAGGGGAGAGAAATGGTGCCTGCCAGGTCTTTTATTCTTGAGGTCTCCTAAAGATCCCTGCGCCTCCAGGAGAAGTTCTGAGATTAGTAAATAAATCTCCTTTCTATATCTCCCAGCCACTTTTCAAACTGCTGCTTCTATGCTGTATCTCTGCAGGGTTGTTTATTATGCTGTCTCTTTAATGGTGGAGATTGTTTCCTCTTGCACTCCAGCTCTCCCAGACCCAAGCCAAGTGATTTTTAAAATTCCATGTGGTAAGCTCCAGTGATTGTAAAAGTTGAAAACAAACAAACAAACAAAAGTTAAGCCCCTCTGGGTTTCAAAGCCAAATATTATGGGGATTCATCTTCACAGTGCGAGTCACCCATATCTGGGGTGCCTGGTATGAGATCTCTTCCTCTCCCTTTTCCATGCTTGTGGTGTCCCTCCCATTTGTGGTTAGTTTTCCTGGGAGTCTGGTTCTAGCCATGTCTCCACCTACTCTCATAATTTTTTTCATTGTGGCCTCTTCTCTTCAATTAGCTGTGGAGGGTCTGTTCTGACAGTCTTCAGGTTGTTTTCTGGGTTCGTTACACTGATGTGGGTGTACCTAGGTGTACCCGTGAGACAAGTGAGGTTAGAATCCTCCTCCTTTGCCATCTTTCCCGGAAATCCATATTGTATTTTTTATTTATTGTCTTTTACCTATAGTTGTTCATGTATTCTAGATACAAGTCCCTTGCAGGTTATATAAATTGTAAATTTCTTACTCTATAGTTGACTTTTCACTTATATTTTATCTTTTTGTGATAGGGAAAAATGTTTTTTAATTACACACTCAATCCATTGGGTGTATTTCAAAATACACCCCAAAGCATTTTTCTTCATTTATTGGTGAAAGAAGTTAGAAATTAACATTAAAAAAATCAGCATATGGCAATCAAATTTCCCTGAAAGTCACAGTCACACACAGAGTGCATCCTAGAAAAGAGGAGGGGCAAGATAGGTTCTACCTACTTTTAGGAGTTTCATCATGTACTGGACCTACTCCTGGGTGGAGAGAAAAGGCAACTTTTTTTTTAAATATTTTTATTTATTTCTAGGAGAAAGAGAGAGAGACAGCATGAGCAGGGGTGGGTCACAGAGAGAGGGAGATACAGATTCTGAAATAGGCTCCAGGCTCTGAGCTGGCAGTCAGCACAGAGCCCATGTGGGGCTCGAACCCACGAACCGCGAGATCATGACTTAAGTGAAAGTCGGACGCTTAACCGACTAAGCCACCCAGGCACCCCGAGAAAAGGCAACTTTTAAATAAGAGTATGTTATCAAATGAGGCATTTACTGTACTCCTTCCTAAGAGCATCAGGTAGGGGACAAGTGTTCTAAACTAGATCTAGGAAGTGGAATGTGGAGTCAATCCATCCTCCTCCCCTTAAGGGCTGTCTAATGGCTAATGAAGTTTTGAAAAATGACTAAATAAAAACAAATGCCCCACACACTCTTTCCTCCCACCCCCAAAAAAAGGAAAAAGAAAAAAATCCTAGCTATCCCAGATTTTTCTCCAGAACAATGGTTGCTTTATGTATTTGGAGTAAGTGGGGGTGTTAAAGTCCTCTACTGTTAGTATATTGCTATCATTTCTTCCTTTATATCTGTTAATAGTTGCTTTATGTATTTGGATGCTGCTGTGTTGGGTACATAAATATTTGCAACTCCAGAGTGGATGGAGCCTGGGAGTAGCTTTAACAACCCAAATTAGTCTATTACAGAGTCATCACCAGCATGCCTTGCTTTTAAACAACAAAAAAATTTTTTTGAAGTGACAAAATAAAAACCTAGTACGAATCACTTTTCTGACAATACACAGTCGAATTAACTAATACTGAGAAGGGGACCACACCCATGGGGCCTTGTCTCACACGAATACTGGGTGGGTGCAAGACATTTGTCATTACTGCAAAAATGAATTGTAATCTTTCATCTTTAGTTTAATTGAACACTGCTTTTAGTACAAAGCTGACACCAGCAGTGTAGAAAGATGTTCATAGCAGCACTTCTTCTTTGGTTCTGAAGGCTCCAGGGCAGCCAGTATTGCCTCATAACATACATTCTGTAGGCCTTTCTGTGAGTGCAGGACACTCCACGTACTTGACCACCTTTAAGTCACCGGCCATCTTTTCACTTCACTTCAGCAATCTCTGGAGTGATAGGCTTCTGTTTGTTCTTGGCAAGTTTCCCAATTGTGGAGGAGTCCTCTCTGAGATCAACTTGGGCCCCAACAAGCAAGAAAGGAGTCTTTGGACAGTGGTAGGTTATCTCAGGCACCCACATTTCCTTCACATTTTCGAAGGAGGATGGAGAGATCACTGAAAAACAGACTAGAAATACATTTGTGGATAACTCAGTGGCCGTAATCTGTCATAGTCCTCTTGTCCGGCAGTATCAGAAAGTCCAAGAGTGTATGGCTCCCTATCGATCATAATGGTGACTGCATACTCGTCACAGATAATCAGTACATACTCAGATAGAAATGTGTTTGTTATGTAGGATATCAGGAGACGTGTTTTACCAATGGCACCATCACCCACAACAACACACTTAGTTGTCTGCATTACTGAAACAATGTTGTATCCACTTTAAATATTTCAGATTCAGTGGTGATCTCAGCTTCTACACAGGGGCATTGGCAGTGCTGTGTGGTGTCTCCTCTTGTATGTTATCTTCTGATGAACAAAAGTTTCTCTTGAACATGTAGTTGAATTAGTCAATCTTTTATAGTTAGAATGTTTGGGAGCCTGTTTCAGAAATCCTTCCATACACCAGGGTCATGAAAGCATTTCCTATTTTATCTTCTGGGAGCTTTGTTATTTTCCTTTTACATTTACATCTATAATCCACTCAGAATTGATTTTTCTATATGATGTGGGATAAGAGTCCCTATTTCTTTTCTAAATGGATATTGACCATTTATTGACAAGATGATCCTTTCCCTACCTTAATGTAAGACTAGCTTTTTCATAAATCAAAAATAATACATGCGTTGCTATATCTGGACTTTTTATTCTTTTTGTTCTTTGGTCTATTTGTTGGTCCTTATACCAGTACACCTATTATTTTAATGTAGATTTAATATGTCTTGATAGCTGAAGCATAAATCCTCCAAATTTGTTTTACTTCTTTGAACTCTTCTTGGCTATTCTTAGTGACGTCCTTAGAAATATTTATTATTTGTGCTTTCTCTCTTTTTTCCTTTTTCAGTCTTAGTGCATGTATATATCGCTTTTGTTAGCCTTTCCAAAATTAAACATTTGACTCTATTGATTTTGTTTAAAGTTTGCTTTTCACTTCAGTATTTTATGCTTTTGTCCTTATCATTTTTCTTCTCCATTTGGGGGGTTTAATTTGCTATTCTTTTCTAACTTTTTATAAATTTTTTTTAATGTTTATTTATTTCTAGGAGAGAGAAAGAGAGACAGCGTGAGCAGGGGAGGGTCAGAGAGAGAGGAAGTCACAGACTCTGAAACAGGCTCCAGGCTCTGAGCCAGCAGTCAGCACAGAGCCCGACGCGGGGCTCGAACCCACGAACCGCGAGATCATGACCCGAGCGAAAGTCGGACGCTCAACCGACTAAGCCACCCATGCGCCCCTCTTTTCTAACTTTTTAAGATAGAACCTTGCGGGGGTGGCGCCTGGGTGGCTTAGTCGGTTAAGCGTCCACTTTCGCTTAGGTCATGATCTCGCGGTTCGTGGGTTCGAGCCCTGCGTCGGGCTCTGTGCTGACTGCCGGCTCAGAGCCTGGAGCCTGTTTCAGTCTGTGACTCCCTCTCTCTCTGACCCTCCCCTGCTCATGCTGTGTGTGTCTCTCTCTCCTAGAAATTAAAAAAAAAAAAAAGATAGAACCTTGGGTTATTGATCTTTTCATCTTTTCTATTAAATGCATTTAAGGCTGTGAATTTTCCTCAGCACAACCTTACCATATCCTACAAGTTTTAATATGTAATACCATTATTTTTACTCAATTCAAAATATTCTAACTTCCATTGTGGTTTATTTTTTTGACATATGATTTATTTAGAGAGACATTCTTTAATTTCCAAACTTATGGGATTTTTCTAGGATCTCTTGCTATTACTTTCTAGCTTAATTTCCTTACCCTATAGTAAGTTATTTGTATCAGTGTCTTTATTATTCTAATAATTTTTAAATTTTATGAACCTTATTCAATGGTGAAATATTACTTTATAACTGTCATTATGGGAGCATCTCTTTTACCAGTGTTAAGCCCTGTTCATTCCCTGTGTCTGTAATTGCCAGCTTATTTTTTAGCAGGTATCATTATGCCTCATTTCTCTTTAATAATTTGAAATTGTGATATTTTTTAAAATGTCATCTTTCTCTACTTCTTTTGCTTTAAAGGGGGAGAAGTTGACCTCAATGACGTGGATAATGTCTTGCAAAATATGGGGATAGAGTCCTCACCAGAACACTTGGAGCTAGAGAAGTTACTTCCAATTAATGGTGGGCATTTCAAATATCAGAATAGTCTTCAAGAGAGTTATTATAGTCATCCAGGGAGTTACTCAGCCATTCCGAGTATCAGGTAGAACTTGAGGGAATTATAATTCTAGCCTTAAATTTTCTTATTATCCAATACTCCATGTTCATTCTAGATCACTTATAAGTTAGAGTTTAAAATATCCATGATTTTAAAGATAAGTATTTTTAATATTTAGGAATACATAAATTGACATTTAAAAATACATATAAATCAAGAGTCGTGTCAGTCATCAGTCTTGCCATCTGGACTAAGGAATATTGATAGTTATTTTTCACTCCATCAAGATGCTTTGAATTAAGACCTCTGGGAAACAGGAGGAGGACGAGGAGAGATGTAGAACTATATTAGTAGAGGGGGGAAAATGTGGACTCAGAAAAAATACAACATAAGGAAGTGTTTTTCCTTTGGCATGGTAAATATTAATAAATTGCAGATAATGAATGTCGTCTCTTGGGGGATGGAGTTCCATAATTTATTGAAAAGTTTACAATTCATGGCAAAGAACAACATAAGTCTAGTCTGAAGAGTGATTAATAAACAAAAAATTAGTAATGGTTAAGGAAATTCTCAGAAAAAGAAAATTTTCCCTGTGTGTCATCAACAAAGAAATCATGCATCTTGGATGGAAGTATGGAATTTGTTATCCTCACTAATGTATTTCGCTGAGTGGCTCACTGATTTCCTTTACAGGTTTCTACTCTATGGATCGACCAAGGGAAGAGATCTTATTCTGATTCTGTTGTTGAACATCTTTTAAATATTTGAACAATCTATTTAGCTATGGTTTTCGTGTTAAAACTTATAACTGTATACACAAATTTATAGTTTTGGTCACACTTAAGAGTGACTACATTTTGGTCTTATTTCTCTCAATTTCCTAAGGGGTGAGGATGATTGATAACAACAAATTGTACACCGTTCTGGAAAACATGAGGTTGAATCTCACAGAAAAGGAACTTAAAAATCTGTGACAGAATCTAGAAATTAATGCTGAGCATTGAATATAGCATTGGACCACTCAAGAAGTCTTGGGCTTATGAAGTGATGGAAAGACTCTCAAAAGCTACTAATTTGGCACTAGGAAGACATTTTATTTTATTTAAAAAAAATTTTTTTTACAAATAGTTTATTGTCAAATTGGTTTCCATATAACACCCAGTGCTCATCCCCACAAGTGCCCTCCTCCATGCCTATCTCCCCCCTCCCCCCACGTCCATCAGTCCTCAGATTATTTCTCAGCATTCAAGAGTCTCTCATGGTTTGCCTCTCTCCCTCTCCCCCACCATTTCCCCCCTTTCTTCTCCCCCATGGTCCTCTGTTAAGTTCCTCCTAATCCTCCTATACGTGCAAACATATGATATTTGTCCATCTCTGGCTGACTTATTTCGCTCAGCATAACACCCTCAAGGTACATCCATGTTGCTACACATGGCCAGATTTCATTCTTTCTCATTGCCATGTAGTATTCCATGGTATAGATAAACCACATCTCCTTGATCCATTCGTCCATTGATGGACACTTAGGCTCTTTCCATGTTTTAGCTATTGTGGAGAGTGCTGCTATGAACATTGGGGTACATGTGCTCCTATGCATCAAGCATTTCTGTATCCCTTGGGTAAATTCCTAGCAGTGCTATTGCTGGGTCATAGGGGAGTTCTATTGTTAGTTTCCTGAGGAAACTCCACACTGTTTTCCAGAGGGGCTGCACCAGTTTACATTCCCACCAACAGTGTAGGAGGGTGCCCGTTTCTCCACATCCTCGCCAGCATCTAGAGTTCTCTGATTTGCTCATTTTAGCCACTCTGACTGGCTGAGGTGGTATCTCAGTGTCGTTTTGATTTGTATTTCCCTGATGAGGAGGGATGCTGAGCATCGTTTCATGTGTCTGTTGGCCATCTGGATGTCCACTTTGGAGAAGTGTCTGTTCATATCTTCTGCCCATTTCTTCACTGGGTTGTTTGTTTTTCGGGCGTGTAGTTTGGTGAGTTCCTTGTAGATTCTGGATATCAACCCTTTATCTGATATGTCATTTGCAACTATCTTTTCCCATTCCGTCGGTTGCCTATTAGTTTTGTGGGTTGTTTCCTTTCCTGTGCAGAAACTTTTAATCTTGATGAGGTCCCAACAGCTTATTTTTGCTCTTGATTCCCTTGCTTTTGGGGATGTGTCAAGTAAGAAGTTGCTGCGGTGGAGGTCAAGGAGGTTGTTTCCTGCTTTCTCCTCTAGGGTGTTGATAGTTTTCTGTCTCACGTTCAGGTCCTTTATCCATTTTGAGTTTGTTTTTGTGCATGGTGTGAGAAAATGATCTAGTTTCATTCTTCTGCATGTTGCTGTCCAGTTCTCCCAACACCATCTGTTAAAAAGGCTGTCTTTTTTCCATTGGATATTCTTTCCTGCTTTGTCAAAGATTAGTTGGCTGTATACTTTTGGGTCCACTTCTGAGTTCTCAATTCTGTTCCATTGGTCTATGTGTCTGTTTTTGTGCCAATACCATACTGTCTTGATGATGACAGCTTTGTAGTAGAGGCTAAAGTCTGGAATGGTGATCCCTCCCGTTTTGGTTTTATTTTTCAGTATTACTTTGGCTCTTCGGGGTCTTTTGTGGTTCCATACAAATTTTAGGATAGTTTGTTCTAGTTTTGAGAAGTATGCTGGTGTGATTTTGACTGGAATTGCATTGAATGTGTAGATTGCTTTGGGTAGTAATGATATCTTAACTATATTTATTCTTCCTATCCATGAGCATGGAATGTTTTTCCATTTCTTTGTATCTTCTTCAATTTCCTTCATAAGTTTTCTATAGTTTTCATCATACAGATCTCTTGTATCCTTGGTTAGGTTTATTCCAAGGTATTTTATGGTTTTTTGTGCAGTTGTGAATGGTATCAGTTTCTTGATTTCTCTTTCTGTTGTAAGAAGACATTTTAAAAACTCACAGAAGAAAACATCTCTAAATAGAAATGAATACTATCCTAAAAACTTGTATTAAGTTTATTATATCAATAACTTCTTTAACTGTGAATCATAAGTAATGCTGAGGTTTCCAAAGGCCACAAAAGGCCAGAGAAGAGTCAGAGGGAGAGGGAGAGTGGAAAGAAGATGAAATAGAATCTTAAATTGAAAAATCAAACCTAGGTCTACACCGCAGACATTGAAGTGAAGGATTGGCAATTGCTTAGTGGAAATGACCTGGAAGTTAAGGAAAGTGAGAGTGGCTCCTTGTTCCTGTCTGGAGCGATGAGATCTGTGGTCTAGTAGCTCTAAAGTACTAAAATATACCTGAGGCACAATTTTGCTCTCAGATTGTCCCAAGATAAGGTAAAAGGAAACAGGTTCTAGTTTTACCCTTCCTGTGAAAATTTTCCAGATAATTAGAAAAGCCAAATGAGTCTTGATATTCCTATTTAAAATGTTAAATGAGGGTGCCTGGGTGGCTAAGTCGGTTAAGCGTCCGACTTCGGCTCACATCATGATGTCACAGTTCTTGGGTTCAAGCCTTGCGTCGGCCTCTGTGCTGACAGCCAGCTCAGAGCCTGGAGCCTGCTTCATATTCTGTATCTCCGTCTCTCTCTGACCCTCCCCTGTTCACGCTGTCTCTCTCTCTCAGAAATAAATAAAACATTAAAAAAATTTAATGTTAAGTGATAATATGAAGACATAGATTACACTTTCTCTTTTTAAAATATCATTAGCACAGGCTGATTAAATTAATGATACACAGAAATGAATGTTTTTTTAATATTGTGGAAACATTCCGTTTTTCTTATTTCCCATCCCTATTGCTTTCCTAAGGTGGGAAGGTTAATGTGAGTAATTTGGACAGCATTCTGGGGAAAATGAGGATTAAGCTTCCAGAAAAGGAACAGAAAAAACTGACAGAAAACCTGCTACTTAATGGTAAGTATTTTAGAAATAACTGTGTCTTTGAAGGGAGTTAGTACTTGTGAAGATGCATATGAGAATTTCTAAAGCTTAGTAGCAGTGGCACTGAGAAGATAGTTTGCAGATCTGAAGGAAGGATTAATTCCTAATGTAAAAGTCCTATTGACACTTGTGGGGATGAGCACTGGGTGTTATGTGGAAACTAATTTGACAATAAACTATTTGTAAAAAAGAAGAAAAAAAAAGTGCTATTAATTCATTTTTATAAATCCCAGGGAGCAGAATGAAGTTCTGTCTGTAGTTCATTGTTTCATTTAACACTCTAAAAAAATCTTCCTTTCCCCCATCATACCCATATCCTCACAATGTTCAGATTTATATCTCAGATCAATTTTCTCACTCAAATATTGTGTATTAGAAGTTCTATAGGATATTTCTTTTTTTTTTTAAGTTTATTTATTTATTTTTGAGAGAGACACAGAGAGCGAGCAGGGGAGGGACAGAGAGAGAGGAGAGACAGAGAACCCCTAGCAGGCTCTGCACTGTCAGCACAGAGCCTGACACAGGGCTCAATTCCAGAAACCATGAGATGATGATCTGAGCTGAGATCAAGAGTCAGACTAACCAATTAAGCCATCCAGGTGCCGCATAGGACATGTCTATGACCGTCTCTCAGACGTCATAGATTTTGTCAGAAACAATTCATAGTTTTCATTGTGGTATTTGACCAAAGCAGCCACATGGGGCTTTTAGAAATATGTTGGGGGCATATTTGATTGTTACAAATTATTGTCACCAAGTGATTGTAAAAGTGGATGCTATTGGCACTATATTCCTTGAGTGTCAGGGATACTAAGTGCTATGCAATTCATTGGGCTTTTCAGCACAATGAAGAATCATTCCTCAAGAGTATGCCAGTGGCTCGTCCAGCAGCTGAGAAACTCTGGCTCCTGTTTTCATACTCTTTCACAATTGTGCTGCTACTGTTATTACCCTAGTAATATAAGCTAAAATCCTGAGAGTCAACCTTTACTCACCTGGCTCTGACGTAACTAGTTGTATTACAAATGAGTCCCACCATCCTCCCCTGTTATAAAATGTGAGCTTCTTTTGTCAGAGATCCTGCCTGAATCTTCATTGTGCATCTTTGTCCCCTGACCCAGCAAAGTATCTTTTACATATTAGCTATGTAATAAATATTTAATTAATGAATAGAATAAATGAAAGGAGTTTCTACCCCAAATGAGAGAAACAAAAAGAATGGCGATCCTGGATAGTGATAGTAAAGTATTGACAGAAGCCTCAAATATTTACTGACTTTTGTACTTAGTTAAACCCTTTATAATAATATTATACCAACTGTTTGTTAGTACTGAGAAGCTCTCATAGCTATCCCACACAAAATCAGTTGTCTTCTGACATTATAGAAAGTGCTACTATTTTGTTTGTCTTTAGGAACTTGTATTCTCAGGGAAGCTTATTTATTTATTTTATTTTTTAATTTTTATTCTTTTATTTTGAGAGATAGAGACAGAGAGAGTAGAGACAGTGAGCATGTGAGAGAGGGGCAGAGAAAGAGGGAGAGAGAGAATCCCAAGCAGGCTCCATGCTGTCAGCACAGATCCTAAAGTGGGGCTTGATCCCACAACCCTGAGATCGTGACCTGAGCTGAGATCAAGAGTCAGACGCTTAACTGACTGAGCCATCCAGGTGCCCCGCTCAGGGAAGCTTGTAATCTATTGCAGTCTATTCCATTCTCAATGACATGGTAGAAAGATAATTTCATATACGATGCAGAGATAGAGACCAAAACTTTTCTTCTTACTTTCTTCCAATTTCTTCTTTGTCATACCCCATCCCCCATGTCCTTCTAGTCTGAGTCAATGAATGTCCCATTTTCAATTATAATTTACTTAATTGGGACTAATTACAAATTCATTATACTTAGTAGAGTTATTGGAGGATTTTGTGAATACCCAGATCACCCCAAAAAGAAACCCTATATCCTTGAGCTATCACCCTTTTATTCTCTCCTTACCACCCTACAAGCCCAGGCAACTACTAGTTTTTGTTTTTTTCCATCTGTGTTTTGTCTCTATTACCTATTCTGGACATTTCGTATAAATGGGATAGTACGTAGTCTTTGTGATTAGCTTCTTTCACTTTGTATGATGTTTTCAGGTTCATCCATATTGTAGCTTGTATCAATATTCCATTCTCCTTTTTTCCCAATTTATTTATTGTGGTAAAACGCACATAACATAAAATTTACAATCTTAACCATTTTTAAGTGTCCAGTTCAGTGGTATTAAGCACCTACACATTTTTGTGCAACGACTACCACCATCCATCTCCAGAATTCTTTTCATTTTGGAAAATTAAAACTCTATATCCATTAAGCAAAAACTTCCCATTCTCCCCTACCCTGAGCCCCTGACAACCACCATTCTACTTTCTGTCTGTATGATTTTGACTAATCTAAATACCTTATATATCTGGAATCATGCAGTATCTATTTTCATGACTAGTTTATTTTATTTACCCTAATGTCCTCATGTTTCATCCAAGTTGTAACATATGTCAAAATTTCCTTCCTTCTTAGGGCACTTGTGGGGATGAGCACTGGGTGTTATATGGAAACCAACTTGACAATAAACTATTTGTAAATAAATAATTAAAGAGAAAGTTAAAAAACATTTTCCTTCCTTCTTAAGGCTTAAGAATATCCTACTATATGTATATATATATTCATTCAGCCATCAGTGAATACTTGAGTTGTTTCCACATTTTAGTTATTGTAAATAATGTTCTGTGAACACAGGTATACAATTTCATTCCTTTTTGGTGCCAAGTAATATATTCTATTGTATGTGTGCATGTTTTGTTTATTCACTCATCATTTGTTGGGCATAGGGGTTCTTTCCACCTTTTGACTATAATGAGCATTTCTAAACATATACAAAACAGGAAGAATAATGTAATGAAAAAGAATAAAGAGTAATATAATGAACCTTGATTCAACAATTACGAAGATTTGTCTCACTTGCTTCTTGTTTATTCTTTATATTTCTGACTGAAATATTTCAAAGCAAATCCCATTTCATTTAGTCCCTACATACTTCAGTATGCATCTCTTAAAAAAAAAAAAACGGACCTTTTAACATAACTGCAATACCATTATACAGCTTATTTTTAAATTTCCCTTCTTTAAATATTTTTTTACAGTGAGCTTGGTCAAATAAAGAACCAAACAAGCTTTACACGCTGTATCTATTAAGATACTTAAATCTCATGTACTCTATACCTATTCCTTTACCGTCTCCCTTTTTTCTTTTTAGGCACTGATTTTTTTTCTTTTTTTTTTGAGGAAACTGTCCCAATTGTCTTGTAGAATTTCCCATATACTCAAAAAAACCTCCCATATACTAAATTTGCCTGTTTTTGTCTATTTTCTCATCTCTCTTTTTCCTCTATTGTCTGTATTCCTCATAAACCAGGAGTCAGCTCTAAATGGCTGAATTATTTTCAATTTCAACATTTTTTTGACAAGAATAGTTCCTAAGTAATACTGTGCATTTCACATTGCATTTCATCAGGAAATAAAGATCTAATTTCTCTTTTTGAAAATGGCTGTACAGTTGTCCCAAATCATTTATTTAAAAGTCCATCACCACTTCCTTCAATTTGAGATGCCATCCTAACTACATACTTGATTTCCATGTGTACTTATCTATTTTGAGAATTTACATTCTGTTCTATTGGTCTGCTTCTTCATGCTTTAAATTGTATTGAATTTTACAGCTTTATAATCTTTTAGTAGATCTAACTCTCACTCCTCAGCCCTTGTACACATACACACACACACACACACACACACACACACACACGGCACGCACATACACATATGCTCCCTTCTCCCCCTGCCCAGTTTTGGCTGATCTTTATAGAAACATCTTTTTTGTGTGACTTTTAGTAGGAGTGTATTTGCCTTTTCTTTTTTTTTTCTGTTTCATTTTCCATTTGTTGTGTAACATATTTCCTAATGTGAAGAAGATTGACTTCTTAGAGTTTGAAAACCACTTATATTATGAGAGGACTTATCACACATACATATTTACTACTGAGCCAAGTTTAAATCCCAATATAATGAATAAATATGAAAGCATATTGTGCACCATTGTTCCTTGTTTTCTTTGGTTAGAAATATTGACTATCCTTTCAACTTTAAATTTAACATCAAAATCTCCCACATTCAATGCAGATCTGCATTATTGTGAGTCACGATTATACCATGTGGTGCTGTACCCACTTGGCTGTAGCTGGGGCCTCCATGGGTGCAAACGATGCCATGTGTACATTGTGCACCAGTAAGAATGCCCTGTAGACATCATGAGCTGCTTACTAGGAAGCTCAGGAAAGACACGGCACCTCTACTTGGCACTAAGCCAAGGATTGTCACAAAGGACTTGCCTGTAGCCCTAGATTGACTAGTGGGTAGAGGATGAATTCCATGTGGTTCAAGGTCCCCTTCATACTCCCATACATCTGCTTGTTTCCTTCCTCCCTCCTTCCTCCTCTTTCCCCCTTCTTTTCATTTCTATTTTTTTTTCTTTTTTGGCTATACTGGGTCTTTTTGTGTTGTTTCCTATTTCCTGCAGATGCAGATACTTTCTAGCTTATTTTCCATGGTTTTACACATAGGAGGCATAATAGTTTTATAATTTGTGCCTGATAATTTCTAAATGTAAAGTTTTTGTGAGTATATTGCTGTTGCCTAATATTTCTGCGTATTCTCTCTCAGGCAACTTGTTTCATTCTGTGTTCCATTCTTTTGAGTGTGAGCTATTTTCCTTGGAAAATTATTGAGAGAAACCTTTGAGAGTAAGGAAGGAAGCACATTCCTAGGGAATACTTGCCTTTGCTTCTGCTGGGCACTTGGACAGAACCACCCACACTCCATGAGGTCATCAGCATTACAGTTCAACTTCAGATGGAGCAAATATCATTAGAACACAAACAGTAACAGTGTTCTGCTTACCTGCCTAGGTTCCTACTTTTCATTAGATTTTGTACTGGTAATTTATTCTCCTATCAGCTCTTTAGTACTTTTGAGGAGATACTTTTTACATTTTATCCAAGATTACAGTTTTTAGAAAGAAGGTTTGTCTGAGTAACATAGTCCTCTGCATATATGGAAACAGAACTTGATTACAGATTTTTGTCAGAAGTTGAGGCATCTAATCTAAGAGTTCAGGGAAGAAAAAAAAAAAACAACCCTCATAGTCAGCCACAGTTTGATTTTACCATTTGCTGTTAAAGATTTAAAAATTGCTCAATCACCTGGAAGATTTCTATCCTAATTCTAACATCCTTATTGACCCTCTTGATATATATGGACAGACTATATTAAATATAGATAGACTATATATAAATATAAATTTCATGAGACTGATAGTCATTAATGCACTGTAAGTAATACCAGTGGTCACATTTTGGAATCAGTAAGTTTTTCCCATATTCTCTTCTTTTTCACAAGGAGAGATTATTGATGTCAATAAAGTGGATACTCCTTTGCAAAATATGAGGATGAACCTTTCAGAAGAGGAAATTGATGAGCTGACACATGATCTACCCGTTGGTGGTGAGTATTTAAGGATATATTTGAATTGGTTAGTATGAGTTTCTAAAAGAGAATCTCTGAAAACTCTAATTTGGCATTAAGAAGATGGAAAACATTAAAGATGACTCACACTGTAAGTAAACATGTTTTGCCCCTTGACATTTTCAGCAACTTCATTTCCACTTGGAGTATGGCCAGGGCCACAATTATATTTGGACAAAATTAGAGAAAGTGCTGTGAAGGGAAGGGAATTGGGTGCATAAAATAGAAGAAACTGTAACACAGAAAATTTCTTTAAAAATTAGAGAAAAAAGAGCATAGCCCAAAGTGGGACATTATTTTTAATTGTTTTAAAGTAAGCTCAATTCACATCCTGAGATCAAGTCCCATGCTTCTCCGACTAAGCCAGTCAGGTGCCCCAAAGTGGGAAGTTATTAAAATAGCATTTCTGTCTTCATCTGACCATTTTCAAGGACATTTAAAATGGCAGAATAGGGTGTCTGGATGGTTCTGTCTGCTGAGCATCCAACTCTTGATTTCAGCCCAGGTCATGTTCCCAGGGTTGTTTGTGGGATTGAGCCCTGCATCCAGCTCTGTGCTGAATGTGGCCTGCTTTGGATTCTCTCTCTCTCTCTCTCTCTCTCTCTCTCTCTCTCTCCCTCCCTCCCCCTTCACTCTGAAAAAAAAAAAAAAGCAGGAGAAATGAGAAGTGTAGGACCTATTTCCTACACCAAAGGAATAGGACCAAGTCTTCCAGATACTGTTGAAAGGAAAAGGAGCCGTAACCACTCTTGCCTGCATTCCCTCATTCCTGAGCCAGACTCCATGGTCCAAGGACTGTTCCCAAAGCTCTAATTTTCCTTGATGCGCTGAAAACAAAGTCTAAAGTTTAGTAAATTCTGAATTGGGGCTAAAAGAATTCTCAAAGTAAGTAAGCAAAAGTTACATAGTAGCCTGAGAACGTTACAGTAGGGCTAGGAAGTATCTGTCTGGAACAGTCCTTAACTATCTTATAACCTTAGAGGAATCAATACTGGCTCATCTTATTAAGGTGCATTTAATCCCATCATTCTCTGAGATAAGCACTGTTCCCTCAAATATATTTTTGTTAATTCATTTAATTTAGTCTCTACTTTTTACCACTGTTAAAGTACTAGAAGTGGTCTTCATTGTCTTGTTTTCTTTGCTTGCAATGGTGTATCCATTAGGAAGAATGAACTAGATATGGAACGACCCGCTTTCATAACAGAAAACTACTATTTGTCTATTTGAGATTACAGTGAAATTTTTTAATATTGCTTTAAAAAAGCAGAATAATGGGAGGGAATATAGCTATTATTTGAAATTATCCTCTGTTATTGCCATTGATTCCTGCTTCCTATTTTTTTAAAAAAAGTTTTTAATGTTTTTATTTATTTTTGAGAGAGAGAGAGAGACAGCATGAGCAGGGGAGGGTCAGAGAAAGAGGGAGATGCAGAATCCGAAGACAGGCTTCAGGCTCTGAGCTAGCTGTCAGCACAGAGCCTGACACGGGGCTCAAACCCAGGAACTGAGATCATGACCTGAGCCGAAGTCAGATGCTTAACTGACTGAGCCACCTAGGTGCCCCTCTGCTCCTTATTTTAAAATAATAATTTAAGATCAACCAACCCAATGACAATCATTGTGATATTAAAAAGTATACATGAAATAAAATAGATGTGTAATGATTAATCCTTTTTTCTTTAAATAAGAGTTAGAATTTTTTTAAGTTTATTTATTTATTTTGAGAGAGACAGACCGTAAGCAGGGGATGGGACAGAGAGAGGTGGGGAGAGAGGATCTGAAGTGGGCTCTGCGCTGACAGCAGCAAGTCTGATGCAGCCTTGAACTCACCAACCATGAGATCATGACCTGAGCCAAAGTCAGATGCTTAACCAACTGAGCCACCCAAGTGTCCCCAGAGTTAAAATTTTAAATTATTGCTTATTGGTGATCTGCTCATCTGAGGAGTTACCATCAGTATTCAGCTTAAAATGAAGTTTTGTGAAAGATTAAGGCTCAGGCATAGAGCCTCAATTATATCATTGGGGACAGTAAGACCCCATTAAGGGCAAAGCTCTTCTTATAATGTGTCTGTCAGGATGGAGATATGAATTTACTGGAGAGGGCAAGATTGAGTTGAAATGTGACCCAAGTTAAATAGCAAGTTTTACACCCAGTAGGTGTTATCATCTTTGTTTCTGTGCATTTCCAGTTTTCATGCTTTTTTTTTTTCCCAGAATTTCATGTTTTTCTGACCTCACTAATTGGTTTTACCACAGAAATAACTTTTGGAATGTTCTGCCTCAAAATATCCAGAAGAAAAACAAGGAAGATTCTCTTTAGCCTAGAGTTAGCAACCAAATGAACAACTTATGTATCTTTTTTCTGTTTACAGTTTTAATACTTGTGATTGTGTATATGCAAGTGTTGCATAACTTCTTTGAGTCACTGCATACTTCTAATACTTCAGTAAATGTCGAATTATCTAGGACCTTCATTTGTAAATTTTCCATGTTATAGAGAGTTTTAGGTTTATATATATACTGTAATTTATCACTTATAATCTAATAAAAATCAGGAATTTTTAAAGCAACTTACCAACCATGATGTTTTTTAGGTTATTTTTCTTTTTTGGCCAAGTATGTATCTCAAATATCATTTTTTTGTGAGATAATTCTGTTCTTTAATATATTAATGTCTTTTTAAATATTGTATAATATTCAATTGGGTATCTACTATGAAATCATTACATTTGGGACGTTAAGCTCAAAATGAATATTTTACTCCAGTAAATCATAAATCATGCAAATCAAGAGTAAACTGGTCTGCCTGGGTCAGTGAACATGAAAGGAAATAGTAATTAGGATCTCAGTAAAGAAAGAGATAATTTCAAAAGTCCAATTAAAACAGTTGTGAATAAGATCCCAATTTTAAATTTTGTTTTCCCCGGCCTAGTCCAAATCATATTTGGTTTTCCAAAGTCTAAAGCTAAAAATAAGGTCTGTTGAAAAGAGGTGACTGTTGAGTCTCACACCTTTAGAGTTTTGCTATATGACATGGATGAAAGCAGTTGTTAAAACAGGCACATTTAATAGTAAGTAGAATGATTATTTTCCATGTCCTTGTGTGCTCATTGGGGTATGAGTGGGATAACATTTGGTAGTGAGTGGAATACCACGGAGTTTCCTGTTTTGCATTTCTCAGTGAACACCATGTATTTGATTTACATTTTCTTATGGTTCTTGGGAAGATTGAAATGAGAAAGCATATGGGTGGAATGGAACCTTTTGCAGATAAATAAGAGGCTGTCACTTTTGTGCTTGAAAATGTTTTGCTCACAGGGATGGTTGATCAAAAATAGTTTAGGGAAGAGGGTTACAATGCCACAAAGTTCTCTTACTATAAGTCACCTTTTTCTCAATTCAGCTTTCACTTGGTTGATATAAACCTTTGACTGTTTTCCAGAGTTCTAACCAAGTTGATTCTAATAGTTCTTTCTCGCTCGTTTGGTGTTTTGGTGGAAGGATAGTTTCCCCCCTTCTTCTCCCCCTTGGGCCTCCGTTAAGTTCCTCCTAATCCTCTGATATGTGCAATCATATGGTGGAGGTTCCTCAAAAAGTTAACAATAGAACTCCCCTATGACCCAGCAATAGCACTGCTAGGAAATTACCCAAGGGATACAGGAGTGCTGATGCATAGGAGCACATGTACCCCAATGTTCATAACATTAAAATTTTTTTAATTGGCATTTTTTATTCCAACTTTTCTTAGTGCCACATCTCATTGGATACCAAGTCGTAACAATTAGAAGTGCTGACTATTTCATACACCTGTGATCTGACCCTTGCTTTCCTTTTAGCTTTATCTTTTATTATTTCCTGACTCCACATTCCCCTATAACACTGAAGTCTCTGAACCATATTATTGGATACAGTCAGGGTTCAAGATTCTTATACAGGATAGTCCCCACCCTTTTGCAAAGCAGTGGCTATGAATGGATGAATTTCAGCGAGAGGGTTTCCTGATTTTATCGTTTGCCGTACATCAACACAACTATTCTATTACAAGATGTTTATTTTTATTTATTTTTTTATAGTTTATTGTAAAGTTGGTTTACACTTTATTGTTACACTTATAACACCCAGTGCTCATCCCAACAAGTGCCCTACAGGGTGTTTATTTGTCCTTCTCACCCCAGAAACTGACTTGTTCAGAGATTTTATTAAATTTATTATTAAATATACTTTAATTTTTAGTGCCTCATATGGTGCCTGAAATTTAGTAGATAATTCATAAAATTTTCTCCAACCAAGAAACATATAGATCTTCTTTGTTATCTAATGCTTATACCGTGGCATCTGATTTGATTATACAATTGTCCTTTTCCACATGCTCTCCAACTCCTAGGACAAAAATACTTAGGCATATTTCACCAGGCCAATTCTTGTCTATAAAACTAATCTCGAAGTGAGGGCAAGATGGGGGAGAAGTAAGGAGCTCCATACTTGCACTCGTGCCCATACATCACACAGAAAAGATCTGAAGCCATTGGAAACCTTACAAAACCTGAGAGATTGGGAGAAAAAGGACGCAGAATCCACTGAGAGAGACTTCTAACATGAGTACGAACCGGGGAAGATAAAATCGGGCGGGGAACAGAGACTCCAGGGTGGGAGGCGATCCCCCTCTACCCTCTACAGGGAGTGAGAGGGGAAAAGGAGAGAGTCTGAAACAGAAAAACCTCCACTGGGTGCATAGAAAGACCGTACTTGCCAAATACCTGCACACCAGGTACCCTCACGCCAACTGGTCCTGGGGGCGGGGGGGTGCTGAGCACACAAACTGCTTCTTTGTGCTGGCTCCCGGAGGCTGGACTACAGAGCGGCAGCGCGCCTGCCGCCATTGTAGCTCCTGGGTGGCTGGGGCCCCTGAAAGAGCCGCGCGGACACTGGGAGTCCACTCTCCTGGCTGGCTGGAACTCAAGAGGGAAGGCAAGGAACTAAAAACTGGGAAATTAGCCTGTGAGTTCGTGTTTCGGGTGACGAGCCATAGAGGGACCTGGTTTTCCTCACTCCAGCGGGCTTGGGCTCAGAACACCCTGCAGGCAAGCCCCCGCCCCTGCGCACCACCCTGACCCAGAGAAGGAAGCAGCGATTCTGACTCCACCCCCAGAGCTCCACAGGGGGCCTGGAATTGCCAGAAGGGGTTGCCTGGGAAGCTGTGTCTAAGGCAATTTCAGCGGGGCGCACGGTCGGGGATTTGGAGATTGGAACTGGCCTGGGATGAAGAGTGCAACCAACTTCGCTGTGCCCCTGGTACGGGGAGTTTACACGCCAAAAAAGCGAGGTGCAGCACTTGGTTCAAGAAGTGACTGGAGCACCATCACTCTTCTCTGCACAACCTCCAAGGCAGAGCTCGCACCTGAGGCATTGGATCACACCACACCCATCCCTGCCTGAGAGGGTTACCTCAAGAAACAAGCTAGAGTACACGAGGTGGAGAGTCCCAAATATCACTACGAATAACCAAGCTCCCAACAAGAGAGACCAGGGGATACCACTCAAAAAACACTCTCTGAAAGGATAGGCCCTGGAAAGTCAGAGAGTCTTCTTGGATATAGCAGCACTCATAGAAACAGAGAGCATAACAAGTCTTTAAAGCCAACAAGAGCCAGAAAGCTAACTAAAATGATGAAACAAAAGACCTCCTCTCCAAAGAAACTACAAGAAGAAATGACAGCTACTGAACTGCCCAAAACAGATATCACCAGCATAACTGAACAAGATTTTAGAAAAATGTAAAATTAAGAGCTGGGCTTGAAAAAAACATAGGGGACATCAAAGAAACTATGACTACAGACCTAATGGAAAATAAAAGTAGGCATGAAGAATTAAAAAATGCGATAAATGAGATACATAATAAATTAGAGGCCTCCAACGCATGGATTCAAGAGGCAGAAAGGAGAATAAGTGATTTAGAAGTCACCATTATAGAAAAACAAGAAGCTGACAAAAAAGGGGACAAGCTGATCCAGGAACAGGACAGAAGTTTTCGAGAGCTCAGCTATACGGTCAAACGCAACAATATCCATATCATAGGAATCCCAGAAGATGAAGAGAGAGGGAAAGGTGCTGAAGGAGTCCTGGAACAAATCATAGCAGAGAACTTCCCCGACCCGGGGAAGGAAGTAAATGTGGAAATACAAGAGGCTCAGAGGACTCCCCTCAGACGTAACTTGAATCGATCTTCTGCAAGATATATCATAGTAAAAATGGCAAAATACAAGGACAAAGAGAGAATTTTGAAAGCCGCTAGGGAGAAAAGGGCCCTCACATACAAAGGGAAACCTATCAGAGTGGTGACAGACCTATCTACTGAAACTTGGCAGGCCAGAAAGGAATGGCAAGAGATCTTCAATGTGATGAACAGTAAAAATATGCAGCCAAGAATCCTCTATCCAGCAAGCCTGTCATTCAAAATAGAAGGAGAGAGAAAAACCTTTCCAAATAAACAGAAATTGAAAGAATTTGTCACCACTAAGCCAGCCCTACAAGAAATCCTGAGGGGGATACTCTGAAGGAAAGGTTGCAAGGAACAAAGATACCAGAGACACCACCACAAACATGAACCCTACAAAAGATACAAAGACTCTAAACCCACATATTTCAATAATAACACTGAATGTAAATGGGCTGAATACTACAATCAAAAGACATAGGGTGGCAGAATGGATAAAAAAACAAAATCCATCTATATGCTGTCTACAAGAAACTCATTTTAGACTGGAAGATATCTTCAGATTAAAAGTAAGGGGATGGAGAAATATATATCATGCTACAGGAAATCAAAAGAAAGCCGGAGTAGCGATACTTATATCAGACAAACTGGACTTTAAATTAAAGACAATCACAAGAGATGAAGAAGGGCACTACATAATAATTACAGGATCCATCCATCAGGAAGAACTAACAATCATAAATGTCTACACACCGAATGTGGGAACACCTAAATATCTAAAACAATCACAAACAGAAACAAGTTTATAGATAAGAATGTGCTAATAGCAGGGGACTTTAATACTCCATTTACAGCAATGGATAGGTCAACCAGACAGAATATCACTAAAGAAATAATGGACTGGAAAGACACATTGGACCAGATGGACCTGACGGATATATTTAGAACTTTACATCCTGAGGCCAGGGAATTTACTTTCTTCTCAAGTGTGCATGGCACATTCTCCAAGATAGATCACATACTGGGACATAAAGCAGCCCTCAATAAATATAAAAGAATAGAGATCATACCATGCACACTGTCAGATCACAATGCTTTGAAACTTGAAGTCAATTACAGGAAGAAGTCTGGAAAACCTCCAAAAACATGGAGGTTAAAGAACACCCTTCTAAACAATGAATGGGCCAATCAGGCAATTAGAGATGAAATTAAAAAATATATGGAAACAAATGAAAATGAAAACACAACAATTCAAAATCTATGGGATGCGGCCAAGGCAGTCCTAAGAGGAAAGTACATTGCTCTCCAGGCCTATTTCAAGAGATTAGAAAAAGCGCAAGTCCAAAATCTAACAGCTCACCTAAAGGAACTAGAGGCAGAGCAACAAGAATGCCCTAAACCCAGTAGAAGAAGAGAAATAGTAAAAATTAGAGCAGAAATAAACAACATAGAGACCAAAGAAACAATTGAACAGATCAATGAAACCAAGAGTTGGTTTTTTGAAAAAGTAAGCAAAATTGACAAACCTCTAGCCAGACTTATCCAAAAGAAAAGAGAGAGCACCCAAATAGACAAAATTATGAATGAAAATGGACTTATTACAACCAACCCCTCAGAAATACAAGCAATTATCAGGGAATACTATGAAAAATTATATGCCAACAAATTGGACAACTTAGAAGAAATGGACAAATTCCTAAACACACACTCACTACCAAAATTCACACGGGAAGAAATAGAAAACCTGAACAGACCCATAACGAGTGAAGAAATTGAATCAGTGATCAAAAATCTCCCAACAAATAAGAGCCCTGAACCTGATGGCTTCCCTGGGGAATTCTACCAGACATTTAAAACAGAATTAATACCAATTCTTCTCAGCTATTCCAGAAAATAGAAATCGAAGGAAAACTCCCGGACTCATTTTATGAAGCCAGCATCACTCTGATTCCCAAGCCAGACAGAGATCCAGCAAAAAAGAGAACTACAGGCCAATATCCTTGATGAATACGGATGCAAAAATTCTCAACAAGATCCTTGCAAATCGAATCCAGCAGCATATCAAAAGAATCATCCACCAAGATCAAGTGGAATTCATTCCTGGGTTACAGGGCTGGTTCAACATTCGCAAATCAATCAAAGTGATAAATCATATCAATAAAAGCAAAGATAAAAACCATATGATCCTGTCAATAGATGCAGAAAAAGCATTTGACAAAATACAGCATCCCTTCTTAATAAAGTCTCTAGAGAAAGTTGGGATAGAAGCAACCTACTTAAACATCATCAAAGCCATCTATGAGAAGCCTTCAGCTAACATCATCCTCAACGGGGAAAAACTGAGAGCTTTCCCCCTGAGATCAGGAACACGACAGGGATGTCCGCTCTCACCACAGTTGTTTAACATAGTGCTGGAAGTCCTAGCATCAGCCATCAGACACCAAAAGGAAATCAAAGGCATCAGAATTGGCAAAGAGGAAGTCAAACTTTCACTCTTCGCAGATGACATGATACTCTACATAGAAAACCCGACAGACTCCACCAGAAGCCTACTAGAACTGATCCAAGAATTCAGCCAAGTTGCAGGGTACAAAATCAACGTACAGAAATCGGTTGCATTTTTATACACCAATGATGAAGCAACAGAAAGAGAAATCAAGAAACTGATCCCATTCACAATTGCACAAGAAACCATAAAATACCTCGGAATAAACCTAACCAAGGATACAAGAGATCTGTATGATGAAAACTATAGAACACTTATGAAGGAAATTAAAGAAGACACAAAGAAATGGAAAAACATTCCATGCTCATGGATAGGAAGAATAAATATAGTTAAGATGTCATTACTACCTAAAGCACTCTACACATTCAATGCAATTCCAATCAAAATCACACCAGCATACTTCTTAAAACTAGAACAAACTATCCTAAAATTTGTATGGAACCACAAAAGACCCCGAATAGCCAAAGTAATCTGAAAAATAAAACCAAAACGGGAGGGATCACCATTCCAGACTTTAGCCTCTACTACAAAGCTGTCATCATCAAGACAGTATGGTATTGGCACAAAAACAGACACATAGACCAATGGAACAGAATCGAGAACTCATAAGTGGACCCAAAAGTATACAGCCAACTGATCTTTGACAAAGCAGGAAAAAATATCCAATGGAAAAAAGACAGCCTTTTTAACAGATGGTGTTGGGAGAACTGGACAGCAACATGCAGAAGAATGAAATTTGTTCATTTTCTCACACCATTCACAGAAATAAACTCAAAATGAATAAAGGACCTGAACGTGAGACAGGAAACTATTCAACACTCTAGAGGAGAAAGCAGGAAACAACCTCCTTGACCTCCACCGCAGCAACTTCTTACTTGACACATCCCCAAAAGCAAGGGAATCAAGAGCAAAAATAAATGATTGGGACCTCATCAAGATTAAAAGCTTCTGCACGGCAAAGGAAACAACCCGCAAAACTAATAGGCAACCGACGGAATGGGAAAAGATAGTTGCAAATGACATATCAGATAAAGGGTTAATATCCAGAATCTATAAGGAACTCACCAAACTCCACGCCCGAAAAACAAACAACCCAGTGAAGAAATCGGCAGAAGATATGAACAGACAGTTCTCCAAAGAGGACATCAGATGGCCAACAGACACATGAAACGATGCTCAGCATCCCTCCTTATCAGGGAAATAGAAATCAAAACCACACTGAGATACCACCTCACGCCAGTCAGAGTGGCTAAAATGAGCAAATCAGAGAACTCTAAATGCTGACGAGGATGTGGAGAAACGGGCACCCTCCTCCACTGTTGGTGGGAATGTAAACTGGTGCAGCCCCTCTGGAAAACAGTGTGGAGGTTCCTCAGGAAACTAACAATAGAACTCCCCTATGACCCAGCAATAGCACTGCTAGGAATTTACCCAAGGGATACAGAAATGCTGATGCATAGGAGCACATGTACCCCAATGTTCATAGCAGCACTCTCCACAATAGCTAAAACATGGAAAGAGCCTAAGTGTCCATCCACGGACGAATGGATCAAGGAGATGTGGTTTATCTATACCATGGAATACTACATGGCAATGAGAAAGAATGAAATCTGGCCATGTGTAGCAACATGGATGTACCTTGAGGGTGCTATGCTGAGTGAAATAAGTCAGGCAGAGAAGGACAAATATCATATGTTTGCACGTATAGGAGGATTAGGAGGAACTTGACGGAGGAACAAGGGAGAGAAGAAGGGCGGAAATGGTGGGGGAAAGGGAGAGAGGCAAACCATGAGAGACTCTTGAATGCTGACAAAAACTGAGGACTGATGGATGTCGGGAGGAGGGGTGGATGGGCATGGAGGAGGACACTTGTGGGGATGAGCAGTGGGTGTTATGTGGAAACTAATTTAACAATAAACTATTTGTAAAGAAAAAAAAAAAAGGCAAAAAACTTATCTCAAAGTTTATGTGTTCCAGAGTCCCTGATCCATGGAATCACTTTTTTTACCCTTCCTCTTAGTTAAAATTCCTCCTATACACAGATATATTATTATACACTTAGCATATTGTATAAAAAGTGAGTGTCTTTATATCACTGTCACTTGTTTATGAACTGTGGTTTTCTCGTAAATAGAAACCATGCCTACATCATTTTATATTTTAGAGGCAATAAATATTGAAGGATGGATGGAATGATGGAATAATTAGAGAGATTAAACAAAATAAGCAAAAAACAGTGAAAAATACAAGTAATTCAAAGTGGCAGAAAGTCTTTAAGAGGAATATCAAATACAGGCTGGACTTATAACACTTCAGTTGAGCAGTACATAACCAAAGGGCTGCAAATCACTGGTAAAAATGTTATCAAAGCAAAAAGACAGTCATTGCCTAATCATCACATATGCAGTTTTCTGCTTTCCAAAGAAGTTGTGGCAGAAATTATACTCATGTTTGGAACAGCCAGCAACATCCTGACCGAGTGATATACAAGGGGATACTTGTTCATATTTAGCACATAGGTGCAAACTTGGCCTTCTCTAAAATCCCCCCTCAGAACCATCCTAATTCCAAATTATTCCCAATAAGACATAATATTCTTCTAAACTTTATTACTTTATGATGCATTACCCTTTTTAAAAAAAAAAAATAATCGTGTAGGGTTCCTGGGTGACTCAGTCAGCTAAGCATCCACCCCTAGGTCAGGTAATGATCTTATGGTTCGTGGGTTCAAGCTCCATGTTGGGCTCTGTGCTGATAGCTAGCTCAAAGCCTGAAGACTCTTCAGATTCTATATCTCCCTCTTTCTCTGACTCTCCCCTGTTCATGCTGTCTCTATCTGTCTCTTAAAAATAAATTTAAAAAACATTTAAAAAAATAAATAAAAACTAGTTGTTAAAAAAATAAAATAAAATAATAGTGTTACACAAAGACTTCATGAAACCGTAGGACATAGGAGAAAAAGCCTATACATCTGACTTATCACATAGAATTTTTATTAACCCATTAGCTTTCAATGAACTGTTGAATCCCCTTTGTAACTAGTTATTATGTTACCAGAAGTCTTTTCAGTTTGGGGACTTTCTGAAATAGCTACCCTTCTTTTAGGGTTAAAGAGAAATACATACCTATCTTTATAAACAAGTATATATAGTGTTAGTAGAAGAAACATGTCTCCAATTTGCGTGATCAAAAATCCCAAGATAGTTGTGATAGACAAAGAAGCTAGGGAAAGGCAAATTGGGAATAGGTAGGAAGATAAGAAAGGTGGCCCCCAAAAACTCTCTGACAAATGTGTCTGAACCAAAGCTGAGAATTTGCTACACAACCAAATAAGTCACTGGGACCTTTTACCAGTGAGGTAGAAAGCGATCTTCAAATTCAAGAGGTACATTCAAGATTCCATTTTGTCCAAGAGATAAAGACTCTCCCTCAACTAACGTGGAGTTAATTCTTAACATCCAGGGTTTATATCCTTAGAGATGAGTCAGATAAAACAGTGGAGCTAATGAACTTTGATCTCTTATTTTCCACTTTATCCTATTTTTTTGGTCTGTTTTATATATGACCCTTTGGCCTTATTACCTTGTTTTGGCTTTCCTTGTAGCTAATGGGAAGGTTGAGCTCAGCACATTGATGGATACAGTGACCACTGTTACAGGTTAGTGAACAATTACTGTGAGTCTAAGTTCCTAATTCTTAGATTAAATTATTATTTTAATTCTCTATTCCAGCTCTCCCATCACTACCTTTTTGCTCTGCCATTTACCATTTTATTGGAGAAGCATTTCTACTTTACTTTTTTTCTTTCATAGTTTATTGTCAAGTTGGTTTCCATATAATACCCAGTGCTCATCCCCACAAATGCCCTCCTACTTTAATTGTTTAAAATATGGGTTGGCAAACTCTGACCCTTAAGCCAAATCTGCTTCCTTTTTTGTAAACAATTTCATTGGAACACATCCAGCCCATTAGTTTATGTATTATTCATGGCTGCTTTTACCGTACAAAGGTGGAGCTGAGTAGTTGTGATAAAGATCCTAAGTCCTACAAAGCCTAAAATGTTTTCTATTGTTTATGAGCTTTTATAGAAAAGTTTGCTGATTCCTAGCCTAAACTTTAACTTCCACTGAGGTAGATTAATTTTAATGAATTAATTTTAACACCCCCTTTTACTCCAAGCAGTCTTCGTTTACATGATAAATTGCATGGAATTTTAACTTTTGATTATTTACACTATATACTTCAGTGCACTGCCTTGATAAAAAAATTTTTTATTCTCTGAGGTTTATTCCAAACAGTACTTCAATGCGCATAATCTGAGTGTCATGAAGGGAAACTGTCTTGCTGCAGTTGTAGCCTCAAAGTATACTACCAGGCAAGCTAGCCCAGAGTTCACACAACAGAAAGGCTCATGGACCCAGTTAAAATGTTTGAATCAGACAGCATTAAGTCATTTAAAAACACACAGCAAAAATGAGGTGGAAATATGGAATACATTAACAAACTTAGGGTAGAGTGACTGGAAGGACCACACTATTTGAATCTAGGTACATAATGTGCATAATAAATTTTGTGTCTCTGTTCAGCAGCATTAGTATTGCCTGCTGCTGATGTGGTTATAAGAACCAGTGTTGAGAGTCAAGCAGATGGGCTCACAGACGGAAAGTGCTCCAGCCATGATACAAACTTGCTCTTTCAGAAAGATACAGGGTTAAGGGTACCTGGGTGGCTCAGTCAGTTGAGCATCTAACTCTTGACTTTACATCAGGTCATGATCTCACAGTTCATGGGATCAAGCCCCATGTCAGTCTCCGCACTGACAGCACATGACCTGCATGGGATTCTTTCTCTCTCTCTCTCTCTCTCTCTCCCTTTTTCTTTCTCTCTGCCCCTTCCCCCACTCTATCTCAAAATAAACAAACAAGAAAGAAGGAAGGAAGAAGGAAGGAAGGAAGGAAGGAAGGAAGAGGAGGAGGAGATGGAGGAGGAGAAGAAGAAGAAGAAGAAGAAGAGGAAGAAGAGGAAGAAGAAGAGGAAGAGGAAGAAGAGGAAGAGGAAGAAGAAGAAGAAGAAGAAGAAGAAGAAGAAAGAGAGAAGAAGAAGAAGAAGAAGAAGAAGAAGAAGAAGAAGAAGAAGAAGAAAAGGAAGGAAGGAAGGAAGGAAGGAAGGAAGGAAGGAAGGAAGGAAGGAAGGAAGGAAGAAGACAGACACAGGGACAAGTACCTGTAGCTGATAGTTGTAGCTAGCCATTAAGGCCATCAAAGAGCCATAGGTTTTGTGTTCCTTGAACAGAGGACAGAGAAGACCTAAAAATAGGTGTCATTAATGGATTGCCAGATTTGAGTCATTTGAATAAAGAGTGTCATAAATATTTACCACATCTTGAATATTTAGTGCCTCTTTTTGGTGCCTCAAGCAATTTTAGAGTATCATAAATATTTAGTGCTTCTTATATATTTAGTCTAACAGATATATATGGAGAATGTGTTCACTAAATATATGTAATGCCTTGTGAATTATTATATATTGCTTCTATCAGAATATCTATTAGATATTTCCTTATTCTAGATAATAGGTACCATAATAGATACTCTCGATTATATATATATCTAATATATTAGGTATAATAGATATTCCCTTCTATCTTACATACCCTTTACTTAAAAACTACTGTCTGTACTGCAAACATCCTAAAAGATTTAACCCATGTTTTATAAACTACAAACTTGAACTAATGTACTTCCTTAACTTGTGTAATAGAATTAAATGTTCTCAAAGGCAAATGCACATTATGCTGAATTAACATATTAAGTAGTGAAGTAAAACCAGACACAACACTCATAATTAAGGGAATAATAGAGACACTGAATTTTAAATACCTGTGATATTTTAAATAACTTGGAATCCCCCCCAGTCACTTATATCTTGCTTAAATTACTCTACTCCATAATCATAGATAATGAATTTTTTGAGTAAAGGGAACAATTCTGTTTCCGTGATGGCTGATGGCACAAGAGTCTCACGCTACTTTCTTCATGGGATATTGAATGATCTGCCAAGTAGACAAATGACTTCTGTTTTCATATTTTGAAGATTTTAGGTCATATTCAAACTTTTCATCTACTTACATTTTTTTCTTTGAAGGAGGAGAAGTAAACGTCAGTGATATTCAAAGTGTTCTGGAAAAAATGGGGATAGAGCTCACAGATAAGGAGTGCTCAGAACTAAAGAAATATCTGCCAGTTGATGGTGAGTATTTAAAAAAGAACAATGTAGCCCTTAAGGAACTTAGACTTGTGTTTATTTTTTGATAACTTCTGGAATTATCTCAATTTGATTAAAAGAGAACTTAGAAGAGATTATGCCATTCCAGTTTAAGAAATAACCTCAGTGGTGCTACTTTATAGAATCATTGGCCCCTTCAGTCACTAACCTGGTTATTAAGTCAAGGAAGTGCCTGTTCTAACTTTTTGTTCAAGACATCCTCAAGAATAAACAGGAACATGGGGAAAGTAAAAAGAGTGAGAAAATACTGTAAAGGGAAAATGGAGATATTAAAGGGAAGCATAGAGAATGAAGATGTGTGTGTTTCAGCATAGTAGAGTGCCACCAATAAGTCCCTCATGAGCCAAGGAGCCATATTCAGAATTTTCTCCCCTTGTTACTGGGTTTTTTTTATTATTTACAGTTAAATTAGGCCTTTTCTGGGGGGTAATTAATGATGTCTGTCTTTCCAAAATGTCTAACTTAATCTCTCATTGGCGTGGTCTGATTTGTTTCTTTCTTATAGCTGTTGGAAAGGTGTACCAAAATAGGTTGATAGATGGTGTGAAGAGCCTTAAAGGTAAGTGACAGGTACAGCAAAAAAGCAGATGAGTCTGAATCTGAAAAGCAGATGAAGAGTCTTTGCCACTGTGTGTATGTGTGTGTAAAACCATATTCGTGTTTTTTCCAAAGATCTTTTCGGTATTTATTTTACAAAATGACCTCCTTTGCCATTCTTTTACCTTAAGATGGAAGCAAAAATCCACATAAAAGTAGGACTCTTAAATAACTTCACCCTTAATGAAATGGTAAACTAAAAAAAATGTCTAACCAGCATAAGTAGATAAAAGGAAGTTTATGTGTATAGTCATGGATTCTAAGATCATGAAGAAATGTCTTCTTTGAAAATTCATGACGATGGGCCTATGTTCACACTGGTTCCAGTTCATATTTGCACCCCCTGTATGACCCAGGAACTCACAAAAATTTAACAGAAAGTGGGCATCTGGGTGGCTCTGTCAGTTGAGGGTTTAACTTTGCCTCGGGTCATGATCTCATGGTTTGTGGGTTTGAGCCTGCTTCAGATTCTCTGTCTCAGTCTCTCTCTGCCCCTCCTCTGCTTACATGCATGTGTGTTCTCTCTCTCTCTCTCTCTCAAAAAAAAAAATGAAACAAAAGAAAAAAATTTTTTTAAGTTAACACCAGCATTGTGGTAACTCTAGTATTCAAGAATGTCACCCTTGTATCATGGTCAGTAAGATTTGCCCTATAAAACTTTTCTTAAAATGAACTTGAAACAGAAAATTACAAAAGATATAAAAAAAGTATGCCAATATATACAATAAAAAATGGAACCCCAAAGACTTCATATGATACAAATATTTTAGATAGACCATAAAATAAGTATGCTTGTGACTAAATTCACAAAAGGAAATTGAAAATATTCTTAAAAAGAAACTACCACAGGAAACAGTGGATTTGAAAAGAGGCAGAATTTCTAGAAATGAAAAGTCTAGCCTGAAATTTTTAAAAAGATAATGGTTTCATTAGCAGATTAGATAAAAATCAATTAATTGGAATACTAGAATAGAACTCTGAAATAATTACCAAGATCCCAGCAGAGAGAGACAAAAATTACAAATCAGAAGAAGGGGTAAGAGGCATGAGGGTCAGAGTGAAAAATCTGCCAATTTATCCACCAGTAGTACAGAAGAGCTAACAGAGACAAAGAAAGAAAATGCTAATTTGAAGACTTAACAGTTGGTAATTTTTTGTGATTGTTGAAAGATATGGATCCTTAAAACGCAGGGCATGTATTGAATCCTAAAATGTCACTTGAGAGGTATCTGCTTAATCATATTGTAAGGAAGTCACAGAACACCAAAACAGAACAAAACCCTACAGGCCAACCACAGTCGTTCTGACTGCCTACAAATGAACAATTAGAATTATAGTGGGCTACAGTGAGATGCCACCTCACACCCCATAGGACTGTGATTTTATAAATCGCCTCTGGAAGCTCAACCAGGTCTCCACAGTGAGTAGTGGAGAAGAATCTCCTCATGCTTCTGGCAGGGGGAGAGGAAAAGTAACCATTTTGAAAGAGCCCAGAGCATTCTGTTGTTCATTAAAAGATTGCCCTAAGGAGAAACTATTTAACTACAGCCTACCCTGCTGAGGTCTTATCAGAGACTAACTGATCTGGGGGAAGGAAAAGACCCGTCTTCAGCCTATTCCAGCCACAGCACATGTGATGTTCACAGTCCAGAGGCTCACTAACAGATTGAGACTTAATCATAGGTTTATAGTATGCCTCCCCTCCCTGGACACCTTACCACCAGATGACTAAAGCCTTACTTATAGCACTTATTTTTACCCAGTACATTATGCCAAGCTATTAAGAAAAAAATCACAAGACATTTGGAAGAGACAGCATCATTAGAACCAGACTCAAATATGGCAGGGATACTGGAATTTTAATATGAGGAATTCAAAACAATTATGATTAATATGCTAAGAGCTCTAATGGATAAAGTTGATAGCACGTAAGGAAAGATGTGTAACATAAGTAGGTGGAAATCCTAAGAAAAACTGAAAATGAAAAGCTCACAATGAAAAACACTGTAACGAAATGAAGAATGACCTTGATGGGCTTATTAGTAGACTGGATGTGAGTGAGCACACTTGATTTAAGGTAAGACCAGACACTTACTGTGACTGACTGATTTCACTTAGCATTATACTCTCTAGCTCCAACCGTGTCATGGCAAATGGCAAGATTTCATTCTTTTTCTTTTTTATGGCTGAATAACAGATACCTCACCAGAGAAGATAAACTGAAGACAAGCATAGGAAAAGATGCTCTATATCATATGTCATTAGGGAAATACAAATTAAACCAGAATGAGATACCACTACACACCCATTAGAATGGCTAAAATCCTTAAGAATAAGCCAAACAGCTAGTATTGGAGTGGACAAACCTGAGATAAGACATTTGACAAAACAGGAAATCTCTGAGGGGCTCGTCACTTACAAAATTACTTTGGCCCACATGTAATGATGGAATTCTATGTTAAAACAACAGTAAAATACTAGTTCACAGACACCAAGTTCACAAAAATTGTAATGGTCAAGGCACACTAAATGCTGACAATAATAAGGAGCAATGGAAGCCTCTTTTTTTTTTTATGTTTATTTATTTTGGGAGGAAAAGAGAGCTGAGGAGAGGCAGAGGAAGAAACCAGAAGTGGGTGGCGCCCTGACAGCAAAGAGCCTGTGGCAGGGCTCAAACTCATGAACATGAACCATGAGATCATGACCTGAGCCAAAGTCAGATGCTTAACCGACTGACTCACTCAGGTGCTCTGCAATGGAAGCTCTTGTGCACTGCTAGTATTAATATGAATTGGTACAACACTTTCAAAAGCAACTGGACAAAATCCCAAGAAGTTAAAAATGTATGTCTTCCACTCCAGCTCTTCCACTGCTTAATATGTAACTCAGATTCTGACTCCTATCAAAAGAGACATTTACAAGAACGTATGTGGCAATGTTTTTTGTAATGTAAAAATTGGGTACAACGTAAATGTTGTCTACAGAAGAATGGATCAGTATATGATGGCATAACATTATAGTACAATAATAAATAGTATTTTAAACATTTTTTAGTGTTTATTTTTGAGAGACAGAGCATGAGCAGGGGGAGGGTGGAGAGAGAGGAAAGAGACAGAATCCGAAGCAGGCTCCAGGCTCTGAGCTGTCAGCACAGAGCCCAAAACAAGGCTCGAACCCACAAACCATGAGATCATGACCTGAGCCCAAGTTGGACGCTTAACCAACTGAGCCTCCCAGGTGCCCCTAAATAGTATTTTAAATGAATGAAGCAATGTTCCATGTTTCAACATGAACAAATATAAAAAACAAAGAATCTAATGAAAATTCATGTGGCAAAAGGAAACTCACATTGTGATATGATTTATATAAACTTTAAAGTTCTGGAAAATCATTTAACATTAGCATACATGGGAATTATAAACACTTTATATAAATCAGTAAGTCACCCAGGGAAAGGCAGGAAAAGAAGGGGGAGGAAGAGAGACTCAGAATATATTTTTGTCATATCTATTCTGTTTACTAATGAAGCTGGGTCAGACACACAGCTGTCAGAGATGTCATCATTAAAAATTTGTATTACTATAGTATTTCATAACCTAACAAACATGAGAGGAATTATTAGACATTTTTTGGAAAAGTTATTCAAAGAAAGAACCATGTGAACTTCTGTTCAGGAAATAAAAATAATACTTTCCTACTGGCAGAAACATATCAATTTTATTTTCTGTATTTCTATAAATCATCTTGAAGTTATGCCACAATCTTTAAAAGCTAATGATATAAATGGATTCCCAAAAATACTCATTTGAGGAAATTGTACTTCCACCTTTATTACTGACAGTCTTAGATACAACTGAATATACATTCAACCTTTTTCTTCAAGGTGAAACCAACATCTATAACACACAATAATGCATAGCTATTGTCACATTCTAAGGTTATTCAAGGTTACTTATATTCTTCTCTTTCTCCCAAGGTGGGATTGTTGATGTTGCTAAACTAGACACTGCTTTGCAAAGCATGGGAATGAATCTCACAGGAATAGAGTGTAGCGACTTGATAAAGAACCTACCTGTTGATGGTGAGTAAGCATATAAATTTTTGCACCACTGAATATAACTTGAAGTGTGAGCTTCTATAAAATCACCTCTGAAGAAGTTTGTTTGCCAGTAAGAAGATATTTGTAAAAACTTAGAAATGGGCTCAGAAAGAAAATAAAGTAATATTCTTTCTTATCGTTTTACTAACATATTTCATCAACCTTTTTAACTTTGGATCTAAAAGAATGGTAAAAACTTAGATAGTTATTTTCTTAGGGCTACAAAAAGTGAGGGAATAGACAAGTAATGAAGGGCAAAATACTGTGAAAAACAGTCTGGAGAAGATGAATGCAGAAAAAATAAGAAAATAAGAGAAAACATGGGAGATTATTAACATGAGAGACATGTTCCATAGCCATATGAGAGCACTCACTCACTTTCTCAGAGTCAGGAGTCTGCAAACACTCAGGCTATAATGTACAGAATTTTGCCTTTTTCTGAAGCCATGTAATACCCTACTTCGTATTTCAGATTCCATGGTCTAAAGGCCATATTCTCAGGCATAGGCATCTTCCTTAATCAACCAGAAACACTGAAATACAATTAAAGCTGAATTAGGGCTGAAATGTAGTGGTTCGATGGAAATATTATGCTAAATGGAAGAAACCAGTCTTTACCACAAATTGTATGATTCCATTTATAGAAAATGTCCAGAATGGGCAGATCTATGTATACTACATATTAATGTTCCTGTTTGGATTTTAGAAATCATCTCCTTGTATAATATATTGACACCTAGTCCTGACACTTTCCCTGACACAGACAGACTAGTGATTGCCTAGGACTGCCCTAGGGACAGTAGATGGGAACTGCACACTAATGGTATGAGGTTTCTTTTGCAGATGATGAAAATGTTCTAAAATTAGTTTGCATTGACAGTTGTAGAATTCTGTGTGTACCCTAAATATGTTCACTTATATACTTTATTTTTCTCAAATTTTTAAATATTTATTTTTGAGAGAGACAGAATGCAAGTGGGGGAAGGGCAGAGAGTGAGAGGGATGCAGAATCAAAGGCAGGCTCCAGGCACCAAGCTGACAGCACAGAGCCGGACCAGGGCTCAAACTCATCAACCATGAGATGGTGACCTGAGCCGAAGTCTAACACTTAACCAACTGAGCTACCCAGGCACCCCCATTTGTATACTTTAAATGGATAAATTGTTTGGTATTCAAACTATATCTCAGTAAATTGTTTCAAAATGAATATTGGACTGCTCTGTACTTTTAGAGCCAGAAGAAAATAAAGAACAAAAATAACATGAAGCTTCTATTTAAATATTTGTCATCTACAATTAGACAAAAAAATAATATCTTATGCAAATGCAGTGTCTTAGTTGTGTTTGGTCTAATAAAGATAAATAGGGTTGCCTGGGTGACTCAGTCAGTTAAGCCTCTGACTTCAGCTCAGGTCATGATCTTATGGTCTGTGAGTTTGAGTCCCAGGTCAGGCTCTATGCTGAGGCCTGCTTCAGATTCTGAGTCTCCCTCTCTCTGCCCCTCCCCTGCTTATGCTCATGCTCTCACTCTCACGTGCACGCTCTCTCTCTCTCAAAAGTAAATAAACATTTAAAAAAAAAAAGAAAAAGAAATCTGAGATCCTATAGAATCCCAAATTTCTGAGCTAATTCTATCTTTGTAATATGCTTTCATGTTAATGTCTTTAAATATATATATATTATTAAAAATATACAGAATCTCTACTTTTAAAATTATCTCAGGCTAATCACAGAAGTGATTATTAATTTACTTACATGAAATAAAGGAGTAAGAAACTCTGTGTCCAAAAAAATGTCAGGAACTACTAAGTATCAGCTTATTAACATAAGGAGATCCATTTTAAGAGCCAAACACAAACATTAGCATGTAGCACACAAAAATTATAAATCCTCTTCCTGGTGCTTGAAGTGAACAATGCAGAGTTTTCCAATTCACAGGAATCATGAAACAGACTGTATGGAAAGTGGTGACTTAATTTTATATCTCATCCTTAACTGCCAGAGGTTTAATTTTCTGTAGTCCAATAAATCAAAATTCTAGTAATATTTTAGAACCTCTGGCTCAAGAGAGGGATGAATATAGGATAAAATATTAGAGCATACAGATATTGCTATATTTTTTATTTCCATATTGCTAATGAGTTTCAGTGTTATATCTGTATTTGATTTACATGGCTTTCTTAACAGATAATGGGAAAGTTAAAATGAAAAAGTTAATGGATGCATTCAATATGTTTTCTGGTGAGTGACAAGTTGCTATTAAATTGTACTGTTTTTAAAATATCTTCTCAACTTCCCCGACATGTTATGTGTTGTCTTTATGTTATGTCTCATTGAATACTTGCTTTCAGACAGAGTCTTATATTTATTGGTACAACTTAAATTTTAAAAACACAATAAAAATTCTGTATTTTGGTAAGAAATCTGGCTGAAATATTTTTATAAGGCAATAATATCACTTACCTCACTAATATTCAGATAACCCCATACCTTGATAGGCATGTATGAAGAGAAAAATCACATAATTTAGGATCTCCCCACAACTCTAAGTTCCCCTGGAACTTATAATTCCCCATGGAATTATAAATTTCCATGATTTCTATTATTCTAATCTGCTGACCAGTCTTAAAAGCAGATGTATCCTCTGCTACATCAGATAGATGGGCACAGGAAAGTATGCCTTTTAGGAGCTTAAGGACCTGTGTTGTGTTCGTGGCCTCCCTGTGAGTCTGTGTAATTGTATGTGTCTCCTTATACCCGTTTGCTACTTCCAAGCTGAAGGCGATCATTTTTTCATTATCTGGAATCATTAGATTCCAAACTGTCATGCACTGATATTCCTGTCTTTTGAAAGGAAAAAAGACTGATGCCAATGATCTGCTAAACGATCTCGGAGCCGTGGGGATCGAGCTCCCTGAAAAGGAAATAGTGAGGCTGCCACAAACAGTCCCCATAGATGGTGAGCCATTTAAGTGTCAGTTTCCGAGGACCTGGGTGTTGGGGGTCATTGTCAGCAGTTCTAAATTGTTGTCTCTTTATTTCTTCTATAAGGTACTAAAAATGACTCGTAAAAAAAGTTAAGTTTGCCGACATACAGATTCAATTTGTCAACCCAGCTCTTTAACCATAAATATTGCCATCAGAGCTGAGGCAGGTTGTAATAAAGCTACCCAGTCACGCACCCAAGAGGCCCACATGATAGGAAAGAAACTGAGGGAAGTGGGACACAGGTTAAAAAAAAAAAAACAGGCGGGGGGTGGAGGGACCCAAAGAAGCAGTGATTTTTTTTTCTGCACAGTAGAGTCTTCCCAGCAGTTTTCTTGGTTGCTGAACACTGTATACATTTTTGTCACAATTTTTTTCCTAACGTAATTTTTATTTGATGAGACAATGAAACAGATTTCCTAGGGAAAGAGTAAAAAAGATTCTTCCTGGAATTACCCCATTGCCCAATAACTGTGTGACTGTCCATGTTCTTTTCCTTTGGACATAAATTATGTTTTTTTTAAAAAAATAGTTGCTGGAAAGGTGTGTAAGAACAGATTGCTGGATGGTTTGAAGTCTATAAAAGTCTGCTAAACATCAATACAAACATCTTACCACCAGATCTTGAGTCATGTCTACATTCCTGTATTTTTATTTTTTCTTTCATTATGTTAAGTACTTTTACATAGTCACCCATGGTATAGTATTGCAAGGGATCCATTCTCTCTGGACTATTTCTAAATAGCACCCCCAAAGAATCATTTGAAATCTAATTTATGTAACAGATAATATACAGAATATCATAGGTATTTTTTCTGGGCATTTGCCCAACAACAACAATACAAAGGATTTTGGAGTGATCTTTAATAATTGTATTGCATGAATCAAGGATTTTCTATAAAATGTTCTTTCCTAAAGACCAGTTAACGACAGCAGCAGCAAGAACAAACGTAGAAAAGAAGCATGGGATTGGGGCCAAGATGCTTTTTTACTTCCGCTTCCCACAGGTCCTTAGAAAAGGAGACAAGAAAGGGAAGTAGGGGGGGGAAGGAGGTTACCGGGTGTGCTGCTTACTACCTGATGAGAGAGGTCTCTTGCAGGTGGCAGTGGCCTCCCGACATCCCAGACCCTTGGAATTATGCCAGTCAGCAACATTCCTTGTGGAATTTTGTGGTGAATGTGTATCCATGACATTTTTCGAGAGCAAATGAATCCATTTTTATAGCCCTTTGATCTTTAATACACTTTTTTGTATATTGCAATAACAGAACATTGACGAGCTGAAGCTTGAACTATCCCTCTCAGTGGATGCCTTGACTTTGTTTTGGGGACAGATCTGCACTGTATTCTCTCTGTATTCCCCATGGGGACAATCCTATTATTGGTATTCCTTTGGCCCCTCTTTTGACAGATGAGCATTACCTAATACTACAAATAGTAACTTTAAACACATAATCACAGCCCATCACCCAGTAATGCTTCAACCTCAGAATATTTTTTAAGTAGGCTCAAAGTCCAATGTGGGGCCTGAACTCAGGATGCCAAGATCAAGAGTCACACACTCTACTGACTAAGCCAGCCAGGCACCCCCAACCTCAGAACATTTTTATCTAAGTGGTTCTTGACAATTATTTTAGGTGATTATATGCCTTTTCACTAATACAAGTAAATTGTACATTTTTCTCTTTTTTTTATCACACTAAAATGCATGTGAGATTAAAAATATATATAATCTTTGGAAGTCATGTAATAGTTTTTTCATGATTATTTCCTGTTTGTTTCTTAAGGAGGAATGGTTAAAGTCAATAACCTAGACAATGTTCTGGAAAATCTGGTAATTGAACTCAATGAAAAGGAACGTGAAGCTCTGGCAGAAAATCTGCCACTTGGTGGTAAGCATTGTAGATAATAGCCTCAGAGAAGAGCTTACATTTATGGACTGTGTAAGAGAATATATATACTAACTAGTGATATTTGGCATACCAAAAGAAATTAGAAGCATTTTGCAAAGATAGGGATAAAGGTCTTCATTTAAGAACAGACCATGTATTATTTAGAACAAACTACATTTTTATTTAAAAGTAAACATAAAATTATGTCATGGTTAAACACAACAGAAGTTAAAGTCTTTCCCCTGTAAAAGTTCAAGGTGAGAGTATCTTTGGGTGATAGACGGTGGGTGGCTCTTCTCCATTCACTGATACAGGGACCCAGGTTCCTTGAATCTTGGATTCCTTTTTAAGGCCTTTTCATCGTTCTTATCTAATTAATGGAATGGAAATAAGAGTGTGAAGGGGGCGCCCGGGTGGCTTAGTCGGTTAAGCGTCCGACTTTCGCTCAGGTCATGATCTCGCGGTTCGTGGGTTCGAGCCCTGCGTCGGGCTCTGTGCTGACTGCCAGCTCAGGGCCTGGAGCCTGTTTCAGAGTCTGTCACTCCCTCCCTCTCTGACCCTCCCCTGCTCACGCTGTCTCTCTCTCTCCTAGAAATAAATAAAACATTAAAATATATATATATATATAAAGAAAAAAGAAAAAAAGAGTGTGAAGGAGAGTGCACACATGATTTCCATAGCTATTCCTTTGTGGGGAACTGGTCACATGGCAGCACCTAAATAAATGCGAAGCAGAGGTGGGGCCAGTAGAGATGTAGTATCTGGCTGGGCATTCCTTTCCATTCCGTTTATGGTTCTACACTCTGAGAGGAAATATGAGTACTGTAAGTAGGTAGCTGCTTTTTGTATTGTGTTTTGTTTTGTTTTCACCGACAGTTGCCTAAAATATACATGCATCATACGATTTGAAGCCAAGGAGCTCTTCCCTAAAAAGCCCCCTGTGACTGGAACTGAATGATATTAAATAAAACTAAATCAAAAAAGGAAAACCATTTCCTAGTCATCTTCATTGAAGTTAACAATATATATTTCCAGGTAACAAGTCTAACACCAGAGAGCAGCAGATAGTTTTTCTGTGTCCCTAGCTGAAAATTGTTGATTCTTAAAGGAGCCTGTAACCAGCCACAACTTAGACAAGCCTTAAATTCTGCAGTGGGGAAACTGGTTCATATCCGTAATAAACGTGTAGTCTTAGGCTTCTTTCCTCCTCTTGTACACGCTCAGCTTCTCTGTCACCTGCCCATTCCAGCTTCATGTTCTTCAAGTCCTAATCACTTACCTTCTCATTATATTTTATTATTTTTAAAATATAATTTATTGTCAGATTGGTTTCCATACAACACCCATGCTCATCCCAACAAGTGCCCTCCTCAATACCCATCACTCACTTTCCCCACTCCCCCACCCCCATCAATCTTCACTTTGTTCTCAGTATTTAAGAGTCTCTTATGGTTTGCCTCCCTCCCTCTCTGTAACTTTTTATCCCCCTTCCCCTCACCCCATGGTCTTCTGTTAAGTTTCTCAAGATCCACATGAGTGAACACATATGTATCTGTCTTTCTCTGACTTATTTCACTTAGCCTCATACCCTCTAGTTCCATCCACATTACTGCAAGTAGCCAGATTTCATTCTTTCTCATTGCCAAGGAGTATTTCATTGTATATATAAGCTACATCTTCTTTATCTTTATTCGTCAGTTGATGGACATTTAGGCTCTTTCCATGATTGGGCTATTGTTGAAAGTGCCGCTCTAAACATTGGGGTACATGTGCCCCTATGCATCAGCATTCCTGTATCCCTTGGGTTAATTCCTAGCAGTGCTATTACTGGGACATAGGGCAGTTTTATTTTTAATTTTTTGAGGAAACTCCACACTGTTTTCCAGAGCAGCTATCCCAGTTTGCATTCTCACCAACAATGTAAGAGGATTCCCATTTCTCCACATCCTTGCCAGCATCTATAGTCTCCTGATTTGTTCATTTTACTCATTATATTTTAAAACATCATTCAGAAATATTATGAAGACCTAAGGAACAGGAGTTATGGCTTATGCAGTCAGAAATCCTCTTGGGTCTTTTGATTTATAGATTTGTGGGATTGTGGGCCTTTATTTTGTTTTGGGGAATGACGGTGTGCAACCAGTGAAGTTAGTTGGACAGAGCCCTGAGCTCAAGAGTGCCATGCTTAGGGTTTAGTGCTCTGCTTTGGCCATCAAGAGGGTCTTTATAATTTTATCTTTGAATTTGTGTTTCCTAATTGAAATCTGATGGGAAACTAGATCATGACTAGGGCTTGGCACCCAGGCTCAGGCATGTTACTGCCCCTGCCATTTAGTCCCCAGAATGTATTCTGGATCAACCAGTCCTCAGCCTCTGGTATGGCAGACCTCCATTTCACCACCCGTGCCTAGCAACATCTGCATCCTCTGACCCCAGCAGGCACCTGGGCATGGTTGCAGGAAGGGCTGGCATTGGGAACCTGCACCTGAAGGCATCTTGTGGCAAGACATGGCAACAGTTGTCCCCAATCTGGGCTGGCAGGGTCAAGTTTGTTCCCTATCCCCTTCCAGGTACCTAGTGTGTCCCCACGTCAAGACTGCATTACTCTTGGGAGTCGCCTATCCGTAGTGAGTTGAGGTAACCAGTGCATAGAAAAGTGAGACACTTCACTCAATTTTCAGATGTGTGGATCTGGCAGCAGGTATAAGGAGGGAGGTCTGCTGCTAGTGAGCCCCGTGCATGATGAGTAATGTCACCCAGGGGGACTGTGAGGTTCTGCACTCCACCCCAGAAGATGCCATGCCTGTGACAGTGCAACATTTACCATCTGATTTATAAACAAAAACAAAACACCACCACGACAGTTTAGGATCAAAACTGTGGAAGAAAAGAAAGACAAAGCTTTTTTCCTGATTTTTGAACAGGGAGTCCCACATTTTCATTTTGTACTTGGCCCAGTAAATAAAGTAGCTGGTCTTAGGAGTTTAATCAGTCCTTCCTGATATTGGAACAATGCCATATTTCTATAACTCTCTAGCTTTAGCTAATGATTTCTTTTTTCCCAAAGATAGAAAGGTAGAAACATTTACCCAAACGTTCTGGATGTGCTGGTAACAAAAGATTGAGAACACATAGTTGAAATAACTAAAGAAAAAGATTAGTAAAAGATAGAATATGAAAAATGGGAATCACTTTTTCAACATCAGTCATGAGAAGAAGCTTGTGTTTGCACCAGATGTAAGGGCTACCAGAGACCAAACAACAACATACTTAACCTACTGTAACATTCCTGCAAGCATAGACAGAGAAAGCTTTCTTGGGTCAATCCTCTATCTACCATAGAATGAATTATTTGTAACCCATTGCATGTATGTTTTCGGTTGGTGAGATTGAATTGTGGGTAGAAATCTCTGTTTCTTAATTTAGCTCCTTTCTTTTCTTATAATATTGCCAAATTATGATATTTCTTACAGCCAATGGGAAGATTGAGCTCAAAAACTTGATGGAAGCAGTGGAAACTATTGCAGGTTAACTAGAAGTTTCTATAAATCTAATGTCTTTATTCTTTATACTAATCTATATTTTTATACAGACCCATCATTTCTCCATTCCCTTTTTTATTCTACCCATTTTTCTTCTATACTGATGAATATCTACATTCAGTTGCCCAGAATTACACATGAGAATCTTTGCATCTTAGCACTAATTTTTCAGTGTGAATTTGTAGTAGCAAATTTCTTAGTTTCTGGAATATTTGCCAAGAATAGTCACTATTCTTGATTTTGAAAACCTAAATTTAAATGAGCATAGCTAGTGATATAGCAAACTTTCACAAAGATAAAATTCTTTTATCATTAAGAGATTAGGGAAGAGATAATATCTTTACAAAATAAATGGATCTTATGCCTACAGTGTCCTAATTTGCATTTTATAAACTGTATCAATATGTCTATTACTTTACTGAGTAAGAGAGAAATTCTATTTCTACCCCCAATTAATGACATTGGTGAACAGTTAACATATTGTGTGTGTTTGCTCATTCAGCTATTGTAGCTGAAGCTGAAAAGGCAGCAGCATGTTTTGGGGGTTATTATTAGGACCTTCTCTCTACTAATCTGTGACCATTTTGTTATACTGAAGGGGGAGAAGTTGATATCAATGATGTAGGAGATGTTCTGGAAAACATGGGAGTAACTGTCACGGATAAGGAATGTGTAGAGCTGATAAAAAATCTGCCAGTTAATGGTAAGCATTTTAAATATTAATATGGTCTTGAAGGAAGAATACATTTCTTATATTGTTTATGAGAACTTCTATAAATATTCTGATAACAGAAAAGATCCTTTTAAGAACTGTTTAGAATAAATGATTTCACTCATGTAATTGTGTATCTATACGTATATCAATAGATAATATGTAGAAATATTCTAGATTGTTAACATGAGTCACCTAGGGGCTTGTGACTGCAGCATAGACTGAGAAGGAAGAAATGGGAAAAAGCATTTAAACAAAAACAAAGACTGAAAAGTACAGCCATTATGATATGGTTCTATTTATACATTTATGGAAGCAAATAATTTTTAAAGAAAATGAATGATCCAGTTTCACCTCAAAAGGATCCTATCTAATGGTAGAACATCAGTAACTGTTTAAGCTGAGTCTATATGGGATCCATTGTTTCTATTCTACTTTTGTATGTATTTAAAGTTCTTCATAATAAAAACATTTCAAGAGAAGATTTTTAAGAAGGAATTCCATTAATTTTTTAGTTGGAAATCAGCTGCTGCTTTATTCACTATCTGCCATCAGGGTAAGAAGTACCTTTTGTAGTTGTGGGAATTCTAAAAGTTATACTGAGCACTAACTAGGTGAAAGAGCAGAAAAGGACATTAGAGAGATGAAAAGGAATTTTTTTTAAAAAAGCATTAAGAGGGCACCTGGGTGGTCAGTCGGTTAAGTGTCCGACTTTGGCTCAGGTCATGACCTCGCGGTTTGTGGGTTCGAGCCCTGCATTGGGCTCTGTGCTGGCAGCTAGCTCAGAGCCTGGAGCCTGTTTCGGATTCTGTATCTCTCTCTCTCTCTCTCTCTCTCTCTCTGACCCTCCCCTGCTCACACTGTCTCTCTCTCTCCTAGAAATAAGTAAAAATATTTTTAAAAAATTTTTTTAAATAAATAAAAAAATATTTTTAAGTTCTTTGGGAAAATTTTATCAGGATGATTAGATTTCTAGCTAATTGTTCTTTATGGATCTTGCATATGGCCTTGAAGAAGTTCTACCTTTTTTCATTCTTCTTCTCACGTCTGAAGAGGGCACTGAAGAATAACCCCTTCTTGGGGTCTGGGGCAACTTTCTTAGTGTATTTCCTATTTGTAGAGGGCAGGAACCCCAGTTTTAAGTCATGAATAGAGTGCCTTTTGGTTTAAGTTTTATGCTAAAATAGAGTTGACTTTTTATCTGATTGATAACGACTTGCTTTTTGCGTCAATAGTTACATCTACAATTCTTTTTGAGACACGCTTCTCATTAGATTTAATTGTAGATCCCTTGAGTTTTATCAGACTTCCTTGGGGAGAAGCCCAACCTAAGATGCTTGTTTCTGAATTATTTTTTTCAAACTTGGAGGATTTACTAGGCACCCTGTTAATCAAATCAGAGGTTTTAACAAAACGGATAATGATCACACTCTTCATATTGTCTTTGCCAGAAGCCTTATTTTTGAATGTCTTTGGTCACTTTTTTGTGTCATGTAGCATCCAGACTCTCTGGATTCTGCCTATTCTTTTTTATCCCTGCTTGCTAGTCTGTCAGTTGTTTCCTGGGCTCATTTCTTTTTGTAGTTAACTTACCCATGGCTGCCAATATCAACCAGATACTCTAGTAACACTCTATTTCCTAGCTTCTTTTTTTTTTTTTATTTAAGTTTATTTGTTTACTTACTTTTGAGAGAGAGAGAGAGTTAGTTGTGGAGGGGCACAGAGAGGGAGAGAGTGAGAATCCCAAGCAGGCTTCAGTACGGAGCCTGTTAACAGAGCTTGAACCCACAAATCACAAGATCATGACCTGAGTCAAAACCAAGAATTGAACCCTTAATTGACTGAGTCACTCAGGTGCCCCACCTAGCTTCTTCTTTTAAAGTACAAGCATATTCACTACATTATCTGCTTTCTAAGTTGTTTAAATTGATAAACTCACACAACACCATTGCAAGGCATGTGTTCATTCCAGCCTCCAGTAACAATTTCTTCACCAAACATTCCAGCACCAAAGCCAATGCCACATACTTCTGGTGGTTTTACTACTACTTTTTGTTGTTGCTATGGTAGCAACATACTTGTGGTTCCAGTTCCTTTTTTTTTTAAGTTTATTTATTTTGAGAGAGACAGACATGGCATGAGCAGGGTAGGGGCAGAGTAAGACAGAGAGAAAATCCCAAGCAGGCTCCCCAGTGTCGGTACAAAGCCCAATACTGGGCTCGAACTCATGAGCTATGAGATAATGACCTGAGCTGAAACTAAGAGTCAGACACTCAACCAACTGAGCCACCCAGGTGCCCTGTGGTTCCAGTTCCTGTATCAGCTAGCTATGCTGCAGTAGTAACAAACAACCCCCAAATCTCAGTGGCAACAGGGTTTCTTTGCATGTCACTCAAAATTAGATACTGCCCATAGGTTGGCTGTACATCTGTTCTCTACTATAGGACAGAGGCTGAAGGAACAGTCCCTGTTGTGGCAATGTCACTTCTGTAACAGGGAAAAGAGAAATGATGGAGCCATGTGGTAGTTCTTAAAGTTTCTGCTCGGAAGAGACTCAAATATTTCATTTGACAAAGCAAATTACATATCATTGGGAACAGAAGTACAATCCTCCCATAAGGACAGACTTGATAGAGAGCGGAAGAGAATATTTGAACAAACAATATACGTTCTCTTAAAACAATGTATCTGAAAATGCAAGGAAAAGCAATTTATACCCATTTTAATGCATTTTAAAATTGATTCCATAATTACAGAACATCTAATCAATTTAATATATAGAACCATCAAAAGAACAAGTCAGCTCCATATTTACATACAAATGTAGGTATATAATATCTCTAAAAAAGATAAACAAACATGTCAATGTTTGTTCCTTAGAAGGAAGAGAACACTGACAAAGTATATGTTTATAACAGAGATCTGTTTTTCACTATATACTCATCGGTAACATTTGAGTTATGTAATTAATGCTTATGTTGCCTAGTAAGAATAAATTAATTTAGAAACCTATTACATGAAAATCATGATTCATAAAAGGAAAAAACTGATAAATTGTACTTCATTAAAATTAAAAGCTTTCGCTCTGGGAAAGTTGTGTGGATGGCAGATAGTGAATAAAGCAGCAGCTGATTTCCAACTAAAAAATTAATGGAATTCCTTCTTAAAAATCTTCTCTTGAAATGTTTTTATTATGAAGAACTTTAAATACATACAAAAGTAGAATAGAAACAATGGATCCCATATAGACTCAGCTTAAACAGTTACTGATGTTCTACCATTAGATAGGATCCTTTTGAGGTGAAACTGGATCATTCATTTTCTTTAAAAATTATTTGCTTCCATAAATGTATAAATAGAACCATATCATAATGGCTGTACTTTTCAGTCTTTGTTTTGTTTAAATGCCTTTTCCCATTTCTTCCTTCTCAGTCTATGCTGCAGTCACAAGCCCCTAGGTGACTCATGTTAACAATCTAGAATATTTCTACATATTATCTATTGATATACGTATAGATACACAATTACATGAGTGAAATCATTTATTCTAAACAGTTCTTAAAAGGATCTTTTCTGTTATCAGAATATTTATAGAAGTTCTCATAAACAGTATAAGAAATGTATTCTTCCTTCAAGACCATATTAATATTTATATTTATATATATATCATTATTAATAGATTCCCAAATCAGAGTATATCAAGCAATAGCAAGATTAAGGTTTTTATTATCAATATCCAGAACAAATAACATATATTGGAAAAAATTTAAAATATATAGTACTCTTTGGTAAGATGGATAAATGAATTGCTGTTGATATTTCATTAATCAGTTATTTAAGCAAAATCTGTTCTCTTCTACTTTGACTCCTTGTCAGATTAAGAAATCATACTTTTCAGTATTTTTAACTAATTTGATATATGATCCTTCTCAATTCTGTATGGATGTATGTCTTATTATATCTTTGAACTTCCTTGAATTAGAAAGAAAGATGTTTAACAGTATTAAATTATTATTTGAAATAATTATTCTGTAAAGCTCTTGAATGATCACATTTTGTATTTTCAAAGGAAAAAAGATTAATGTGCAACATATACCAGATTTTGTAAGCAACATGGGTATTGAGCTAACAGACAAAGAACAAAAAAGACTACTAAAGAAGCTTCCAGTTGATGGTGAGCCATAAAGATACTTCAGTTGCCTTCTAGAATACTTAGCTTTATGATATAATGGAAAAAGTTTTAAAAGTTCTCTTTTAGGGGTGCCTAGGTGGCTCAATTGGGTGCCCAGCTCTTGATTTCGGCTCAGGTCATGACCCCACAGTTCATGAGACTTAGCCTTCATCAGGCTCTGTGCTGGCAGCATGGAGCCTGCTTGGGATTCTCTCTCTCTTTTCTCCCTAGCTCTCTCTGCCCATCACCCACTCCCCCCACTAAAATATATAAACAAAAATTTTTTTAAAGTTCCCTTTTAGCATTTAAAAAATATATATTTAAAGTAATTAGAAAGGACAGATTTTGAGTTATATCTATATCTCTATCTCTCCATGTAACTCAGGCCATCAGGGGCAAAAAATGTTTTCATGTCATGTCCTCTAGCCAATGACAAAACTATAAGGAAAAAAATGAAGGAATGTGATTAGGGGAGAGAATTTTAGAAGAATTGGATAACAGATCAAAGGATAAAGAAACAGCAGCATAGAGAGCCTGTCAACTGGCAGGTGTTGAGAATTGCATAATTGTTATTGAAAAAGCTCTTGCATCCTGATCTTTTTGTTGTTGTTATTGTTGTTATTATAGGATGAATAAGAACATATTTACTCAGTAAATGAAAACTCTCCCTGAAATTATGGAATATATGTATTATCTTTCTGAGCATCTGTATAATATTTTGTCTGACATAGAGTGTGATTTGCATTGTAGCTTCTGGAAAGATCTATCAAAATAGATTGTTGGATGGTCTGAAGTCTTTCAAAGGTGAGTTAACGAGCAGTTTGAGATTTAACATCTTAATTTATATCATTAGAGCTTTACCCAAGCCATCCCTTTATGAACTGATTTTTTAAATCTTTCTTTTTTTTAAATTTATTTGTGAGAGAGAGAGAGAGCGTGAGCAGTGAGCAGGGGAGGGTCAGAGAGAGGAGACACAGAATCCAAAGCAGGCTCCAGGCTCCGAGCTAGCTGTCAGCACAAAGCCCGATGCGGGGCTTGAACTCACAAACCATGAGATCGTGACCTGAGCCAAAGTCGGACACTCAACCAACTGAGCCACCCAGGCTCCCCAAACTGATTTTTAAATGTCTTTTTTTTATTTTAAAAGAAGAGGTATTTTGTGATGAATTTTTAAAAATCTTTGTAGGTCCCACGTTTTCTTGTATTTTTCACAACTTAATCTTGAAAGTATAAATTGATATCTAGGTAGATCATAACACAGAAGATGAAGTGAACGATAGGCAGTTAGTCTGAGAATTAATTAGGCAAACAAAGAAAATAAAAACAGTTTCTATTGTCAGAAAGATTGGGCATTGTTTCCTAATAGAATCAAAATCATAAATTAATGTTCATTATGATTCCTCTAAAAAGAATGGTTTTTTAGCAAGATTCAGTTAAGAAAAAAAAAAATGTAGGCGAAGGCACCAATTTGTGCCTAGGGTTGGTTTTGTTTTGCTTTCCCTCCCAGTGCTTAGTCCGAAGGAGAAGAACATAAGGAGAGTGAAGAAATGATTTAAAAGCTCTGCCACTACTTACCTATTGAGAGCGAGGAGTCACCTGTCAAAAGAAGAATGCCTCTTTGCATTCCTAGGCCCTTTAGAAGAGTGGCAGCAGGATTATTGTGGGGAATAAGTTTAGTGATCTCTTGGGCTTACACCAATGGGTTAACAAGGCATAAAGAAGTACCAAGCCATGGGATGCTCTCACCCGAGATTGGGTAAACAAGATTAGCACCCCAGAATAGGGACCTGCAAAAGCACCCCAGAATAGAGAGGGAGGAGCAAAGGCCCCAGAGTAGAGAGGGGTGCTAAGGCACCCAATACAAAGGTATATGAGGTATGCAAGATTAGGCATTCAGGGCAAAGCGGCCCCCAATTTAGAACTAAAGCAGAAAGCTGCTTTCACAGGAAGGAAGGTTCAAATGAGGTAAGCACGTAAATAGGGCTATAGACTGCTGCACAGCACTGCGGGTGATGCTGCCCAGAGTGGAGCTGATTTACAAAAGAAAAGGTGCTTTGTTAACCTTAAGGTTATTTGCCCAATCTCTTGTCCCCTAGGCTAGCTAAGATAAACAGACACAGCGCCTCCTGTGTGCCTTAACAACTATCTGCCCATCTGCCTGGTGCCAGGATTTTGACCCAAACCCCAAACACTGTATATCTTCAAAGCCCCTTTCCCTCATGCCCATGAGTTGATGTTCACCAATTCATTGTCTCTCTGTGCATGCCCATCATGTTTGTAAGCCTTCTGATCTTTATAAATATGGGGCAAGGACCCTTGTTTGGGGCTCTTGCCTCCTCCCGGACATTAGCCATTTCTCGTTTTAATCCTGTGTCCCGATTTCTTGCTAAGACAAGAAAGAACTTTAGATTTAGAGTCTACGACAGATTATTTTTTAATTTAACATGGAAATTGTCCACCATCCTGCCTATCGATACCATCTTGCTTTGTGTCTTTATCAACTAAATCAAGTGTCATCTTAAAAACGAGATGATGGGGGCGCCTGGGTGACTCAGTAGGTTAAGCGTCCGACTTCAGCTCAGGTCATGATCTCACGGTTTGTGGGTTCGAGCCCCTCGTCGGGCTCTATGCTGACAGCTAGTTCAGAACCTCGAGCCTGCTTCAGATTCTGTATCTCCCTCTCTCTCTGACCCTCCACTGCTCATGCTTTCTCTCTCTCAGAAATAAATTTAAAAAAAAAAAACATTTAAAAAAATTTTTAATGAGATGATAGTCAGATACTTGTATTGTCAGCCTCACTGTAGTTCTGTTTCCCCATCTATCTCCTTTTTCCAGTTTCTAGGCCTCCTGTTTTATAATTTTAATGATAAATTTTCCTTTCCATGCATTCCCAGCCTCAGCTCCTGCTTCAGCTTCAGAACATTTTTAACTAAATTTTTAACATTTTAACTAAAGCCCTCTCTAAACTACCATGTTAGGTAGTTTACAATGTAATTATATATTCTTTTTAACTAATACCAATAGCTTTATATCTTAAAATGTTCTCCCCAAAAATCTGTGTTCATAAGCTGTTTTCACAGCATGGATAAACCAGGCTTAAAATAATTGTCAAGTTCCAGTGGAAAGCAGTACAAGTTTTCTGGCAACTGAGAATTTTTTTCCAAAATCCTTTTCTACTACAAATTCAGTTAGGTGTTTTGAGCTTCAGTTGCAAAACCCCTTCATAAATTATTTCTTGTCCATAGTTTCATCAAGGTAAATCTTAAGGATCTTTAACACAATGTTAAAATAGAGTTTGGTACTCATTTTTCAAAGCAAGATTAATAGCACTGAAAAAAAGACTCTTCCTTATTCCTAGTTTTTTCATATTAATAGTAAAAATATTTTTAATACAGTATTAGCAAAGCACTATTAGATTTCTAGTATTTAATGTTCTTTCATATTTTAATAATTTTTGTTATTCTTTATGTCTTTCTCTTAAGGAGGGAAGGTTGAAAGAAGTAAAGTCAATACTGTTCTAGAAAACATAGGAATCCAACTCACAGGAGAGGAACTTCAAAGTCTAACAGATAACCTACCAGTTAATGGTGAGCTCTGTGGTTATTACTCTGCTTTTCTGCATAGCTTTGCCTATGAATGTGCATAGGAGAATTTTTGATATTAGGATTATTTGATGCTAAAAGGAAATATGACTATCTTAGAGTAGAACTCATTCTAAAATGAAAAGAAATCCTGCATCAGTTTTTAAAATTTAAAGTTATCAACATGTTTTCTTATAGAAACCAGAGAAGCCAGAATGTTTGTCTGAGGAATAGTCAGAATGTAGAATACACATTTTATGGATTAAGTTTAAAAGTGATCATATGCTTGCTAAACCTTCATTTCTTAACTCTTCCAATCCTGAACCATTTGCTTTTCTTGTTTGTTTTACATGTTCTCCCTGAGTGATTTTATGAATTCCCACTTTTAACTATCTATTTGAACCATCAGTTATATACTTTCCAGTCTTTTCTCGAATCTTCAAACTATTTTATTCTAAATCTTATATGAGATTTCTACTTAGTCCACCCCAAATAGCTGTTCAAAGATAAAATTTATATATTCTACATCTTCTTAAACTGATCATCCTTTTCTCTACCTCATTGACTCTGCCAAAAACCTCCATCCACTTAATTACTTTATGCTGCCTATTTAAACTCCTAAATACTTTTTAAATCCATTCCTACTCTTTAGCCCTATATCACTACCCTTATTTCTATTTTGTTTTCTCTCTTCTTAGACTGCCAGATAACTCTCTCTCTGCCTATAATATTTTACTTTTAAGTCCACTCTACACACAGTGGACAGAATGATCCATTTCTATGTAAATCTGTTCATAACTATTTGGGGTTTCTTTCTCCTTGTCTTTCTCTCTTCTACTTTTCTGTACTTTCTTTCAAAATGTTGAAATAACTCAAGGCTCAGATGGGTTCTCTAAGTGATCTTACCTACTTTTTGAGCTCTGAATTCTATCTGTATGATAATGAATCACTAATATATATTCCAAACCTAAAACTCTCCTTGAATCTCTATTTGGTTTATTTATGACCTATTTGCAGCCTCCACTTGGAGAGCTCCAATAACCTGTAACTTAACTTGTCTTAGTCTGAGCTCTTGATTTTCCTACTAAAACTCATTCCTTCCCAGTATCATTGCAAGGATAAATTACATCACCACTGTAAATTGTCTTGTGATGTCTTTGTCTAGCTTTTGTATTTAGGTAGCACTAGCCACATAGAATGAATTGGTATTTTTTCCACTTCTGTTTTCTGAAATAATTTGTGTAGGACTGATATTATTTCTTTAAATATTTGTACTAATTTACCAAAGAAGCCCTCTAGGCATAGTCCCTTCTCTTTGAGAAAATTTCCAATGCTTAATTTTCTTATCTATTATCACACTATTCGGATTTTCTGTTTTTTTCTTGATTCAGTTTTGGCAGTTTGTGTCCATTTTGGAATCTCTTTCATGTAAGTTGTTTAATTTCTGGCATAAAGTTGTTCATAGTATTCCCTCTTTAGCCTTTAATTACTGTTAAGTTCAGTGGGTCAGTCCTCTCTTTCATTACTAATTTTAGTCATCTATGTCCTTTCTCATTTTTTCTTGGTTAGTTAATTATGTTGATGTTTTCGAAGACTAAACATTTGGTTGCATTGATTTTCTGTGTCATTTTTCTCATATCCACTCTAATCTTCAGTATTTTCTTCCTTCTGCTTGTCTTTGGTTTGGCTTGCCCTTACTTTCCTAGATTAAGTTACAAACTTAATTGTTGATTTGAGACCTCTCTTCTTCTCTAACATAATTATTTCAGACTATAAATTTTACTCTAAGCACCACCTTCACTGTGTTTCATATATTTAATTTTTGTTCAGATAAAAATACGTTCTAATTTCCCTTGTAATTTCTTCTTTGACTCATGGGTTACTTTGAAATGTGTTTCAAAGAATTTTTGAATTTCTACATTTCCTTTGATTGTTCATTTCTAATTTACTCTGTTGTGATCAGAGAGCATACTTTGCATGATTTCAATCTTTTACATTTTATAACACTTGCTTTATGATTTAACATACAAGATAATCGGAAGCTCTTTGAAGTCTCCAAAAGCTTTTAAGAATGTAAAGGGATTCTATGACCAAAATATTTTATTTAGAGCCTCTTTTTTTTGATAATTCTAACATTTGAGTCATCCAAGGGTTGACATGTGTTGATTGCTTTTTCACTTGTTAAGTGATCTCGTTTTCCTAGCTTTATGTATGTTAAATAATTCTGAATCGTATCCTCAATGGTGTTGACTATTCTGTTGTGTAGACTCTGGGTCCTTTAAAATTCTTTGAAGAATGTTGGTGATTTTTGTTTTAGCAGGTAATCAACTCCCTGAGATTCAGAACACAAATTCCATCTCCCATTTCTCTGGATGATTCCAGTCTCAGTTCCTTTTACAAAGCTTTGTTTTACTGCTATGGATCTGTCTGGCGTGTGCCATTTGGGTTAGTCTGAGACTTGGGCCTTGGTTTAAATCTTAACTCCGTTCTCAAAGCCTTTGCTACAATGCTTTCTTTGTATCCATCTCATGCATGCACAACTCAGAAGTGAGCCCAAGACTTTTACACAGAATTAGGTGATCCCTTTCTCCATTGTCCTCTCCTCTCTGGAATTACCCCATATTTTCCAACCTAAAAGGGCCTCTTTTCCAGGTTTTTAGAGAGATGGAGTTTTTATCAGTCTTAGCTTCCAACTCTGCCATGCAGTTCTGTTATTGGGGCCCCACCCCTAGGACAAAGCCATTAGGGAAAAGAGAAAGAAAACCAAAGCCAGGAGGCTTGCTGCCCTTCCCAATCATTTGTGAAAGTTTTGGTTCTCTTCTGTAGTCTAGTGTTGTTGCTTTTGTGTTTTCTTTAGACTTTTAGTCTAATCAGGAAAAATAGGCTGTACAGAGCTGATATGACCATGGCAGAATCAGAATCAGCCTCATATTTCATTATCTTAAAAATATACAAAATCATCATGAATGAAAATGGACTTATTACAACCAACCCCTCAGAAATACAAGCAATTATCAGGGAATACCATGAAAAATTATATACCAACAAATTGGACAACTTAGAAGAAATGGACGAATTCCTAAATATACACTCACTACCAAAATTCGCATGGGAAGAGAGAAAATCTGAACAGACCCATAACTAGTGAAGAAATTGAATCAGTTATCAAAAATCTCCCAACAAATAAGAGCCCTGGACCAGATGGCTCCCCTGGGGAATTCTACCAGACATTTAAAACAGAATTAATACCCATTCTTCTCAAGCTATTCCAAAAAATAGAAATCGAAGGAAAACTTCCAGATTCATTTTATGAAGCCAGCATCGCTTTGATTCCCAAGACAGACAGAGACCCAGCAAAAAAAGAGAACTATAGGCCAATATCCTTGATGAATACAGATACAGAAATACTCAACAAAATACTTGCAAATCAAATCCAACAGCACATAAAAATTATTATCCACCATGATCAAGTGGGATTCATTCCTGGGTTACAGGGCTGGCTCAATATTCACAAATCACTTTACACAATTACACAATCACATTAACAAAAGAAAAGATAAAAACCATATGATCCTGTCAATAGATGCAGAAAATGCATTTGACAAAATACAGCATGCCTTCCTAATAAAGACCCTCGAGAAAGTTGAGATAGAAGGAACTTACTTAAACATCATAAAAGTCATCTATGTGAAGCCCTCAGCTAACATCATCCCCAATGGGAAAAAACTGAGAGCTTTCCTCCTGAAATCAAGAACACGACAGGGATGTCCACTCTCACCACTGTTGTTTAACATAGTGCTGGAAGTCCTAGCATCAGCCATCAGACACCAAAAGGAAATAAAAGGCATCTGAATTGGCAAAGAAGAAGTCAGCCTTTCACTTTCGCAGATGACATGATACTCTACATAGAAAACCCTACGGACTCTACCGGAAGCCTACTAGACCTGATCCATGAATTAAGCAAAGTTGCAGGGTACTAAATCAATGTACAGAAATCAGTTGCATTTTTATACACCAATAATGAAGCAACAGAAAGAGAAATAAAAAAAACTGATACCACTCACAATTGCACAAAAAAACATAAAATACCTAGGAATAAACCTAACCAAAGATATAAGAGATTTGTATGATGAAAACTATAAAAAGGGTATGAAGGACATTGAGGAAGACACAAAGAAATGGAAAAACATTCCATGCTCATGGATTGGAAAAATAAATATAGTTAAAATGTCATTACTACCTAAAGCAATCTACACATTCAATGCAATCCCACTCAAAATTGCACCAGCATACTTCTCAAAACTAGAACAAACTATCCTAAAATTTGTGTGGAACCACAAAAGACCCCGAATAGCCAAAGTAATACTGAAAAATAAAACCAAAACGGGAGGTATCACCATCCCAGACTTTAGCCTCTACTACAAAGCTGTCATCATCAAGACAGTATGATATTGGCACAAAAACAGACACACAGAACAATGGAATAGGATAGAGAACTCAGAATTGGACCCACAAATGTATGGCCAACTAATTTTTGACAAAGTGGGAAGGAGTATCCAATGGAAAAAAGACAGCCTCTTTAACAGATGGTGCTGAGAGAACTGGGCAGCAACATGTAGAAGAATGAAACTAGATCACTTTCTCACACCATACACAAAAATAAACCCAAAACGGATAAAACACCTGAATGTGAGACAGGAAACCATCAAAATCCTAGAGGAGAAAGCAGGAAATAATCTCCATGACCTCAACTGCAGCAGTTTCTTACTTGACACATCCCCAAAGGCAAAGGAATCAAAAGCAAACATGAACTACTGGGACCTCATCAAGATAAAAAAGCTTCTGCGCGGCAAAGGAAACAATCAATAAAACTAATAGGCAACTGATGGAATGGGAAAAGATAACCGCAAACGACATATCAGATAAAGGGGTAGTATCCAAAATCTATAAGGAACTCACCAAACTCCACAGCTGAAAAACAAACAGTCCAGTGAAGAAATGGGAAGAAGACCTGAACACACACTTCTCCAAAGAGGACATCCAGATGGCCAACAGACACATGAAACGATGCTCAGCGTCCCTCCTCATCAGGAAAATACAAATCAAAACCACACTGAGATACCACCTCATGCTGGTCAGAGTGGCTAAAATGAGCAAATCAGGAGATTAAAGATGCTGGCAAGGATGTAGAGAAACAGGCACCCTCCAACACTTGGTGGGAATATAAACTGGTGCAGCCCCTCTGGAAAACAGTGTGGAGGTTCCTCAAAAAATGAACAATAGAACTCCCCTATGACCCAGCAATAACACTGTTAGGAATTTACCCAAGGGATACAGGAGTGCTGATGCATAAGGGCACATGGACTCCAGTGTTCATAGCAGCCCTCTCAACAACAGCCAAAACATGAAAAGAGCCTAAGTGTCCATCAACAGACGGATGGATTAAGAAGATGTAGTTTATCTATATGATGGAATACTACATGGCAATGAGAAACAATGAAATCTGGCCATGTGTAGCAACATGGATGGACCTTGAGGGTGTTATGCTGAGCGAACTAAGTCAGGCAGAGAAGGACAAATATCATATGTGTGCACGTATAGGAGGATTAGGAGGAACTTGACAGAGGAACAAGGGGGAGAAGAAGGGCGGAAATGGTGGGGAAAGGGAGAGAGGCAAACCATGAGAGACTCTTGAATGCTGACAAAAACTGAGGACTGATGGATGTGGGGGGGAGGGGTGATGGGCATGGAGGAGAGCACTTGTGGGGATGAGCACTGAGTGTTATGTGGAAACTAATTTGACAATACACTATTTGTAAAAAAATAAAGAAGATGAGGTTTATCTATACGATGGAATACTACATGGCAATGAGAAAGAATGAAATCTGGCCATGTGTAGCAACATGGGTGGACCTTGAGGGTGTTATGCTGAGCGAACTAAGTCAGGCAGAGAAGGACAGATACCATGTGTTTGCACATATAGGAGAATTAGGAGGAACTTAATGGAGGACCATGGGGGAGAAGAAGGGGGGAAATAGTGGGGCAGAGGGAGGGAGACAAACCATGAGAGATTCTCATTTTTTTAAATATATTTTTATTTATTTCTAGGAGAGAGAGAGAGACTGTGTAAGCAGGGGAGGGTCAGAGAGGGAGGGAGATACAGACTCTGAAACAGGCTCCAGGTTCTGAGCTGGCAGTCAGCACAGAGCCCGACGTGGGGCTCAAACCCACGAACCGTGAGATCATGACCTAAGCGAAAGTCGGACGCCTAACCAACTAAGCCACCCAGGCGCTCCAACCATGAGAGATTCTTGAGTGCTGAGAACAAACTTAGGGCTGATGGGGGTAGGGAAAAGCGAAGGGGGTGATTGACATGGAGGAGGGCACTTGTGGGGATAAGCACTGGGTGTTATATGGAAACCAACTTGACAATAGACTATATGTAAAAAAAAAACCTTCACACAAATGTTCAAAAAAAGTAATCCTAAAATTTGTTGCACACCACAAAAGACCACAAATAGCTAAAGCAATCTTGAGGAAGAAAAACCAAGCTAGAAATATCACAATTCCATATTTCAAGATCTATTTCAAAGCCATAGTAATCAAAACAGTATGGTGCTAACATAAAAATAGACACATGGCTCAATGGAACAGAATTAAGAGCCCAGAAATAAACCCATGATGATATGTTCAATTAATCTATGACAAAGGAGACAAGAATATATCATGGGGAATAGACAGTCTCTTCAACAAATGGTAATGCTGGGCCATTTGTCCAGAAAACTGGACAGCTACATATAAAATAATAAAACTGGTCCAATCTTTAATACCATACACAAAAATAAATTCAAAATATATTAGAAACCTAACTGTAAGACCTGAAACCATAAAAATCCTAGAAGAGAACACAGGCACTAATCTCTTTGACATTAGCTGTAGCAACATTTTTCTAGATATGTCTTCTAATACAATGGAAACAAAAGCAAAAGTAAACTATTGGGACTACCTCAAAATGTACATCAAAAGCTTTTTTGCACAGTGGTGGAAACCATCAACAAAACAAAAAGGCAACCTACTAAATGGGAGAAGATATTTGCAAGTGATATATCCAATAAGGGGTTAATATCCAAAATATATAAAGAACATATACAACTCAACACCAAAAAACAAACAAACAAAACAAAACCTAAGCAATCTGATTTCTTAAATGGGCAGAGGACCTGAATAGACACTATTACAAAGAAGTTACACAGATGGCCAACAAGAAAAGATGCTCAGTATCACTCATTATCAGAGAAGTGCAGATCAGAACCACAATGAAATATCATCTCACACCTGTCAGAATGGCTAAAATCAAAAACACAAGAAATAACAAGTGTTGGTGAGAATGTAGAGGAAAAGGAACTCTCATGCACTATTGATGGGAATGTAAATTGGTACATCCACTATGGGAAACAGTAATGGAGGTTCCTCAAGAAATTAAAACTAGAAATACCATATGATCCAATAATTCCACTACTGGGTATTTACTCAAAGAAAATGAAAATACTAATTCAAAAAAATATATACACTCCATGTTTATTGAAGTATTATTTATAATAGCCACGATATAGAAACATCCGAAGTGTCTATCAATAGATGAATAGACAAAGACACACACACACACACACACACACACACACACACTGGAGTATTAGTCAGCCATAAGAAAGATGAGATCTTGTCCTTTTGGGACAACCTGGATGGACCTAAAGGGTATTATGCTAAATGAAATAAGTCACACAGAGAAAGACAAATATCATATGATTTCACTTACATGTATAATCTAAAAAATGAATAAATAAAAAACAGAATCAGACCTATAAATACCCAGATCAAACTGATTGCCAGAGGGGTGGAGATGCAAGTATTGGCAAAACAGATGCAGAGGAGTGGGAAGGAGATACAGGCTGCCAGTAATGGATGAGTAAGTCATAAAAATAAAAGACACTGCATAAGGCATGTAGTCAGTGATACTGTAATAGCGTTGTATGGTGACAGATGGTAGTTACACCTGTGGTGAACATAGCATTACGTATAAAAACTTGCTAGATCACTAGGTTGTACACCTAAAACCAATATAACGTTGTGTCAACTATACTAAAAAAAATTTTTTTTTAATTTATTGTTTAAAAAAACTCTAGTGGAGCCCTCATCTAAAAAAAAAATGCTGCTATTGATAGCACACTGGACAATATTTTGTAGACAAGAGTAGACACCAGTGATTCTGAATTGAAGAGCTGAACGGTGATTCAAAAGAATTAAACTCTAAATATGAAATTAAAGTAATTGCAAGTTTATCTCACATATTTTTATGTTTGCATAAGAGGGATATTTTATTTTTTTATTTTTAAAAAATGTTTATTATTTATTTTTGAGAGAGAGATAGAGTACAAGCAGGGGAGGAGCAGATAAAGAGGGAGACACAGAATCTGAAGCAGGCTTCAGGCTCCCAGTTGTCAGCACAGACCTGATGCAGGACTCAAACTCATGAATTGTGAGATCATGACCTGAGCCGAAGTTGGATGCTTAACCAACTGAGCCACCCAGGTGCCCCTGCATAAGAGTGATATTTTTAAAAATCTGTTTAATTCTAAACAACATTCAATAAATATAAAACATTTTAAATGATAAGAAAAAAAACAAATTAGCAGATTTCCAGGCCTAGATGATTTTCTTATTCAGAAAATATTCAGAATATTTTCATATTCTTATTACAGTTTGTAATGTTTTTTTACAATAGGACATATGTATATTTAAAATACTTTGTTTAAAAGCAGTAGCGTCTTTGACCTCAGCTGCAGCATTTTCTTGCTCAACACATCTCCAAAGACAAAGGAAGTAAAAGAAAAAATGAACTATTGGGACCTCATCAAGATAAAAACTTCTGCACTGCAAAGGAAAAAATCAACAAAAGTAAAAGACAGCCAATGGAATGGGGAAAGATATTTGCAAATGACATGTTGGATAAAGGGCTAGCATCCGAAATCTATAAAGAACTCACCAAACTCCACTCCTGAAAAATAAATAATCCAGTGAAGAAGTGAGCAGAAGACATAAGTAGACACTTTTCCCGAGAAGACATCCCAATGACCAACAGACACATGAAAAGATGCTCAACATCACTCATGATCAGGGAAATACAAATCAAAGCTACACTGAAATACCACCTCACACCGGTCAGGGTGGCTAAAATGAACAAATCAGGAAACTATAGATGCTGGCAAGGATGTGGAGAAAGGGGCACCCTCTTGTACTGTTGGGAATGCAAACCGGTACAGCAACTCTGGAAAACAATGTGGAGATTCCACAAAAAATTAAAAATAGAACTACCCTATGACCCAGCAATAGCACTGCTAGGAATTTACCAAAGGGATACAGGAGTGCTGATGCATAGAGGTACATGTACTCCAATGTTTATAGCAGTGCTTTCAACAATAGCCAAATCATGGAAAAAGCCTAAGTGTCCTTCAACTGATGAATGGATTAAGAAGATGTGGTTTATATATCCAATAGAATACTACTTGGCAATGAGAAAGAATAAAAGGATGCCATTTGCAGCAATGGAACTGAGGGTATTAGCTCAGTGAAATAAGTCAGTCAGAGAAAGAGATATCCTATGTTTTCACTCATATGTGGATCTTGAGAAACTTAACAGAAGACCATGGGAGACGGGAAGGGGAAAATCTAGTTACAGAGAGGGAGGGAGGCAAACCATAAGAGACTCTTAAATACAGAGAACAAACAGGGTTGATGGGGGTTGAGGGAGAAGGGAAAATAGGGTGTTGGGCATTGAGGGGGGCACTTGTTGGGATGAGCACTGGGTGTTATATATAAGCCAATTTGACAATAAGTTATATTAGAAAAATAAAATACTTTGCTTAAGAATAATCTCCTATTTTAACTTGTTATATATGGAAAAATAAAATTACTACATGGTGTTTATGGGGAACCTTCAGGCAATTTGATCAGAGTCTTCTGTAACAGTATACTATTTCTGAATTTTATTGACTCAGCATACCAGTTTTTCTAAACTCTGAAGTCCTTGAAAGTAGAAAGTATACTTTAATTATCTTTGTACCCTTAAGACCTAACATATTTCAAATTTTGGTATGTAACTTGAGGGAAATGACTCTTCTCTGACAACTTTGCACATCTCCACATAGGCCACATAAATACATCTTGACCACAATCTTACCTAAATCTTTTTTGAAAGTATCATGATTCCTGCTGAAGCAAGGGCAGATAAGCAGCCTTGTGAGGAGCTGCCACCAAGCGGCTTCTCCATCTGCTTCCCTGTCTGCAGGAGATGGTCACCAGGTCATTTCTCATTCTTTTCCCTAGTCCAAGCTGAATCCAACTTCCCACCCCTCTCCCTTAGGATATAGCTGCAGGTTTCTGTAGAAGTCTATAAAACTCATTGGCTACCATTTGCGTGAGTTCCCCGGCAGCAGAACAACTCATTGTATGTGCCACCAGTCAACTGTCCAGCTGGTCCACTGTGGTCCTCTGGGACTAAAGTGGCAGAGATCCAACACCATGCTGATCTTGCTTCTTCTGTATAAGTAACAGAATCTCTTAATCCATTTGGGCTCATTGTCCCACTACCCTCAAAATCTGTGGAAATGTGACAAGCCAACCTAGTAGCTTCAGTGGTGATCTTTGTGACCCTGTTAAACACCACACCTCTTCTTAGGGACTTCTTGATCACTTGTCAGTAAATAATATATGATGACTAAATAAATAAAAGTAGTGGAAAATAAGGGGGGAAAAAGGGGAAATTGGTCTATAATGAGATGAATAAAGTCTTTTATTTAAAGACTGGTAAAAAAATATACCAGTCATGTGTCACTAGCCATTCCATGATTATCATAATAAATGAAAAGACTTTTTAAAAAAAATTATATTGGGGTATATGAAAGATTACTAAAAGTATTATTTTTCCTTTTATTCCATTTCCATTTTATTATACAAGGATAAGTAAGCTTTATGAATATACTATAATTAAGCAAGGTCATAAAACATGGCCAACATCAATAGTTTCTTCCATGTTTATAAAGTAGGGGGAATCTAAACAACTCAAGAGTATAAATTGTCTCTCTGTGGATTCTATCATCTAGGGCAGAGTCAGCAATGTTTCTATTAATGGCAAATAATAAATACTTTAGGCTTTGTGGATGATATGATCTCTGTCATACTACTCAGTTCTACTGTTATAGTGTAAAAGCAGCAGTAAACAATGTGTAAACAAATGAGTGTGTCTGTATTCCAATAAAAATTTATTTAGAGACACTAAAATTTGAAATTTGTATAATTTTAATACAAATATAACATTTGTATAAAATACTTTTATACAAAAATGATATCCTTTTGGATTTTTCAACCATTTGAAAATGTAAAAATGATCCTTACCTCATAGGCCATATAAAAATAGGTGGTGAAAAATAAAAAAATACATGGCAGTGGGCTGGATTTGGCCAATGGACTATACAGTTTGCTCGCTGCTGATTGGGACTAGTGTATGTCTTCTATTATAGAATTTCTGAAAAACTGGATGTATAAGTTGAAGATTGTCATAGGGCACAATGAAAAGAAGTGGGCTTTTACAGTATAAGATTTTCCTACTTTTTCCTACTCTGAGTCTTTTTATTATTCTGATCTTTACCTTTTCTTACAGATAATGGGAAGGTTGATCTTGATAAATTGATGGATGGAGTGAAAACTCTTACAGGTGAGAAGTTAATATAAATCTCAGAGTATACGTTTTACTCAAAGTTATATTTCAAAGACTTTTTTATTTCTTTGTTTATCTACCATTTTATCCTTCATTTGATAGAATGTTTTTTTAATCTAATTTCTTAGAATTAGACTTTTAAATGTTTACATGTTAGTAATAAAGTTTCAGTTTTGGGGTTCCTGGGTAGCTTAGTTCATTAAGCACCTCACTATTGATTTCAGCTCTGGTCATGGTCTCATGATTCATGAGATAGAGCCCCATATTGGGCTCTGCCCTGACAGCACAGAGCCTGCTTGGGATTTCTCTCTCTCCCTTTATCTGTGCCCCTCTCCCACTCATTCTCTCTCTCTCTTTCAAAATAAAAATAAATAATTTCAATTCTGTGTCTTGATAGCAAAAATTTTATTAATTTGACATTAGTATATCACCTTTCCTATATTGGGGAAAATATTCTATATTAAATCAATGAATAGTATAGTAAAGCTCTGATAAAGATATAGGTGATCATATTATTTAAAGATGGGGAAGAGGGAGGGAGGCAAATCATGAGAGACTCTTCAATGCTGAGAACAAACTGAGGGCTGATGGAGGTGTGGGGGAAGGGAAGGGGAATGATGGGCATGGAGGAGGGCACTTGTGGGGATGAGCACTGGGTGTTATATGGAAACCAACTGGACAATAAACTATTTAAAAAAATGATGACCAGAAAAATAGTCTGATTTGGTGACAGAATTATTTATTAGGATTGATCCTAATAAAATCCTAATTCACTAGAAAAAATATGTAACCCTCATTTTCTTATGTTGATAGTCCACACTTTTTGTAATTGTGTTATTTTATTTCCACTAATATGATGTGAGTCATTTTAGTAGTGTTAAGGGAAGGGATTTATTCACATGAATGCTACTGTGACATATTTAGATATGTCACACTCTGCCTTTGCTCTTCATCAAGCAGTGAAGTTTGTGGGGAACTGGCTGAGATGATTTTTTTCACATTTTGAAACTGGGTCATCCTTAAACTTCTTCCCTGATTGCATCTTGTATTTTTGAAGGAGGGGATATCGATGTCGGTGATGTGGGAAATGTTCTAGGAAACATGGGGATGGAGCTCACAAAAAAGGAATGGCTGAAGCTGCTGAAAAATCTACCAATAAATGGTAAGAATGTCAAGTAACTAGTATAGACTTTAGGGAACATATTGTTACATATTCGTGAAAAGGTCAAAACTTGTCTTTATTTGACCATGGGAGAAAGAATATATATCTTGAAATATATGAGCATGACCTTGCTCTGCCTTAAAATGAAGAAATTTCATCTAAGTTTAGGAATAACAAATACAGCACCATGAATCCTACCATTAGGGGGAAATTTTTCATATTGTCACTTTTGAGTCCACTGAAAGGCAAAAAATTAAACTGTTAAGTATGACAAACAGGAAGTGTCCACTACAGTTGAAGAAAAAGGTAAATCAAAGAAAGAAATGAAAAAGGGTATGTTTCAGTATGGGAGTTAGCCAACAGTAACTGCCCCTACTGCTCATGGGTAGGTAGAATGTCTGCATTATATATCTTCTTTGTTTTTATTTTATTTTATTTTATTTTATTTTAGAGTAAATTGGATATTTCTAGTGTAAATGATGAAATATATCTTCTAAAAATACTAGCTCTCTTATTTTTATCTTAGTGAATTTCTACATAATTTGTGACCTGAATTGTGTAATTTCTTACAGAAGACGGAAAGATCTATCAAAATAGGTTGATGGATGGTGTGAAATCTCTCAGAGGTAAGTAATAATGATGATAAAATACAACTAGATCTGAAATCTCTCAAGTTTTTTTTTCTACTCTTCTCCAGTCATTAAATTTCAAATATTATCACTGGACATATATATTGACTCTATACCCATACTCCTTCTATAAACCTGTAATTTGCCATTATATTTTTATTTTTGTGTCCTGGGAAGAAGTCTGATACTCTTGGGTAATTTTTTTGAACTTAGAAGAAAAAATGAATGAAGCCTATGGCCAAGAAGAAAAAATGAATGAAGCCTATGGCCATATTTAAACAAAAAATTTATGTTTTTTATTTTTGGGAGACAGAGCATAAGTGGGGAAGGAGCAGAGAGAGAGAGGGAGACACAGAATCTGAAGCAGACTCCAGGCTCTGAGCTGTCAGTATAGTGCCTGACGTGGGGCTTGAATTCATGAACTGGGAGATCATGACCTGAGCTGAAGTTGGACACTTAACCAACTGAGCCACCCAGGCACACCAGTATTTTTTTTTAATTAAGGAATGATTTAGTTATGCAAGTAATGTGATCATTATTGGTCATTAGTAGAAATAATGTGAAGTTTCAGCTAACAAAAATAAACTTTACTTATTGGTCAAAAAATATATGAGTTGTCATGTCCATAGTGAATTGACTATAGAGTAATTCCACCTTGTCCACAGGAGATGTGTTCTAAGACCTCCAGTGGATGTCTGAAAGCATGGATAGTACTGAAGCCTGTATATACTATGTATTTTTCCTCTACAAATGTACCTATGATAAAATGTAATTTATAAACTAAGCACAGTAAGAGATTAACAACAATAATTAATAATAAAATAGAACAGTTATAACAATATACTGTAATAAAAGTTACCCAAATGTGGTCTCTCTCTCTCAAAGTATCTGATTGTACTGTACTCACCCTTCTTGTAATGTGAGATGAAGGAATGCCTACATGATGAGATGAAGAGAGGTGAATGACGTAGGCACTATAACGTAGCGTTAGACTACTATTGATCTTCTGATGTTATGTCAGAAAGATTATCTGCTTCTAGACCCAGGTTGACAGTGGGTAACGGACACTGCAGAAAGCTAAAACCGCAGATAAGGGGCAACTGCTGTAACTTTAAAATTAACTAATTTTGGGGACACCTGCATGGCTCAGTCAGTTAAGCATCTGACTTTGGCTCAGATCATGATCTCTCAGTTCATGAGTTTGAGCCCTGTGCTGACAGCTCAGAGCCTTAAGCCTGCTTTGGATTCTGTGCCTTCTGCTCTCTTGGCCCTTCACCTGCTCACACTCTGTCTCTTTCTCTAATCTATCTCTAAAAAAAAATAAACATTTAAAAAATCAAATTAATTAATTTTCCCCTTGAAAACTTTGTGTATATTAGTCCTTGAAACCAGATTTATTTGAAGAGGTTTTGATCATTATGTCTCTTATTGTTTCTTGATATCATTTTAATCAAATATACTGAGCCTTGGGCCCTAGTCCCTTATGCCAAAAAGGTTATTCATAATACATAAGAATTAGTGGTTTTGTCACTCTTTGGAGCAACATTCCTTGAATTTTTTTATATACATATCTCTTCCCCAAGGAGGAATGGTTGATGTCAACAAGCTGGATACTTTGCTGAGAAATATGGGCATGAGCCTCACAGAAGAGCGGCTTAAAGATCTGACACAGAATCTGCCAGTGAATGGTAAACATGTAAACATTACTGTGATCCTCAGGAGCCCCGGAACTTGTGCAGTTTTTTTTGTTTTTGTTTTTGTTTTTTGTAAAAATCCCTGAGTATGATTATTTGGAATCAAAAAGCCATTTAGAAAAGAAACTTAAAGAGGAAAAAATAGGCTTAGAGTAAGACTCCATCCTTTCTCTAGTCAGCCTCATCAACTTCATGACAGCCATTGCACTGTGGAGCTAAGTTCAAGGCAATCTCTAGGACTACTCACAGGGCAAAGAAGAAGAATAAATCAGAAAAGAGGAAAAAGTAAAAGGAATGAAGTAAGAGGAAGGTGAGGAGACATAGAAGTAGAATATAATGAGCAATAGAAGGAATAAAGTATAATAGTTGAAAATTACTAAAGTGCCACCAAGAATTTCCTAAGTAAATAGCAATAGTCATATTGCCCATAGCTATTTGAACAAGAAAACTAAAAGGAATAAGGAGTAATAATCTGCCCCTTCAGTGTAGAGGGCAGCTACACAGAGGAAGACTATTGTGGTGATCGTAGGAAGTATGTCATGTTTCTCCCACTCTTGACACTATGGATTCCCACAACTCTGGGCAAGTCTCCATGAGTCCATGCCAACGGTCAGGAACTTGAAATCCCAGCTGAAAGATGGAAACAGGGAGACTTTTGTCAACCTCCCTACTCATGTTTCAGAATTGACCAAGAACGTGTATGCCATTTTCGTTGGCATGTTTTCTTTGTTCGATCCCAGGAAACACATCCTAGAGCAGAGATTTCTATGCCAGAGGTTTCTCGGGGAAATACTCTCGGGACAATACCTTTAAGGGGATTAGGGAAGCAGGACTGGGCAGAGGAAGTTCACTGCAGTGAACTTGCTACAGAAGCCTCTGCTGATAAACTAGAGGGGCTGGGTCTTTGCACCCACATCAATGAATGAGTAATTGGACACAGGTTGTTCTCTGAGAGGGGACATGACCTTAGGTGACACAGCTCCTTTGATGTTGATGGTGAGCATCAGATGGCTACTGATTATTGAGAGTCAGACTAGTGCAGTGGTTAAAGGCACAGACTGTGGAGCCAGACTGACTGACTGTGTTTGAATTCTGACTCTTCTACTTAAAATTATGACACCTTAATGTTTCTCTGCTTTTGTTTCTTTATCTGTGAAAGGGGTACATTAATGGCACCTACTTAATAAGAGTGTTAGTAAGGATTAAAGTAGACCAGAGCCTGACACATAATAGTGTTCAGTGAAGTTGCTTTTTATTATCATCATTTTGTTATTATTATAATCGTTACTGTTATTATTCAGTCTCTCTAAAAGCTTGTGGGATTGTACTTGCAGACCTCTTCAAAACATCTACTTGACATCAAGTCATTCAGAAAAACTTTGAGAAGGACCCCATAAGTAGAACAAACCTTTTCTCGGGGCACCTGAGTGGCTCAGTGGGTTAAGCATCTGACTCTTGGTTTTGCCTCAGGTCATGATCTCATGGTTCATAGGTTCCAGCCCCACATCAGGCTCTGTGCTGACAGCACTGAGCCTGCTTTGGATTTTATCTCTCCCTTTCTCTCTCTGCCCCTCCTCTGCTTGTGCTCACTCTCTCTCTCTCTGTCTCCCCCCTCGATGAATATGTATATACAAAAATAAATATGTATGTATGTATACACGTATGTGTGTATATGTATGTATGTATATAAAGAACAGACCTTTTCTCTTGACGTTCATATCAACTTATATTAGTGGTTTCTTGTACTGTGAAGTCTACACATTGCTGAGAATGTCACCAGGATCAGTGTAGGGCCATGAGGGAGGCAAGAAAAAAGAAAAATTGTGGAAAGAGGGTGCAGATGGCAGGACCCATGACCTAGAATGTAAGAGCATTTCAAAAGGTCAAATAGAAATAAAGGAGAAACAGAGAAAGCCTAATAGGCACAATGATCAAAATTTCACCCAAAATTGCTTAAAGTTTACAGAGACCATACTCCCCTAGCAATTTAAAATACAGAGAAAGAGATAACATGTCACCTTTTTTGTTTGCTCTTGGACCCTTGTCACACAGCAAAGTTATTTGCAATTTGGCCAGCATGTTTGACATGTTCTCTCTCCTCAGAGGGCTTTAAGGGATTCCCAGATGAGATAGCCAGACTCCATCATCCAATATTAGACTTCAGTTCCTTAGAAACAAGCTCTGGTTTTTAAGAAGTACGATTATCAAGTAAGGTTGAAGCGTGGCTGTTCATAAAGCAATTCCCTTTGGAAGGACAAGAACTGGAATACGTGAACCTTAGAAGATTCCAGTAAGGCCAAGAAATGTTTCACCTGGAATGTTTCATACTTAACTACTCCCACTGGGCAAGTCAATTTTTTCTCACTTTATTCAAATGACATTTAGTGGCATCTTTGCCATTTCTTTTTTTTTTTTTTTTTTTTTAAATGTTTTTTTTTTATTTATTTCTAGAGAGAGACAGCATGAGCAGGGGAGGTCAGAGAGAGGGAATCACAGACTCTGAAACAGGCTCCAGGCTCTGAGCTGGCAGTCAGCACAGAGCCCGACGCGGGGCTCGAACCCATGAACCGTGAGATCATGACCTAAGCGAAAGTCGGACGCCTAACCGACTAAGCCACCCAGGCGCCCCATCATCTTTGCCATTTCTTACTTTCCATTTGTCAGAGATAAGCCCTTTATAGAAGACATTTTGTTAAGTTGCTCTTTCATCTTCCACTAGTTTTGATCCACTAGTGCAACATATGCATTTTATTTCTTTATTTTATTTGTTGCTTGAATTTACACTAATATAGAGAGACATGATTCTAGATATGGGCCAGTCAACTTTTGCCTTAAAGATCTTCTTTTAGCTCAAATGCCCTTCTGAGATAATAATAGATTTTTGTTATGATATTAGTTATGTTTTCTCAGTAATGTAGTTTATGTTTCAAATTTTGTCTTCTGTTGTTAGCCAAACAATAGGTAAATATTCAGAAAATAAAAGTGCAGAAATGTTTTTGCTGCATTTCTATTTCTAGAAACACAATACAATTAAGATTCTGATTTAGTGAGCTAATTCTATGTAACATTTCCATTTTATTGTCCCTTTAAAAACTGATGCAACAAACTACTGAATATCTGTTACAGATAATGGCTATAGTTAACCTCTAGAATGTCTTAAATTATTTCTAACTCGCAAATGTAATTTAAAGAGTTGATGAGGTTTTTTTCAATTTAATTGTAATAATGAATAAGTAGTGAGTATGGGCTGACTTTACATGAATGGAAGTTTTCCAAACTTAAGAAACATTGAAATAATGTGGATACTGACTTTTAATTTTTTTCCCCATACCCTAGGTAAATAATAATTTCCCACTATCTAAATGCTAAAAAGGAGGTAACATAGAAGAGACTTCATTTATATACCCTCCTTTTATGGCTATAAGTTTTAATATCTTAAAGGGAAAAAGGTCAGTGTCACATTGTTAACATAGCTGTTTGTGAAGTATAAAACTTTTTGCTTCTTCACACAAATGAAGAAGAAAAATAAGATAAAATTCCGTAACAGGTGATGATTACTAAACTTTTCTGCTCACTTCTCATCTTTAGTGTTACATATGAGTGTAATTTGTGTGTTGTCTTTCAGCTGATGGAAAAGTTGACATGAAACAGGTAATGGATGCAGTGAAAGCTTTCACAGGTTAGTGATACATTACCAGTAAACTGAGGGCCCCAAGGCTTTACAATAATTTCTGTTTTTCTGTAGTGTTTTTCAATATCCTGTCACTAGATCCAATAGAAAGTTTGTCTTGGATTACATAGAACTGTGAATTTTTGAAGGATTGAGTTAACAATGTCAACAATTACATTACCAATAAAATCAAGTAAAACTCTCTTACAACATTACAATAGCCACTATGTGGATTACTTGAACAGTAATAGAAATTATTTTTCCCAGAATTTAAAAAGATTCCTTATCAATCAGTATTGAAAGATCAACTAAGATTTCAAGACTGTGTAATGGGTGAGGGCTACATTGTGCTTTTGCTATTCAACCTAAAATTTGAGATCATCAGTAATATGTACACCTATTTCTAACTTTTTGAAGGTGAAAAGATTGATGTCGATAACCTGGAAAATTTACTGAGAGATAAAGGGACTGAACTCACTGATACGGAATATACAAAGCTGATGACATCACTGCCCGTTAGTGGTAAGCCTAAACAATGCAGCTGGAACCTTTTAACAACTAGACTTTGTACAAGCCTAGGAAAGGAAAAATCGTAAAGCTGTAGAATTTAATGCCTAAAGATTATAGGAAAATATAAACTTTAGGTTACTTTTTAAAACCTGTCATCCAGATTGGAAGATATTCTACAAAGTAAATGGTTTGGGCTCTCCAAAAATGTGGAAATCATAAAGTACAAAGACTGAAGAACTGTTCCACATTAAAGAATAAAGAGATGTGACAACTTAATGCTTAACTGCTATCGATGATGTCATGGAGCACTTGGTGAAATTTGAGTAAATTCCGTACATTAGTTAGGTGTACTGTAGCAATCATACTCTTTTACTTTGGATAATTGTACTGGTTGTGTGAGAGTAATATACATGTGTGTATATGTGTGTGTGTACATGTGGGTATATGTGTATATGTATGTGTACATATAAGTGTATATATTTTTAAAAGAAAATACACACCAAAGTATTCATGGGTTAAGGGAATTCTGTCTGAAACTCACAAACATTCAGAAACTACCATTAAGGAGATTTCAAACATAATGTCTCTTCCCATAGCAAATGTCATTAGTCTATTTACCTGGAGGACCATTTGACAAGGATTTTAAACCGGGTCACTTACCTTCTTTTCTTTTCTCCAAGGGCATCCCCTCAGTAAGTTAATGGATTATTGACCATCTGCTTTAACTCTTCTTCTCATAAATATTTATCATAAAATATTTAATGTAATAATATAAAAATTTCAGAATCCTGTCTTATTAGAAAATGATTTAAAAGAATAAATGAGAGAATAAGTGCCTAACTATACCCAAGAAAATTATGAACAAGAAAACTAGAATGGAGATGTGCCTTATCATGTATTAGCCCTTACAATAAAACTACTACAATGAAAACAAAATTTCATTGGCAAGTAATAGAAGTAGATCCAACAAAACAGAAAGTTAAAAAATAGATCCCAGTATAATGGCTATCTTGATATATATTAAGGAATGACTTTGGGGCACCTGAGGGGCTCAGTCACTTAAGCATTTGACTTCAGCTCAGGTCATGATCTCACGGTTCGTGGGTTCAAGCCCCGCGTCAGGCTCTGTGCTGACAGCTCAGAGCCTGGAGCCTGCTTCAGATTCTGTGTCTCCTCTCTCTGCCCCTCCCCTGCTCATAATCTGTCTCTGTCTCTCAAAAATAAATAAATATTTAACAAATTTAAAGAATGACTTTAAAGTAGTATTGGCTATCTGTCTTAAAGGAAAAACATTAGAAATCACCTTACCTTACAATATAAGGTATGTGAATTGAAGCTCTAAATGTAAAATATAAATAAAAATATTAGGAAAAATCAGGGGAATATTTTGTAACATTAGGTTGAGGGAGGCTTTCTTAGACAAGACAGTTACCCAGAAGTAGGAAAATAAAAACATAGATGTATTTGCCTAAATAAAAAGTTCAATGTGTGATATGAAAAAAGGCACAGTTTTAGTTAGGATTTGATCAAGAAAGCAGAGTGATATGGAATAAGGGATTCGTCATTAGGAATAAGCATGACACAGTTACAGAAGGTGGGAAAATCCATGAAGGCTATTGTTCTGCATCTTATGTGTAGGAGACAAACTTTTTGTCTAACACACCAAGAAACACTATCAAAAGTTGATATTACAGACTTAGAGTAAACTGAGGCACTACAGAGTGTCTTCAGAAAGACCCTGTTAGTTGAACTTTTGCATTCTCAACTATTGCATTCTGCAAGGAAAACAATTTTCATGTTTCCTCCCTCATTTTCTGTACTTTCTGTCCTCCCTCCTCACTCAGACTTCTGAATCAAAGATGGGCCTCAAGTGACATGGGAAAATTACAGTCACTGGCCAGTTTTCTCTGGCTCCCAGATTGCCCCTGATTAGGTCTGATTCACTGAAAGCACTGTTATCCCTTTCCTGTGGTAACAGTTTTCCAAAGCCAATATGACTTCAGAATTTCTCCTCCTAATGGATTATCTTTCATCTCTTCAAAAAAATGTTTAGGCTATTGTTAAGGTTGGGAAATGTCAGTATTTGAAGACATATAGGCAACATTTAAGTCCAGTGCCATTTAAACACTTCAAGTAAGAAGGAAAATAATGATTTTTCCAATATCTTAGAGAAGACCACCATACTATCAGTATCAAAACTCAACAAAGAGAGTTTAATTGGTTAAGCATTTTATGTTTTGGGTGCCCATCAATTAAGAAAAGGTAGGTGGTGCCTTGCTTGCTCAGTCAGTTAAACATCTGACTCTCAGTTTGGGTTCAGGTCATGATCTCATGGTTTCGTGAATTCAAGCCTCCATCCATCTCTGTGCTGACAGTGTGGAGCCTACTTGGGATCCTCTCTCTCTCCCTCTCTTTCTGCCCCTCCCCTACTCAATGCTGTCCCTGTCTCTCTCAAAATAAATAAACTTTTTAAAAAATTTAAGAAATGGTAGGAAAGTAGATTTTTAAAACCTGCTTAGAAATCATTGGCTATCTGGGCAGCTTACTTGGTTAAGCCCATCTGACTCTATTTCAGCTCAGATAATGACTTCATGGTTTTTGAGATCAAGCCCTGCATTGGGCTCCATGCTGACAGGTCAAAACCTGCTTGGGATTCTCTCCCTCCCTTTCTGTCCCTCTCCTTCTGTCCTCCACTACTTATGCACACATGTGTATTCTCTCTCAAAATTAATAAACTTAAAAAATCTACTTAGAAATCAGGAAGATTAATAAAAAACATTCAGTGGAAAACATGGAAAAGCAAATTGAGCAAATCCTCTAGGAAGTACAATTTTTAAAGGAGTAAAACCGTAAGAAGAAAATAAAGTATTAATAATGGTAGCCTAGTATTAAGAAAATTTTAACATACTAAAATTTCCAGATATACATAAAAAGGCAGAGAAAATTATCAAGAAAAATATAGAACAAAGTTTCTTTTAAAATGAAGGACATGAGGGGCGCCTGGGTGGCTTAGTCGGTTAAGCGTCCGACTTTCGCTTAGGTCATGATCTCGCGGTTCATGGGTTCGAGCCCCGCGTTGGGCTCTGTGCTGACTGCCAGCTCGGAGCCTGGAGCCTGTTTCGGTCTGTGACTCCCTCTCTCTCTGACCCTCCCCTGTTCACGCTGTCTTCCTCTCTCCTAGAAATAAATAAAACATTTTAATAAAAATAAATAAATAAATAAATAAATAAATAAATAAATAAAATGAAGGACATGAGTACCCAGATGGATTAGCCTACTTTGTGAACAGCAAAAAATCAATACTTAGACAAAGCTATACTATTGTAAAATTTCAGAATCCCAAGAAGTACAAAAATAAGTAGTAAACCCTAAAAAATAAAGATGATAGACCAAAGAATTAAAGGCATGCAGTTACAAAAGTAATCTATAAAATTTTTAAAATACAAATATTCCCCAAAAATGAAAAGAATATCAAGGATGAAGTAAAATAAATGTTATCTTTTGTAACAACTAATAGAAATTCATTAACATTGATTATTGAAGAAATACAGAAATAAGCATAGAGTTCAAAGTGACGGAGGAAACAGAAGAACTAAAAACAAAATAGCAAATGGTAGTGACTATTGAATAGAGTCCAAGGGTAAGAGATTGGGGATGGGCAGAATGTAGCCATTCTGTATATTTTGTCTTGTCTGTATTTTTATCTCTATTTCATTTTTTCAGTTTAATTGAAATATAATTGACATGGGGCACTTGGGTGGCTCAGTCAGTTGGGTGACTGACTTACACTTGGGTCATGATCTCGTGGTTCATGAGTTCAAGCCCCATGTTGGGCTCTGTGCTGACAGATTGGAGTCTAGAGCCTCCTTCCAATTCTGCGTCTCCCTCTCTCTGTCCCTCCCCTGCTTATACTCTCTCTCTCAAAAAAAAAAAACATTTAAAAAAAGAAATATAATTGACATAATATTTTATAAGTTTAAGAATAATGATTTGATACTCTATATATTACAAAATGATTGAATCCCACAAAAAGTTTAGTTAACATACATCACCTTATAGTTACGAGTTTGTTGTTTTTAGGGTGACAGCTCATAAGACCTACTCACTTGGCAATATTCAGACATGCAATACAGTGTTGTTAACTATAGTCATTATGCTGTACATTATATCCCCAGAAATTATTTTTTTTAATTTTTTAACATTTATTTAGTTTTGAGACAGAGAGAGACAGAGCACAAGCTGAGGAGGGGCAGAGAGAGAGGGAGACACAGAATCTGAAACAGGCTCTAAGCTGTCAGCACAGAGCTCAGTGCGGGACTCGAACTCACAAACTGTAAGATCATGACCTGAGCTGAAGTCGGACGCTCAACTGACTGAGCCACCCAGGCACCCCTCTTATCTTTTTAATGATAGCCATTCTAATAGGTATGAGGTGATATCTCACTGTGGTTTTGATTTACACTTCCCTGATGATTAGTGAGGATGAGCTACCTTTTAATGAACTTGTTGGCCATTTGAATATCTTCTTTGGAAAAATGTCTTTTCAGATATTTTACCCATTTTTAAATTGTATTATTTGGTTTCTTTGCTGTTGAGGTATGAATTCCTTATATAGTTTGGATATTAACCTCTTATCAGATACATGGTTTATAGATATATTTTCTTCTATTCCATAGGTTGCCTTTTCATTTTGTTGATTGTTTCTTTTATTATTATTATTATTATTATTATTATTATTATGTTCAAATTAGTTAACAACAGGGTAGTCTTAGCTTCAGGAGTAGAACTCAGAGATTCATCTCTTACATATAACACCCAGGGGTCATCCTGAAAAGTGGCCTCCTTAATGCTTGTCACCCATTTACCTCACCCTCACCCTCCTCCATTACCTCAGTTTGTTCTCTGTATCTAAGAGTCTCCTATGGTTCTTTTACTGTGCAGAGAAGCATTTCAGTTTGTTGGAGTCCTACTTGTTTATTTTTTATGTTGTTGCTTATGCTTTAGGCTTCACATCCAAAAAATCATTGCCAAGGACAGCATCAAAGAGCTTTTTTCTCTGTTTCCCTTGGGAGTTTTAGGTATGATTTCAGGCCTTACGTTTAATTCTTTAATTCATTCTGAATTAATTTTTGTGAGTAGTATAAGACAGGGATCTAATCTCACTCTTTTTCACATGAATATCCAATTTTCCTAGCATCATTTAATGAAGATACTCATTTCTCCATGGAGTATTCTTGGCTTGCTGGAGTATTGTTGGCTTCCTTGTCAAATAGAAGTTGGCCATATATGTATGAGTTTATATCTAGGCCCTTGATTCTCTTTCACTGGTCCACGTGTGTGTTTTTAAACTGGTGCCATACTCTTTTGATTACTATGCTTTATAATATAGTTTGAAGTAAAAAATTGTGATCCTCCAGCTTTATCCTTCTTTTGAGAATTGGTTTAACTTTTGTGGTTCCAAATGAATTTTAGGATTAAGTTTATATATCTATAAAAAATGCCATTGGAATCTTAAGAATTACATTGAATCTATAAATGGCTTTGGCTTTAGTATGGACATTTTAATATTATTAATTCTTCTAATCTATGAGCACAGGATCTTTCCATTTGAGTGTTTCTTCCAAATTTATTCCTAAGCACCTTATAGTTTGTGCTGCTGTTGTTAAATGAGATTATTTTCTTTATATCTGTTTCTGATAATTCATTGTTAATATATGGAAACACTATTGATTTTTTAATGTCGATTTTGTATATTGCATCTTTACTGAATTCTTTTATTAAATCTAACAGGTTATTAATTATTTTTGGTTGAGTCTTTAGGATTTTCTATATTTAAAATAATGTCATCTGCAAATAGAGACACTTTTACTTCTATCTTTCTGATTCTGGTGACTTTTATTTCTTTTTATTGCCTAATTTTTCTGACTAAGACTTCTAGTACTGTACTGAATAGAAGTAGTAAGAGTGGGCACCCTTGTCTTAATCCTGATTATAGAGGAAAAGCTTTCAACCTTTCACTATTGAGTATGATGTTAAGTATTGAGTATTGTCATACATGGCCTTTATTACGTTGAGGTTCATTCCTTCTATATCTAATTTATTGACAGCTTTTATCATGAATGAATGTTGAATTTTGCTTTTTCTGCATCAGTTGAGATGATCATGTGATTGTTATCTTTCATTCTATTAATGTGGTATGTCACTTTTATTGATTTGCATACGTTGAAATATCTTTGCATTCTAGGGATGAATCCCACTTGATCATGCTATATGATCCTTTTAATGTGCTATTGAATTTGGTTCACTAGAATTTTGTTGAGAATTTTTGCATTTATATTCATCAGGGACATTGGCCTATAGTTTTAATTTTTTGTGGTATCTTTATCTGGCTTTGGTATCAGGGTAAATGCTACCTTGTAAATGAGTTTGACAGTGTTCCCTCCTCTTAAATTTTTTGGAAGAATTTGAGAAGGATTGGTGTTAACTCTTCAGGGAATGTTTGGTAAAAATTCAGCAACAAAACCATCTGTCCTGGACTTTGGGTGGAGGGGAAAGATTTTGATTATTGACTCACTATCCCTTATTTGTTTTTAGTCTCTTCAGATTTTCTGTTTCTTTATAATTCAATATTAGTAGGTTGTATGTTTCTAGGAATAATTTATCCATTTCTTCTAGGCTGTCAATCTGGGTGGCTCTGCTCAGGCACTATTACAAGCAGATCTGTAGGATGGCTATACAACTTTCCAAGTGTTCTGGTTAGGCTTCCTGGTCAGATAAGGCTGGGAGCTATATTCATCCCTGATCAAGGCTTTGAATTTCCTTCCCAGCCCAAGTGTCTCTATGTCATAGGCTCCTTTGCTGATATGGATTGTTGGCTGGGTACCTACCTGAGTCATGCAGGAGTAACCATCAATCTCCCTGGCCAGATAGTGCCACCAGCTCAGTTGTGCAGATAGGCAGAGCCAATGACTGGGCTTTTCACTCAGGCACTGCTGCAAGAGGGGCTGTAGGGTAATCTATACAATCTCTGGGATGCTTTCACTATGTTTCCTGGTCAGGCAAGACAGAGGGCTATCTGTACTCAGCAGTAGGCAGGAGCCATGAATTTGCTTCCTCATCCGGATGGGGTGGCAAAAGAGGCTCAAGGCCAGGAAGACTTATTGGCTGGGGACCCAAATCAGGCAGAATGGTTCCCTGGCCAGAGGGACCACCATATTGGCTCTGCAGATGGGCAAAGCCACCTTCTCAGATATCTACTCAGGCACTGCTGCTAGAAGAAACACAGTCTGCCAAGATCCAAGTGCCATTTGCTGTAAGCCATCCTCCCGTTCTCCATCTCATTCTGATCTCAAATGGTTAAGACCCACAGATTCCCCCCACCACACACACACACACACAATACCTATGGGACAAGACCCAGGCGAGCCTTCCAGGAAGCAACCCACAGCTCTGAAAGAGCTGGATATCTACCTTGGGCTCTCTTTCTCCCACCAGAGAAACCGTAGCTCTGGGAATCCCTCTCAGGGTAGCACTCTTCCAGCCTGGGAGAGGGGCAGTGCAGTCAGAGCATAGCTGATGGTCTTACCCTTCTCATGTGGTCCTTCTCGATCTCTGTGGTTCAGAAAGATGAGTCAGCCTCACCACCATATTCTGGGATTTTTACAATGGTGTCTTGTCTGTGGTTACTTGCAAGATGGTCTTTTTGTGAGGGGGACTACAGTCAGGAACAAACTATGTCACCATCTTGATGACATCACTCTATCTTTATTTCAATATAAATGTAATTTTATAATAAAAAGTTAAAGAAAACTAAAGTAAAATGCAAATTGGTTCATATCATTTCTGAACTTATAACCCCTCAATGATTCTATATAACCTAACAGATAAAAGCTAAGCTTCCTAAAATAACTTACAAATCCCTTAATAATCTGAGCCCAATGTGCCTCTCGTATGAACTTTCCTTTCCCAAATCCATACTTTATTCTTCTCCAGTGCTGAACTGACTGTGGTTCTCCATATGTTGCATACGTATATATTATATATGTTGTGCCTAGGAGTGGTTTTATTTTACATTTCTCAGCCTCTCTTCCATGTTGAAGATTCTTTCTATTCGTTCCCCTTTCCTTTGGTTAAAATTTGATATTTTAACTTGCCCAAGCACTACATTGGGAAAAGTACATTTTTCCTGTGCAAACTCCAATATCCAAGACATCTTTATGCAAATATATAGATCAGCTTAAATCCTTGAAATTCAGAGATTTAATATAAGTGTGGGTAAAATTAAGATATTAATGAAACTTATCTAGAATTTTCCATCAACATATATCCTATGTATATGTTTTTTGGAGCTCATGACATTGATTACATGTCTCAATTGTCCCCTCTTTTCATAGCTAATGGAAAAGTTGATCTGAAAAAAGTGATGGATGGAGTGAAAGCTGTCAAAAGTGAGTGAGAAGTTAATGTAAACATAGGACCCTAATTTTTTTACAGCAACTATTTTCTTCATGCCTTAACTGCTATGTTAATTCTATCATTTTTACCTCCTATTTATTTGATGTTTTCATAACCAATAGCCCAGAAATGGGGGAATTTTCTGATGTAGTCTTCTCAAATACTCTTCATTTTCCTTGTTTTAAGACAGCCAAAATCTGTAATAAAAGCTGAAATAAATCTTTGGAAAAGACCCTGGTAATTAGTTAAAGAAGAGGTGATGCATTCTTCATGTCAATAAAGTTATGAAGATAAGCCATTTGCAGTTTGCTAATTGACAAAAGAGATCTAGGATACCCATTTTTTGTCATTGTCATTTTGAGTATGTTAAATCCAAGTCTCCCAAAAAGCAAAAGCCAGGGCAGGGTTAAATGTGCAAGGACATTATTAGGGGAAATGCCTGCATAAGAAAAAATAAGGAGGATGCCTGGAAAGGCTAGGAGGCTGTCAGACTACAGGGCAGATCTGGCACCAGATGAAGGAAAGAGGAAGAAAAGATTGGGTGGAAGCATCCTAGATTGTCATGCAGTCTAAGGAAGGCCTGGCAAAACTGCTTTCAAGAATCCTCTGGTTAAAGTCACCATCCTGTGTCTTCCAGGAACAGGGCTCCCTTAGTATCTTTGCTGCACTGTCATTGGCCAGGGCCAATGGTACGTATGGTGTTAGTGCAAAAAACACAGATCAATTTCAAAGCAGGAGATGGAGTCCTTGTTTAATTATGTTCTCCATAGTCGGAAGTCCTATGGGTACATTCTCATGACTACCATTGAGAGTGCCCTCTCTTACTAGCCTTTAGAAAGCCAATTATGTTTCCATGAATGACATTATCTCTGGACAGAGCTCAGTGATCATTACTTTCCCCACCTCATAATCATATTGTTTTGACATCATAATTTAAATTATTTGCAATAATTTGATTGTACTTAAATTCCATGTATGTCATTATTTTAATCTTTTTATTAAGGAGAAAATGTTGATCTCAGTGGCATTGAAACTGTTCTGGGAAACATGGGGATAGAGCTCAAAGATAAAGAATGCTTGGAACTAGTAAAAAATCTTCCCTTTAGATACAGAAATGCTGATGCATAGGAGCACATGTACCCCAATGTTCACAGCAGCACTCTCAACAATAGCTAAAACATGGAAAGAGCCTAAGTGTCCATCAACAGACGGATGGATCAAGAAGATGTGGTTTATCTATACCATGGAATACTGCATGGCAATGAGAAACAATGAAATCTGGCCATGTGTAGCAACATGGATGGACCTTGAGGGTGTTATGCTGAGCGAAATAAGTCAGGCAGAGAAGGACAAATATCATATGTTTGCACGTATAGGAGGATTAGGAGGAACTTGATGGAGGAACAAGGGGGAGAAGAAGGGCGGAAATGGTGGGGGAAAGGGAGAGAGGCAAACCATGAGAGACTCTTGAATGCTGACAAAAACTGAGGACTGATGGATGTGGGGGGGAGGAGGGATGGGCATGGAGAAGGACACTTGTGGGGATGAGCACTGGGTGTTATGTGGAAACTAATTTGACAATAAACTATTTGTAAAAAAAAAAAAAAACCTTCCCTTAAAGGTAAGCATTTTAAATATTGATGTAATCAAAGAGAGGTTTTCTTTTTTTCTAAAGTTTATTTATTCATATGAGAGAGAGAGAGTGTGAGAGCATGTGCAAGTTGGGAAGGAGCAGAGAGAAAATCCCAAGCTGACTCCACACTGTCAGCATGGAGCTGGACGTGGAATTCAATCTCACAACCTGAGCCAAAACCAAGAGTTAGATGCTTAACCAACTGTGCCACCCAGGTGCCCCCAAAAAGAAGTTTTAGATTTCTGTGTGTGTGAGAAGCTCTAAAATTATCACCATTTCCTAAGTTCTAGGAAATAGAAAATCCATCTCAAAAAAAATATTTATATTTTTTAGAATGTCCACTTATACCTGAAACGAATCCCTGTCTAAGTGGTTTCATTTTAAATTGAGCAACAACATTTTCCTTATCATGGGTCTTATTATGAAGACCCAGTTTTTTATGAAAAAAACAAAAACAAAAAATAGAGGATATGGTGGGATCTGTGAAAGAGGAAAAGATTAATAATTGAAAGTGAATAAAAGCAGGATTGGGAAGAAGAGAAGAGGTGTGCATAATGTGCTAAATAAACTTCACCCAATTTTCTCTCAGATTTTATTATAATAGAAAACTCTTGAAAATCATTTCTCCTAAGAGTATTCTAGTGATTTTCCACATTCTTTGTGACTTACATTCTGCCTTTTTGTATAGATGATGACAAGATCTTTCAAAACAAGTTGCTAGAAGTTGTGAAGTCTCTAAAAGGTACGTGAGCAGCATAATGAGAGTGCATACCAAATGGGGTCCTTGCATTGATACTGTTTCCAAGATGATAGTGGATTCTGCTCTACTGATCATATATACTGATTGCAAATTTATGTTCCGACTGGAGACCAAGCTTTACTTTAGCTGCTGATCTTTTACTTTATATCTAAGAAGAAAGCCTTCTACTTTCTCAAGATTCTTCCAAACTTTTCAAGAAAACAAATATCAGATTTCAAGTTTGCATCGCAAAATGTAGCAAGAAAGATTAGCACTGATTCAGGGAATTTAATCAGCTGCAGATAAATAACTAAACTGGAAGTTCAGTCATCAAAACCGATGTGGTCATGAGCACTGGGTGTTATATGGAAACCAATTTGACAATAAACTATTTGTAAAAAACAAAAATTAAAAATAAAAAAAATTAAAATCTACTGTTAAGAAAAAAAATTTTTAAAAATAAAAATGTGGGGCAGAAATGGTGGGGGAAAGGGAGAGAGGCAAACCATGAGAGACTCTTGAATGCTGACAAAAACTGAGGACTGGTGGATGTGGGGGGGAGGAGGGGTGGGCATGGAGGAGGGCACTTGTGGGGATGAGCACTGGGTGTTATGTGGAAACTAATTTGACAATAAACTATTTGTAAAAAATAAAAAATAAAAAAAAAAAGTTTATAAAAAATAAAAAATAAAAAAAAAAAAATAAAAATGTGGGCGCCTGGGTGGCCCAGTCGGTTAAGCGTCCGACTTTCGCTTAGGTCATGATCTCGAGGTTCGTGGGTTGAGCCCCGCGTCGGGCTCTGTGCTGACTGCCAGCTCAGAGCCTGGAGCCTGTTTCAGTCTATGACTCCCTCTCTCTCTGACTCTCCCCTGCTCACGCTGTCTCTCTCTCTCTCTCCTAGAAATAAATAAAAATATTTTTAAAAAATAAAAATAAAAATGTAAAATAAATAAATAAATAAAATCCACTGTTAAAAAAAATAAAAGTAAAAAATTTTTGCCTCCAGAACTAGAATTCATGTAGCATTTATTCAGTGATATTTAAAACTTCGTATTTTATAGTCTGGTCCCCAAGACAAGTCTCAGAAGAATTGACCTTAATTCTAATGTCCTACTTGACTTTCTCTATAGGCATAAAGTCCATAGTCTCTTGTTCTAAAACTGATGTGTTTCTCCCCCCACATTGTAGAACAAGCATTATTAATCTTACTATTGGAGGGGGGAGTCTGTGAATAGGCTTTAGAGAATAGATGACCCCTCTGAAATTATATGTAATCTTTGTGAACACCAGCATATAGCTCATGAAATTCACAACAGGGTATGTGTCTCTAAAAAGTTTATGAATCTTTTTTTTGAAGTTACATAATTTTCTTCGTGGACTGTCTCTTTCCTTAGGCGGGAAAGTCAATGTCAATGACTTGAACACAATACTGGATAATATGGGAATCAAGATCTCAGATAAGGAACTTAAGCCTCTGACTCAAAATCTCCCTGGTGATGGTGAGTAAGTTTCCAGATACCATAATCATATGCTGGGAGGGCTTAGGTAGAAGAACCGTAGACAGTAAAGTTTCCAAGGGAAAGGGCCCTTAGGAATGGTAATCTACACTGATAATACAAAGCTATAAATGTGGGCAAAGCATGTAAACAGCATATAAGGAGCTAGCTGCCAAATCAACATGAAAACACTGTACTTTGTATGTTGTCTTTTATATTATTTACCCATATTATGGTCACTAGAAGACAGTCTTCCACATTTTGAGTAGAAAACTGCAGGCCACTTAGATAATAGTACTTCTGAATTTCTTCCCATTACTAACACATATGAGTTTGAAGTATTATAGAACTGTAAGTAAAATTTATATTTTTGAAATGGTATTTTTTATGTTTTGGCTTTTCTTTCTAACATTTATGAGGACAATAAAAATCAAATAAATTAATAGCCTCCAAAGACATTCTTCAGTAAATAGTTCTTAAGTAAGCATATATAAAGTACTTAAGATAATACCTGGCACATAGTAAATGAGGATTTATTATATTTCCTCACATGTTGTATTTCACAATATTTCATGAGTCTCTTTTTTTTTAACTCATTATGACTTAAATTTTCTTTACAGTTGATAGGAGGATTTCTGTAAAAACACTGATGAATGAAGTGAAAGATTTTACAGTTAAATGAGAAGTGGATGTAAATCTAGGGTTTCAGTCCTTTAGAATAGTTTTTTTTTCAGTGGTGTTTCTAGTATTTTATAAATTCTGATGTTTTATTTTTAAATATATGAATCTTGGCTTGGCATTAGGGAAATTTCTTCAGTAGGATATAAGACTACATGTCAATTTTAAATTCTAAGTTTTCTGTTGCTTGTGCAAGTAATATGCTTCACGTGACAAATGTTTAAATGAACAGAATCTAGAAATGTATAGAAAATGGCACGGTGAAGCTAAGAAGTGATCAAGATAATGTATTCCTGATATCATCAATAATTCTCATCAACACAAGTGTTTTTGAAGAATAATTTATATAGGAATCTGCATTATCTTAATTCACTCATCAGATTTTATTCTGGAAGTTGTTTTTTCCAACCTTAGGAAAAATGGTCTTTAATTTATATTATATGTGATATTTTATAAAACACGACAAGATACGCTCAATGGTTCTACAATTGGGAATATATTTGCCTAACACTTCATCTGAAATTGGGATATCATTAAACTGCATAGAACATATTTTACAACTTGAGATAATACCAGAGTTCCTAAAGCTTATATGTCTTCTGTCCCCTCTCTTAAAAGATGAGAAGGTTGATACTAACGGCCTGAAAATTTTCCTGGGAAGCATGGGGAATGAGCTCACAGATCAGGAAAAAGAAGAGCTACTGAAAACATTGCCAATTGATGGTGAGTCATCATAGAGGCGTTATGGAGGTCTTTTGTGGGTCTTTAGGTCTGTGTAAAATATCTCCAGCTTTGTTTTTATTTATTTTTCTCAAAGTATAAAAGAAAAAATATTAAATTGAGTTCTATGTTATATGACAACCTGTCACTGTCGCTTGGAATTTATATTGGAAGTTAAGTAACCCTTCAGACAAGAGTTGACATTAACAGCTAAACATATTGTTACCTAGCAAGCCACTAGTTTGTTCATATCATGAGAAAAGAAAAAAAAAAAGAGAGAGAAAGATTGGAGATCCTTGACAAAAAAATAAATAAAGATGAGAAGCAAAAATTTAAAAGCAAAGGGAAACTACACTCAGGTTTGAGCAAGGAGACTTCCTCAAGTACTAAAATAGAAAGGTTTGTCACAGTGAGAGAAGTTTCTGTTTCCAAACTTCATTATATTAGATGAAATAAACTAAAAATTAGAGATACCGCTTCTTAAAATGTTATCTTTGAAATTATTGAATTCACACCATTTTTGTGATTTCATGTTAGTTTCCACATTACATGAATTACGGCTCCTTTTACAGCTGCTGGAAAAACCTATTCACAATAGGTTACTGAAGGGCATAAAGTCTCTCAGTGGTAAGAAGCCCAGTTGAAAGTCATACTGTCCCACATTCCCCAACTTAACATTTTTTTTTCCAATTATGAATCCTGGCTCCTCACTTTGGTAGCATTTCTTATTTATGATTCCTTCAGTCTATTCACATTTCAGCAGATAACAGCATAGATTTTATCTTGTAGGAAGTTCCATATGCCCTTGCATTTTTTTTCAACTCTGTCCACCCCTTCTCCACACACACAAAAAAATCACTTCACCTTAAATAAACAACAAACAAACAAACAAATAGAAAGTTGATATGCATGCAAATTGGGGGTGTAATACATTTTTTTCATGTTTCTAACTTGTCTTTTTCCTAAGGGGGAAAAGTTCATGTAAATAACCTGGACAATGCTTTTAAAAAATTGGGACTTGAGCTCACGGAAGAGGAACTTGCAAAGCTGTCAAGAAATCTACAAGTTGATGGTGAACACTACAGATGTCCTCAGGCCATCTTTTTATTTTTTCTTTATATCTGATTGTTTGAAAATAGATTTAATTGACAGATACATGTTAGAAAGGTTGGAGGAGAGTCCAATTTTATTTTTTATTTAAGTTTTTAATCTTAATTCCAATATAAACATACAAAATTATATTATTTCAGATGTACAATATATCAACAATTGTATCAATAATTCTATATATAACTCAGCGCCCATGGTGAGAACATACTTTTCAGTCCTCATCACCTGTTTCACACACCTGCCCACCTACCCTCTGGTAACCACCAGTTTGTTCTTTATAGTTGAGATTCTACTTCTTGGTTTTTCTGTCTCCCCTTTTTTTTCGTTGTTCATTCATTTTGTTTCTTAAATTTCACATTTGAATGAAATCATGGAGTATTTGTCTTTTGCATTTCTCTTACCATTATACTCTCTAGCTCCATCCATGTTGTTGCAAATGGCAAGATTCCATTCTTTTTTTAAAAAATTTTTATAGTTTATTTTTGAGACAGAGAGACAGAACATGAGTGGGTGAGAGGCAGAGAGACGGAGAGGGAGACACAGAATCTGAAGCAGGCTCCAGGCTCTAAACTGTCAGCACAGAGCCCGACACGGAGCTAGAACCCGTGAACCGAACCATGAAATCATGACCTGAACCAAAGTCGGACGCTTAACCGACTGAGCCACCCAGGTGCCTCTCTTTTTTATGGCTGAATAGTATCCCATTATATATACACATATACATATACATACATATATGTATATATATATGCTACATCTTTATCCATTCATCTATCAATGGATACTTGAAGGAGAGCCCAATTTTAAAGTCAGAATCAATCTTGGATCTTCATTATAATGAATCTAAAACAGCATCACCTTTCCCTTTGTATACAAAGAATCATAGAGGATGCTGTCTGGACTCCAATATTCTAAATAACAAGAAAGCAAATAATAGGGATATGAAAATCTATTTATAGAGAATTCAACAGGCCATTTTTCTCTCTATCCTTCTGTCTTCTGAAATCTTCACTTGAAAACACATTCAAAGATTTTTATCATAGTGCATGAGACCTTCAAGCTTTGTCTGCCTGTGTGGACATATCTTCTCTCATTTTTCTCCCGTTCAAGCCATGTTGAACTACTTGTAGTTTGACACATGTAGCATGATGTCCCTGGACTTTTTCTCAACTTCTCCTCCATGTGAAGACTCTTCCATCCTTCCATATTTCATAGCAACTTTTCTGATACATTAATGTGGTTCATGCATATCTCCTACAGAAAGCAATCTTAGAACATACCAAGCTAGATTAGTGGTCCCTTCCTCAGCTGTTTGTTGGTACATGAAGTAAAGTTAATAGAATACCTGGCCAACTCCAATAGTATATTCAGCTATGGCTTTTAATGGTATCCAAAATACTAGGAAGAGCAGACTTTTCCTGACCCAGTTTCTACAAGCGACCTTTGTATTAATGGAGATCATCTTAACTCTCTGAGATCCAGGGATTTTCTAAATGATCTCAAGTAAAATGAAGATGTGGAGAATTTTTAATGAAATTGTTTCCATAAAATATATGTCTTAAATTTGTGTCCTGAGCTTCTGACATTATTTTCATTGTGCCTTTTCTTGTAGCTAATGGGATGGTTGGTCTGAAAGAGGTGATGAATGAAGTAAAAGCTACTACAGGCAAGTGAAAAATTATGAATCTAAAACATTTAGTATTTATAGTAATTATATTTCATAATAATCCTTCAATTGCTCTCTTAGATATGGAATTTGCTTCCTTATTCATTAAATTACTAGCAACTCATTTATTTTCTTTTTTTTTTTACAGTTTATTGTCAAGTTGGTTTCCATATGACACCCAGTGCTCATCCCCACAAGTGCCCTCCTCCATGCCCATCCACCCTCCCCCCCAACACCCATCAGTCCTCAGTTTGTTCTCAGCATTCAAGAGTCTCTCATGGTTTGCCTCTCTCCCTTTCCCCCACCATTCCTCCCTTCTTCTCCCCCATGGTCCTCCATTAAGTTCCTCCTAATCCTCCTATACGTACAAACATATGATATTTGTCCTTCTCTGCCTGACTTATTTCACTCAGCATAACACCCTCAAGGTCCATCCATGTTGCTACACATGACCAGATTTCATTCTTTCTCATTGCCATGTAGTATTCCATGGTATAGATAAACCACATCTTCTTGATCCATTCATCTGTTGATGGACACTTAGGCTCTTTCCATGTTTTGGCTATTGTGGAGAGTGCTGCTATGAACATTGGGGTACATGTGCTCCTATGCATCAGCATTTCTGTATCCCTTGGGTAAATTCCTAGCAGTGCTATTGCTGGGTCATAGGGGAGTTCTATTGTTAATTTCCTGAGGAACCTCCACACTGTTTTCCAGAGGGGCTGTACCAGTTTACATTCCCACCAACAGTGTAGGAGGGTGCCCGTTTCTCCACATCCTCACCAGCATCTAGAGTCCTCTGGTTTGCTCATTTTAGCCACTCTGACTGGCGTGAGGTGGTATCTCAGTGTGGTTTTGATTTATATTTCCCTGATGAGGAGGGATACTGAGCATCGTTTCATGTGTCTGTTGGCCATCTGGATGTCCTCTTTGGAGAAGTGTCTGTTCATATCTTCTGCCCATTTCTTTACTGGGTTGTTTGTTTTTCGGGTGTGGAGTTTGGTGAGTTCCTTATAGATTCTGGATATCAACCCTTTATCTGATATGTCATTTGCAACTATCTTTTCCCATTCCGTTGGTTGCCTATTAATTTTCTGGGTTGTTTCCTTTGCTGTGCAGAAGCTTTTAATCTTGATGAGGTCCCAACAGTTTATTTTTGCTCTTGATTCCCTTGCTTTTGGGGATGTGTCCAGTAAGAAGTTGCTGCGGTGGAGGTCAAGGAGGTTGTTTCCTGTTTTCTCCTCTAGGGTTTTGACGGTTGCCTGCCTCGCATTCAGGTCCTTTATCCATTTTGAGTTTATTTTGATGTATGGTGTGAGAAATTGATCTAGTTTCAATCTTCTGCATGTTGCTGTCCAGTTCTCCCAACACCATCTGTTAAAGAGGCTGTCTTTTTTCCATTGGATATTCTTTCCTGCTTTGTCAAAGATTAGTTGACTGTATACCTTTGGGTTCAGCTGTGAGTTCTCAATTCTGTTCCATTGGTCTATGTGTCTATTTTTTGCCAATACCATACTATCTTGATGATGACAGCTTTGTAGTAGAGGCTAAAGTCTGGGATGGTGATACCTCCCGTTTTGGTTTTATTTTTCAGTATTACTTTGGCTCTTCGGGGTCTTTTGTGGTTCCATCAAATTTTAGGATAGATTGTTCTAGTTTTGAGAAGCATGCTGGTGCAATTTTGATTGGAATTGCATTGAATGTGTAGATTGCTTTGGGTAGTAATGACATTTTAACTATATTTATTCTTCCTATCCATGAGCATGGAATGCTTTTCCATTTCTTTGTGTCTTCTTCCATTCTTTTATAAGTTTTCTATAGTTTTCATCATACAGATCTCTTATATCCTTGGTTAGGTTTATTCCTAGGTATTTTATGGTTCTTTGTGCAATTGTGAATAGGATCAGTTTCTTGATTTCTCTTTCTGTTGCTTCATTATTGGTGTATAAGAATGCAACCGATTTCTGTACGTTGATTTTGTATCCTGCAACTTGGATAAATTCTTGGATCAGTTCTAGTAGGCTTCTGGTGGAGTCTGTTGGGTTTTCTATGTAGAGCATCATTTCGTCTGGGAAAAGTGAACGTTTGACTTCCTCTTCACCAATTCTGATGCCTTTGATTTCCTTTTGTTGTCTGATGGCTGATGCTAGGACTTCCAGCACTATGTTAAACAACAGTGGTGAGAGTGGACATCCCTGTCATGTTTCTGATCTCAGGGGGAAAGCTCTCAGTTTTTTCCCCATTGAGGATGATGTTAGCTGAGGGCTTCTCATAGATGGCTTTTATGGTGTTTAAGTAGGTTCCTTCTATCCCGACTTTCTCGAGGGTCTGTATTAAGATGGGATGCTGTATTTTGTCAAATGCTTTTTCTGCATCTATCGACAGGATCATATGGTTTTTATCTTTTCTTTTGTTGATGTGATGTATAACACTGATTGATTTGTGAATGTTGAACCAGCCCTGTAACCCAGGAATGAATCCTACTTGATCTTGGTGGATGATTCTTTTTATGTGCTGCTGGATTCGATTTGCAAGGATCTTGTTGAGGATTTTTGCATTCGTATTCATCAAGGATATTGGCCTGTAGTTCTCTTTTTTTGCTGGATCTCTGTCTGGCTTGGGAATCAGAGTGATGCTGGCTTCATAAAATGAGTCCGGGAGTTTTCCTTCGATTTCTATATTTTGGAATGGCTTAAGAAGAATTGGTATTAATTCTGTTTTAAATGTCTGGTAGAATTCCCCAGGGAAGCCATCAGGTTCAGGGCTCTTATTTGTTGGGAGATTTTTGATCACTGATTCAATTTCTTTACTCGTTATGGGTCTGTTCAGGTTTTCTATTTCTTCCCGTGTGAATTTTGGTAGTGAGTGTGTGTTTAGGAATTTGTCCATTTCTTCTAAGTTGTCCAATTTGTTGGCATATAATTTTTCATAGTATTCCCTGATAATTGCTTGTATTTCTGAGGGGTTGTTTGTAATAAGTCCATTTTCATTCATGATTTTGTCTATTTGGGTGCTCTCTCTTTTCTTTTTGAGAAGCCTGGCTAGAGGTTTGTCAATTTTGTTTATTTTTTCAAAAAACCGACTCTTGGTTTCATTGATCTGTTCAATTGTTTCTTTGGTCTCTATGTTGTATATTTCTGCTCTGATTTTTACTATTTCTCTTCTTCTGTTGGATTTGGGGCATTCTTGTTGCTCTGCCTCTAGTTCCTTTAGGTGAGCTGTGAGATTTTGGACCATCGCTTTTTCTAATTTCTTGAAATAGGCCTGGAATGCAATGTACTTTCCTCTTTGGACTGCCTTTGCCGCATAGAGTTTGGATTCTTGTGTTTTCATTTTCATTTGTTTCCATATATTTTTAAATTTCATCTCTAAGTGCCTGATTGACCCATTCATTCTTTAGTAGGGTGTTCGTTAACCTCCATATTTTTGGAAGTTTTCCAGACTTCTTCCTGTAATTGATTTCAAGTTTCAAAGGATAGTGATCTGAGAGTGTGCATGGTATGATCTTTATTCTTTTATATTTATTGAGGGCTGCTTTATGTCCCAGTATGTGATGTATCTTGGAGAATGTGCCATGCGCACTTGAGAAGAAAGTAAATTCCCTGACCTCAGGATGTAGAGTTCTAAATATATCTGTCAGATCCATCTGGTCCATTGTGTCATTCAAGTCCATTATTTCTTTAGTGATTTTCTGTCTGGTTGACCTATCCATTGCTGTAAGCAGAGTATTAAAGTCCCCTGCTATTAGCACATTCTTATCTATAAGCTTGTTTCTGTTTGTGATTTATTGTTTTAAATATTTAGGTGCTCCCATATTTGGTGCATAGACATTTATGATTGTTAGTTCTTCCTGATGGATGGACCCTGTAATTATTATGTAGTGCCCTTCTTCATCTCTTGTGATTGTCTTTAATTTAAAGTCCAGTTTGTCTGATATAAGATTAGCTACTCCGGCTTTCCTTTGATTTCCAGTAGCATGATATATATTTCTTCATCCCCTTACTTTTAATCTGAAGATATCTTTCAGTCTAAAATGAATTTCTTGTAGACAGCATATAGATGGATTTTGTTTTTTTATCCATTCTGCTACCCTATGTCTTTTGATTGAAGCATTCAGCCCATTTACATTCAGTGTTGTTATTGAAATATGTGCGTTTAGAGTCTTTGTGTCCTTTGCAGGGTTCATGTTTGTGGTGTTGTCTCTGGTATCTTTGTTCCTTGCAACATTTCCTTCAGAGTGTCCCCCTCAGGATTTCTTGTAGGGCTGGCTTAGTGGTGACAAATTCTCTCAATTTCTGTTTATTTGGAAAGACTTTTATCTCTCCTTCTATTTTGAATGACAGATTTGCTGGATAGAGGATTCTTGGCTGCATATTTTTACTGTTCATCACATTGAAGATCTCCTGCCATTCCTTTCTGGCCTGCCAAGTTTCAGGATATAGGTCTGTCACCACTCTGATAGGTTTCCCTTTGTATGTTAGGGTCCTTTTCTCTCTAGCTGCTGTCAAAATTCTCTCTTTGTCCTTGTATTTTACCATTTTTACTATGATAAGCCATGCCAAAGATCGATTCAAATTACGTCTGAGGGGAGTCCTTTGAGACTCTTGTTTTTAAACGTTTACTTCCTTCCTCAAGTTGGGGAAGTTCTCTGCTATAATTTGTTCCAGGACTCCTTCAGCACCTTTCCCTCTCTCTTCCTCTTCTGGGATTCCTATGATACGGATATTGTTGCATTTGACCGTATCGCTGAGCTCTCGAACTCTTCTTTCTTGTTCCTGGATCATTTTGTTCTTTTTTTTCTCAGTTTCCTCTTTTTCTATAATGGTGTCTTCTAAATAACTTATTCTCCTTTCTGCCTTTTCAATCCGTGCATTGGAGGCCTCTAATTTATTATGTATCTCATTTGTCGCATTTTTTAATTCATCATGCCTATTCTTATTCTCCATGTTGTCTGTAGCCATAGTTTCTTTGATGTCCCCTATGCTTTTTTCAAGCCCAGCTATTAATTTTATGATTATTATTCTAAAATCTTGTTCAGTTATGCTGCTTATATCTGTTTGAGCAGTTCATTAGCTGTCAGGTCTTCTTGGAATTTCTTTGGAGGAAAGCTCTTTCATTTCGTCATTTTAATCAGCTTTCTGGCTTTTGTTAGTTTTAAAGACTTGTTATGCTCTCTGCATCTGTGAGCACTGCTGTATCCATGAAGACTCTTTGACTGTCCAGGGCCTATCCTTTCAGAGAGGTTTTTTTGTTTTTGTTTTTTGAATGGTATCTCTTGGTCTCTCTTGTTGAGACCTTGGTTATTTTATTTTCCTACTCGTAGTGATATTTGGAACTCTCCACCATGTGTGCTTTGGCTTGTTTCTTGAGGTAGCCCTGGAGAAGAAAACAGACAGACAAACACACAGGGAGCAGAGGCACACAAATGCACAGACAAATCCAACTAACCTGCAAACCGAAAGGGAAAGAGAAAAAACCAAAAGTTAAGAGAAAAGACAGAGGAGGGAAGGCAAATAATAGAAAATAAAAAAATACATAAAAAGGTCAAAAAGAAGAAAAGGAAAGGAAAAAAGAAAATAACTGGTGGACAAAGAACGGTTTAAAGCATACAACCGGATTTCCCAGCTACAATTAAATAGCCGGGTGTATGCAGTGCTGGTTGAAGAGCATAGAGAAAGAGAGAGAAGACAGGGCAGGGATGAGGCAAAATTGGAAATAGAATGAACAGGCAGAAGGGATAAGAAGCTTTTTTCAAAGAGCTAAAGGGTGGAATATGGTTGGAGAGGTGAGAGAAGGACGCTGGTGTTATCCAGAGAAACTATATAGTCTAATTACTCCTGAGACACAGAGATGAAAAGGTCTGTAGGTGTAGAATTTACATCTACAGGATGGACTAAATGTGACTAAGCAAGCCGGTGACCAGAGTTAGTCAGGTTAGTGTTCCGGGGGAAAAAAAGGAAAGAAGAAAAAGGAGCGGGGGGAGGGCAGCTCTCAAGCAGGGATGGGCGTGGTGTGATCCAATGCGTCAGGAGGGAGTTCTGCCCTGGAGGTTGGGGTAAAAGAGTGGTGGCGCTCCAGTCCCTTCTTGAACCAAGCATTGCACCTCGCTTTTTTGGGTGTGTAAACTCCCCGGGCTGGGGGCGCAGCCTAAGTGGATTGCGCTCTTTACCCCAGGCCAGGCTTAGTTTCCAAATCCCAGTCTGTGCACCCCACTGAAATTGCTATAGACACAACCTCACAGGCGATCCCCTCAAGGCAATTCCAAGCCTCTTGCGTAGCCCTGGGGGTGGAGCTAGAATCGCTGCTGCCTTCTCCTCCGGGTTGGGTTGGCGAGCATGGCCAGGGGTCTGCGTTAGAGGCTTTCTCAGTGGATTCTGCATCGTTTTTCTCCCAATCTCTTGGGTTCTGTAAGGTTTCCTATGGCTTCAGATCTTTTCCGTGCGAGATATGGGGGCGAGTGTAATGTACGGAACTCCCTACTTCTCCACCATCTTGCCCCCTCCCGTATATTTTTTATTTGTATATTTTGCTCTTCTCTATTTTAGAATGGCAAAACTCTGTATTAGTAAAATAATATATGAAGTAAAATTTTGGTGAAGACTACAGACAACTTACAAAAATGGGACTAACAGATCTTACCTTATTTGATACAATTATTTGAATGAGTAATTTATAATATTCCAGTTGAAAAGCAGATACATAATGTAAATCTCACAAGGCTCAGAGTTGCCTTTCCATTGTCATTATGATTGTGACTTCTTTTATTAGCACTTGGAGATCAAATTCTTTTTCTCAGAAGTCATCATCAGTATACTTGGAGAGCGCTCATTCGCCTTTACTCTTTATTCTCTACTGATTCAAGCTACAGAGCCATAGATTCATTTTCCCTTTTTGGAATCATTAAATGATCCTTTAAATTCATATATATAATTATGTCTATTTTTTTAAGGCGGGGAGGTTGATGTCAATGATGTGAAAACTATTCTGAAAAACATGGGAATAGAGTTCACAGATAAGGAACGTTTGAAGCTGCTGAAAAATCTGTCTTTCAACAGTAGGCATTTATATACTTAAAGGGTTCTTTTAAGCTTAATTTTTTTTTGAATTCCAGTTAGTTAACATACAGTGTAATATCAATTTCAGGTGTACAATGTAGTGATTCAACACTTCCACACGTCACCCTGTGTTCATCACAAGTGCCCCCCTTCATCCCCATCACCGGTTTCACTTTTCCCCCACTCACTTCCCCTCTGGTAACCATCAGTTTATTCCCTATAGTTAAAAGTCTGTTTCTTGGTTTGCCTCTCTTTTTTTCCTCCCTCTGGTCTCCTTTTATGCTTTTTTTTAAAACTCAAACTATCCCCATTTGCTAAGATGCAACAATAAACAAACATACACATAAATGCCAAATAAAATGATTTAAACAAACAAACAAAATAATTTAAATGTTCACTTACTCCTGAGGGAAATTTCTGTCTATGCAGTTTAACTTTCAGATTTGGAATAATCATCCCCATGATGTTAACTAATGCCGTTGAGGGGACTACATTTCTGAGGCTATCCTTACCTTTTAGATACCCATAGGCAATTGTGGGAAGCAAACAAGGGAAAGAAATGGTGTTAGACTGGAAGGGGATAAAAGATGAGAGGTGATGTTTTCCAAAAAAGCTGTGCGTGTTATAGTGTGTTGTATGCTAAATTTTAGATAGATTTACCATATTATAAATTTTCCCTAATTTTCTCTCATACTTATTTTAATGGGGGAAATTTCTAGGGCAAATCATGAAAATCTCAGTTTTACTGAAATAATTTTAGTGAATAGCCATATCATTTCTCTATGACCTCAACTGTGTTCTTTTATAGATGATAACAAGGTCTTTAAGAACAGGTTGCTAGATGGTGTGAAGTCCCTTAAAGGTAAGTAAGAAACATAATGAGGATACAAATGAATATGAGATCTTCATTTTATACTGTTTCCAAGATATGAATTTGAATGCTGCCATCTGTCTTATGTACTGATTGCAAATGTATGCTTTTTTGGACCTCAGTCTTTATTTTAGCAGATGAATCTGATGTTCTATCTTGGAAGTAAAGCACCACACTTTCTTGCCATTTTCCAAATTTTCAGGAAGAGAAATATCAAATTTCATGTTTGCATGCAAAAAATATGGAAATGATTAGCAGTGATTCAGGGAAGTTAATAAATAGAAAAAACTAAATTGGAAGTTCATTCATCAAAAGTCAACCTACTATTGTTTAGAACTAAAGAATGTTTGTCTCCAGTACCAGGATTCCCTGAGCATTCATTGAACACCATTTTCAACCAGATTTTTTAAAATTCATTAAGAAAATTGAGGCTACCAATAGTGACAGCCCTTAGCTTTTCATCCCCAATCTCTACCTATACAGATATCTTTAAGCACACTCATGTTAGTATAAAGGATGAGTGAGGAGTCCCTCTTCTTCCTCAAGGCTTACTGGGATGCCCTTGACTCCACCCTCTCCCGTGTCTTTAAGACCTTGCTCCATTGGCCATTTTCAATCTCTTCAGTCCATTTACATGCTCAACATATCCCATCCTATAAAATAAGCAAACGGAAACTCTCCACACCCCTGTTGGCCACAATTCAATATCTTTCTTCCCTTTATCATCCATTTCTTGAGAGACTTTTCTGTACTCTGAGCCCATATTTCTGTACCTCGCTCTATTTCTCAAACTGATTTCAGTATAAATGCCATTTAATACCTTGTGTTTCTGTACGCTGGTCCCCATGACAAGTCTCAAGGGAAATAGCTATAATTCTAACTTTGTAATTGACTGCTTAAAATATTTGGTCTAGGGGCACCTGGGTGGCTCAGTCGTCGGGTGTCTGACTTTGGCTCAGGTCATGATCTCACTGTTTGTGAGTTCTAGTCCCGCATAGGGCTCTGGGGTGATAGGTTGGGGCCTGGAGCCTGCTTCGGATTCTGTATCTCCCTCTCTCTGCCCTTCCCTCACTCAGGCTCTTTCTCTCAAAAATAAATAAACATTAAAAAAACTTTTTTTAATTTGGTCTATGTGCTAAAATTGTTGAATGTTAATTTATTTTTTTCACTTTAGAACAAACATTTTTCATTTGGTCTGAAGCAGATTTTGTGAATAATGATCTACTGCTTAAGAAATTCATAATGGGATATGTGTATCAAAATAGTGTAAGAACTTCTCTTTTGGAGTCATTTAATATTCTTTATGAACTGTCACTTTTCTTAGCTGGGAAGGTTGATATGAGCAACCTGGACACCATTCTGAACAACCTGGGGATCAAGCTTGCAGATACGGAACTTAAAGATCTGCCTGAAAACATGCATGTTGGTGGTAAGCATGTTATCATATACACTAGTTAACCCTGTAGAGAGTTTAGTTACAAGAACCTTTGCGGGGGAAATGCCCTTTTCCATAAGGAGAAGGGAAGGTCCAAGAGCAGTGTGAGATACCATATCAATGACTAAAACACTGAGAATGTCATTTGAGTTCATGAGTATCCAGTTAACAAAGTCAAAATTCAACCAGTTTTTATATGTGTGATATGTATGACTTTTATGCTCTCTGTAAGTGTCATGTTTTAGTAGTTGAGTCTTTCCAGTTTCGAACACAAGAATGCAGACTCTTTAAGACACGTTCACTTCTGTGTAACTTCCTCTTACTAACACAAATAAATGTGAGATATGATAGGCCAAACTGCATTATTGCAATTGTGTGGTTTTCATGTTTAGAATTTTCTTCTTATTAATGCTTGTCTTAGAGTAAAGATTGAGTAGAATAATAATCTAAAAAGTGTGTTTGGAAATATTTGTTAAATAAATATTAGCAGTTAAGATGGGGCCTGACACATAGTAAATGCAACTATTATTGTTTTTCCTATGTTTTCCCACCAACTTTTATACCTATAATATAATATTTGAAATCTGTATAATATATAATGTAATGTACTGTGATTTTATCTTCTCTTATAGTTGATGAGAAAATTCCATTAGAAACACTGATGGAAAACATCACAGATTTTAGAGGTGACTGGAAAGTTACTATAAAATTAGGGTTTCAGTTATCTACATTAAATTTTTTTCCTGATATTTCCTAGTATTCCATCATTGTCTTGTAAATTCTGGTATTTCTCTATATTTATTGATAAATTTGTGCCTCTAGTGTTTCATGTATTGATATAAAATCATCTGTTTTTGCAATGAAATTACCATACTGTTTCTTGCTTTCAAATTCTATAATCTCTGTCATTTATGCCAATAATATAATCCACTTCACCAGTGTTTAATAACCACAGTGTAGAATGCCATGGCAAATTAGAGAGTGAAGCCTAAAATTGATGGAGGTAATGAATTCACTGTATTTATCATATAATTCTTATTTTTTAAATTAAAATACTTTTTCATATAAGCATCTATTTTTTTAATTAATAGATCAAATTTTATCCTGAAAGTAGTCTGTCCCTATTTTAGAAAAAAGTCTCTTGTTCATTTTAAGAAAATAAACTTGACCTAACATCTACATTGATTCTGTAGTTGAAAATGCTTCTTGTTTTTGTTTTTTTTTTAACTTTAGTCTTCAGTCTGAAAACAAGGAGATGGTATTAATTATGCTAAAATAACTTTTTTCATTAGAAATAATCACTATTATCTGGGGAGCACCTGGGTGGTCCAGTCAGTTAAGCATCCGACTTTGGCTCAGGTCATGATCTCACAGCTTGTGAGTTAGAGTCAGCCCAATGTCAGGCTCTGTGCTGATAACTCAGAGCCTGGACCTGCTTCAGATTCTGTGTCTCCCTCTCTCACTGCCTGCCTTTTTCTCTCTCTCTCTCTCTCTCTCTCTCTAAGAAAATAATAAAACATTTTAAAAATTTTTTAAAGAAATAATTACTGCTATCTGAAATGAAGATGTATACCAAATTTCCTCTTTTCAAAGGTGAGAAGATTGAGTCTAGTGATCTAAAAAATGTTCTGGAAAATCTTGGAATAGTGCTCAGAGATGAGAAGCTAGAGAAGCTGCTGAAAATACTGCCAGTTGATGGTGAGTCATGCCAGTGTTCAAGCCCCTTAAGTTTGTTTTGTTATGTAGACTTGTCCACAAGCATAGACTACAGGAATACAATTCTGACTCCATTGACTTTCTTTTTTTTTTTTTTGTTAGCATTTCTATGAGATTTATTTCAATGCAGTATTTTTTTGTTTTTGTTTTTTTTTTTTTTTTACAAATAGTTTATTGTCAAATTAGTTTCCACATAACACCCAGTGCTCATCCCCACAAGTGCCCTCCTCCATGCCCACCCCTCCTCCCCCCACATCCACCAGTCCTCAGTTTTTGTCAGCATTCAAGAGTCTCTCATGGTTTGCCTCTCCGCCTTTCCCCCACCATTTCCTCCCTTCTTCTCCCCCTTGGTCCTCTGTTAAGTTCCTCCTAATCCTCCTATACGTGCACACATATGATATTTGTCCTTCTCTGCCTGACTTATTTCGCTCAGCATAACACCCTCAAGGTCCATCCATGTTGCTACACATGGCCAGATTTCATTGTTTCTCATTGCCATGTAGTATTCCATGGTATAGATAAACCACATCTTCTTGATCCATTCATCTGTTGATGGACACTTAGGCTCTTTCCAGGTTTTAGCTATTGTGGAGAGTGCTGCTATGAACATTGGGGTACATGTGCTCCTATGCATCAACATTTCTGTATCCCTTGGGTAAATTCCTAGCAGTGCTATTGCTGGGTCATAGGGGAGTTCTATTGTTAGTTTCCTGAGGAACCTCCACACTGTTTTCCAGAGGGGCTGTACCAGTTTACATTCCCACCAACAGTGTAGGAGGGTGCCCGTTTCTCCACATCCTCGCCAGCATCTAGAGTTCTCTGATTTGCTCATTTTAGCCACTCTGACTGGCGTGAGGTGGTATCTCAGTGTGGTTTTGATTTGTATTTCCCTGATGAGGAGCGATGCTGAGCATCGTTTCATGTGTCTGTTGGCCATCTGGATGTCCTCTTTGGAGAAGTGTCTGTTCATATTTTCTGCCCATTTCTTCACTGGGTTGTTTGTTTTTCGGGCGTGTAGTTTGGTGAGTTCCTTGTAGATTCTGGATATCAACCCTTTATCTGATATGTCATTTGCAACTATCTTTTCCCATTCCGTTGGTTGCCTATTAATTTTCTGGGTTGTTTCCTTGGCTGTGCAGAAGCTTTTAATCTTGAGGAGGTCCCAACAGTTTATTTTTGCTCTTGATTCCCTTGCTTTTGGGGATGTGTCAAGTAAGAAGTTGCTGCGGTGGAGGTCAAGGAGGTTGTTTCCTGCTTTCTCCTCTAGGGTGTTGATAGTTTCCTGTCTCACGTTCAGGTCCTTTATCCATTTTGAGTTTATTTTTGTGCATGGTGTGAGAAAATGATCTAGTTTCATTCTTCTGCATGTTGCTGTCCAGTTCTCCCAACACCATCTGTTAAAAAGGCTGTCTTTTTTCCATCGGATATTCTTTCCTGCTTTGTCAAAGATTAGTTGGCTGTATACTTTTGGGTCCACTTCTGAGTTCTCAATTCTGTTCCATTGGTCTATGTGTCTGTTTTTGTGCCAATACCATACTGTCTTGATGATGACAGCTTTGTAGTAGAGGCTAAAGTCTGGGATGGTGATCCCTCCCGTTTTGGTTTTATTTTTCAGGATTACTTTGGCTATTCGGGGTCTTTTGTGGTTCCATACAAATTTTTGGATAGTTTGTTCTAGTTTTGAGAAGTATGCTGGTGCAATTTTGATTGGAATTGCATTGAATGTGTAGAGTGCCTTAGGTAGTAATGACATCTTAACTATATTTATTCTTCCTATCCATGAGCATGGAATGTTTTTCCACTTCTTTGTGTCTTCTTCAATTTCCTTCATAAGTTTTCTATAGTTTTCATCATACAGATCTCTTGTATCCTTGGTTAGGTTTATTCCGAGGTATTTTATGGTTTTTTGTGCAATTGTGAATGGGATCAGTTTCTTGATTTCTCTTTCTGTTGCTTCATTGTTGGTGTATAAAAATGCAACTGATTTCTGTACATTGATTTTGTACCCTGCAACTTGGCTGAATTCTTGGATCAGTTCTAGTAGGCTTCTGGTGGCTGACTCCATTGACTTTCTGTTTGGGTCTTTAAGTGGAAAAGTCTATTTGGGATTTCAGCCTTGTTGAAATGTAATGATAACAGAGGCATGAAATATATTTTATCTTTTGTCTCTTTTGTTTTAATAATATGTGGTCATTAAAGTTAATAGTTTTCCTAAAACAATTTTTTTAATTTTAATATTATACATCTCTTTTTTTAAAATGTTGTTTTTCTATCTCTTTCCTAAGATGGGAAGATTAAAAAGAATAACCTCCATACTAGTTTGGGAAATATGGGAATGGGGCTCATGGAAGAGGAACTTGTTGAATTGTCAGAACACCTACAAGTTGATGGTGAGTACCAAAGATAGCATTTGGGATTTTTTAATCTTTACCTTCTATTTAAAGGAGTATCACTTAAAATTATGATGTGAGTCAAATTTAGCTGGACTTTATTATAGAAAAAATGTGTATCTTATTCTGAGCTCATGTCATTGATTACATGTCTCCTTTGGACTTCTGTAGCAAATGGGAATGTTGATCTGCATAATGTGATGGAAGGAATCAAAGCTATTACAGGTGAGCACAAAGTCACTATAAAGCTAAATTCCTATTAGAACAGTAACTGTATTTTACCATTAATCTTAAATGCCATGTTGATTCTGTTACCGTACACCTTATTTTAAATACTTGTCCAGGGTTGGACATTGTGGTGTTCATGTTTTAGTAACAAAATTGTAGCTTCATGTCTTGGTAGGAAGACCCTTACTCGCTAAAAAAAAAAAATAATAATTTAAAATATCTGTTTTAGAGTCACTGAATTTTCCTCACAGGCCTTTCTTTTTCTGATTAAGGGAAGGTTGACATCAAAAACCTGGAAACCATTCTAAGCAACATGGGAATCAAGCCCCCAGACCAGGAACTTGAGGATCTGAAAGAAAACCTACCAGTCAGTGGTGAGCATGTGAGATACCATTGGATTTTGAGCTTTATGTGTTATGTACCATTAGCAATGAAAGAAATGAAACGAGGGAACTTTTTATGCAGAAGATGTCAAGATTGGAGACGGGACAAGAACACTGACAAAGAAGTTGAGAATCTAGTATTTGGACACAGGTGGCATGGCCACTGGAAGAGTCTGTGAAGTTCTGAGGACAAGAAAATTTGCCTTTACCAGATGGCCACTTTTGAATCTCATCTTTTCGTTATCAAATTCAAGAGTTGATATTTTATGAACTAGAAAGTCACATTTACATTTTTGAAAGAAGTATAAATTTAAATCTTTTCTTCTACTCTATACTCATAGCATATTCTGAGTAAATATTTATTGAGTGGCTATTTAAAATGCTTAACAAAATGCCCAGTACACTTAAGTGCTGTTATATTCTAAAGGGTAGGAGAGTGTTCTTCTGCTATTTTATATCATTTTATGAGCTTCAAGTTATGGGGGGTTTTTGGTTACAGTTTATAATAAAGTTGCTCTGAAAACTTTGAAGGATGAAGTGAAAGCTTTTATGGGTAAGAATTTGTTATAAATGATTTGCAACAAATTGTGACTTACCCTATAAATTTGAATAGTGTTTTCTTGAATTTCTATTAGTGGCTTACAAATTCACAAACTTTCCTTTTTAAAAAAAAAATTTGTTTTAAATGTTTTATTTATTTCTGAGGGAGAGAGAGAGAGAGAGAGAGAGAGAGCGTGCATGTGCAGAGGATGGTCATAGAGAGAGGGAGATACAGAATCTGAAGCAGGCTCCAGGCTCTGAGCTAGCTGTCAGCACAGAGCCCAACGCGGGGCTTGAACCCACAAGCCATGAGATCATGACCTGAGCGGAAGTCGAACGTTTAACTGACTGAGCCACCCAGGTGCCCCGACAAATTCACAGGCTTTCAGTATTCGTTTTGATAAATATTTACATCTACTGATCAACATCTTAATCTAACATTATCTGAGTTTATAAGTAAAACAAAAGGACTATTTCTTCATCGTAAATCATATATTCTTTGATGCTTTTTTTCAGTAAAAGTGACTCTTATTTATAGGCCCAAAAAGTAGATGATCAAAGCAAAAGCAGGGTGGAGCATTAGAAATAAAAGTCGATTGCCAACAGCTTATCTACCCATTAGGTTCAGTGGATCACTAAATTGACCATTCAAGTAATTAGCTCCTATCCCTCATTGCTTAACACTGGTCTCTGTCTGACTACTGCATCAACACGTGGTAACAGAAGATCACAATCCTAGAAAATACTGAGAGATACATAATTTTAAAAAGTGAGCAAAAGTAGCTTGAAGGACTACTCAAATCACACAAAGCCACTAATGAATGGAGACCTGGAAGAATTAGAATGTTTAATAATTGAAGAAGAAAAATTGCACATGATAGGACATTCAACATACATTTTGATTTGAATTTCAAAAGATTTTAAGGAAGCCCTTGGAAAAAAAATCAATCATTTTGGTAAAGGTTATTTTTATATGTCTCAATCGCTTCTCGGCCTTTTGGCTAAGATCAAGTGTAGTATTTTTATATGTCTCATTTTAAAGTTCAAAAGGATGCTGTGATGTACAGTAACCTAATTTTCTCAGAAAATATCCCAACACACTTGTAAAAGTCAGCATTGATTCATTGTTTCTTCTAAGAATTATGGAATAATTATAACCTGAATTTTCTTAAATATTAGATAAAGTAAACCTTCACAGTTTTCATCTTATTTAATAAAACCTTTCAAGATCTTTTTTATTCATTATTTATTATTAAATCTTGGTCCTCATTGTAAATGATTTTATTTTCCTTGGTCATCATCTGGAACAATAAATCTTAGGTAAAAATCAACTCTTGTCCTATGTGTCTTTTTTTCTGAGTTCATGTTGTTATTCTCTAACTTTGTCTTACAGCCTCTAAGAAAGTCGATCTGAAAAAACTAATGGATAAGGTAGAAGCTGTTACAGGTGAGGAGGAAGTTACCAAATACATGATTCTGATTCTTTACACATACTTTATATTCTTTCCTGTTACTTTATATTCCTTTTAAATTATGATATTTTGGGGCACCTGGGTGGCTCAGTTAAATGTCTGACTCTCAAATTTGGTTCAGGTCATGGTCTCATGGTTCATAAGCCCTGCATCAGGGCTCTGCACTAACAGTGCAGTGCTTGGGATTCTCTCTCTCCCTCTCTCTCTGCCCCTCCCCTGCTCGCTCTCTCAAAATAAATAAACATTAAATAATAATAATAAATTAAGCATAATTTTTAATAAACTGATTGTAATTTGATTTCCTGGACTTTGGTTTGTCAGTTGGTTTTTTAAAGTTTTTTTTTTTAATTCTAGTTAGTTAACATATGGTATAATACTGGTTTCAGGAGTAGAACTTAGTGCATCATCACTTGCATATAACACTCAGCACTCATCATAACAAGTGCCCGCCCATCACCAGTTTAGCCCATCCCTTGCCCACCTCAGTTCATTCTCCCTCAACCTTCAGTTTGTTCTCTCTAATTAAGAGTTTGCCTCCCTCTTTCTTTTTTCCCCTTCCCCATGTTCATCTGTTTTGTTTCTTAAATTCCACATATGAGTGAAACCATGAGGCATTTGTCTTTCTCTAGTTTGTCAATGCTTTAACAACAAAACATAGTGTCATATTTTGTTAGGCCCTATAATCTCATTTATTCCAGATTTTTACCAAAAATACATGAGTGCAATAAAAAGAGACTAAAGTTTTATTACCTGCTGGTAACCTCCCACAACAGAAAATTATGAACTGCATTATTATGCCCTCTGTCATTTTGTCTCTATTATTACTAAAGTTGTGGAAATAAATACTTTAATATTCTGCCATAACTGCAGTCAAACAGGACTCATTTGCCTTTATTATGCATTGAGTAGTTGGTGCTAATAATTAAACAGTAATAAGAGATTTCATTATTATTTAGGATAATTCGATGGCTCTTTAAAATCTCACATGTTATCATTTCTATCCTTTTAAAGGAGAGAAAATTGATGTCAATGACATGAAAACAGTTCTAGGAAACATGGGAATAGAACTCACAGATAAAGAACTCTCACACCTAGTGAAAAATCTACCAGTTGATAGTGAGTATTTCAAATAAAAATGGAGTCATCCAGGAAAGTGTATTGTTAACTTGTGAAAACTTCTAAAATTGTCTCTATCTTATTGCTTGTCAGAAATAATTTTATGATTCATGTTACATAATTTTAAATGACTCTATTATATGTTAAAAATTTATCTGTGCCAAATTTTTTTTTTTTATTCTAGGAGAGACAGAGACAGTGTGAGCAGGGGAGGGTCAGAGAGAGAGGGAGTCACAGACTGAAACAGGCTCCAGGCTCTGAGCTGGCAGTCAGCACAGAGCCCGACGCGGGGCTCGAACCCACGAACCGCGAGATCATGACCCAAGTGAAAGTCGGACGCTTAACCGACTAAGCCACCCAGGCGCCCCTATCTGTGCCAAATTTATCTTTAGTTTGAGAAATAACTGTTGTATCACCATGACTCCTATCATCAGGATTCAATTATATTACTTATAACTTTTGAATCTATCAAGAGATCTAACATTTAAGCCAGAGTAAATGAGAAAAAGAGAAGGGAATGATCTAATAGGGGAAAATGAAAATATCACAAAAGAAAAGGAAAAGATATTTTGTAAGAATCTCCATCCCCTACAATTGCATTATTTGCCACTAAATCAGAAAATTTCTAAGGCAGTTCATAAAAGATGTCTTCCTGAATTGCTTGTTTCTTACTAGACAGTAATGACACTCCACATTGTTCTTCTGTGATCTGAAGAGTCCTTTTTCTTACAGATGGTAAAGTCTATCAAAGAAGGCTGCTGGATGGTATAAAGTTTCTTAAAGGTAAGGGAGAAACTTAACAAAACACTAATCTTTCTGAGATCATCACATTTGGCATTCCTTGTGATTAAATTATAAGCCCTGCCACCTAACACATTATTATATATTTTTGCTTATTTTATAGATCAACATGTTCTTTAGGAGATCATTTTTTATGTTGTAACTTGGAAAGAATTCCCATGATTTTTCTGGGATTTTTCAACTTTGACAGACAGAAGAAATTATCATGAACCAGGCTACATAGCAAAAGTAAAGGGAAAAGTAGCACTTCTTCAGTTAGTTTATTCATCATCAAGAGACTACTAATCTGACATTTATACGAAAAGAGAGAGAGAGCAAGATAGTGCTAGAAAGTCTCCAAGAAATTGAAAGAACATAGGACTGAGTAGATAGACAGGGAGCAGGCCAAGGAGAAGAGTCATGTCTAAGCAAGGTTCCCAATACCACCTTCATGATGTCTGCCACATCCACATACTATTTGTACTACTATTAATATCTTCATTGAAATTGATTAATTTTTAAGTTAAATTTTTTAAAAAATTTAATGGTAATGGAAAAACAGCATCCCTTAACATAACTAGACATTCATTGTAAAAATGAATGCAATGAAATGGGATAATAGTAGTTAGAAACACTGGAATTATTATCACCCTACTAGAACTCTCTTAGGATTCATTCTGTCACCTTTCAGTGTTTATACTGGGCATGCATACATTAAGATTAAAATTAAAACAATAAGCTCTAACTTGAGCTCTTTTTATTGACTCTGACCTTTTGTAAAGATCTCATCAGGCTTTGGGTTTTTTTTTTTTGGATGAACATGATAACTATAATCCTCTGGAGGTGGGAATTTATCCCACATTTTAGGGACAGTAACTTTTACCTGTGTACTTCTTTTTCTATAAGGAGGGAAGATTGATTCCAGTAAAGTGGATGAAGTTTTGGGAAACATGGGCATGGTCCTCACTGAAAAGGAGCTTAAAGATGTAATGCAAAATCTGCCAGTTAATGGTAAGCATTTTAAATACCACTGAACACTCCAGAAAAGCTACTTTTATGAGCCTATTTATAACAATCATTAAAAATGCTTGTTTGACATCAAGAAGGCATTCTGAAAATCTTAGGGAAAAAACTCGGGTCCAAAGAAAAAAATGCATCTTGTATGTTGCTGGTTTCAAATGCAAACTAGAGAAGGATTTCAAGATAACTTGACTTTTTCTCTCAACCTTTCTTTTTTCTAGTGAGAATTGATAGGTATTACTCAAATTACAGTTGAACTCTTTAGCCATATTTGCTAATGTGTGACACCAGTATTTATAAAAAGGGTACTTAATATATGTATGGCTATCTGTAATGGTTGTTTTTTCTTTTTTAATATGGTGAGAGTATTCCTGCACTACACAGCAGCCATCTCAGTATTTGTCTATCTGTCTCTCACTTTCATGTGGGTCCTATTAGGAAAAGTCTATTGCAGGCAACTTAAAACAGTTCTTCTCTAAATCTGTAACTAAGGTGAAGTCACAGAAGTCACAGAGCATCCCTTCCACCAAATGCTGTTATTGAAGCAGTCACAAGTCCCTGCCCAGATTCAATCTAAGCTTTTGGTGGGAGATGAATTAGTCACACTGTAATAAGATCAGGTGGAGGGGGGCAAACTATTATCTCAGCCATCCTTGAAAAATATGTTCTGCTACAGCTTCTTTTACTTAGTGTATGTTTTAGATTCATCTGATTTTGCCTGTGTCAGTTATTTATGTTGCTGGGAATTAAGATGGTAGAGCAGCATGGGACCTGAGCTTGTCTCACCCCTCAAGTGCAGCTAGATCAGCACCAAACCATGTTGAACACCTAGGAAATTGATCTAAGGATTAACACAACAATCTGCATAACTTGAGCCACAGAATTCAGCAGGTACACAGTGAAGAGAAGTGAACTGAGGGAGAGAAAAGCCACAGAGGATACGGAGCTGTTTTTGCTGAGATGGGACAGATAGAGAGTGTGTGTGTGGTGCATCGGGATCATGGAAGAAAAACACTCTCCCTAAACTAGCTGGAGAGAAAAAGAGAGAAAGAGTGAAAACACAGGAGACTGAACAAGAAGTCTGTCTCCCAAAATTATTGATGGGAAGAAAAGAAAGGGTTTCAGTACTACCAGTATTCTATAAACAGTGGAATGCAGAGTCTGAAGTTCTGAAAATCAGTGCCTGGAGGTGCTCTGGTGAGGAAGTAGGACAAATCCCCAGAGGCAGGCAGTGGGATCTGAGGGGTACATGTGACAATAGAAAGAAGCAGTTTCCCTTGGTAGAGGCCATATGGCCTCCTCATAGGCAAAAGTTCCACTCGACCCTGGAGAGCAGCCACGTTTGCTGGCATTAGATGCCAGAGTGCAGTGAAACCTGGTGCCAGCTGTGTGTTGTGGTTTGCCATAATCTCTGAACTTCTGCCACTGTACAATCACACACGTGTTTTCTGGGGCAAGGCAGCATCGGGATGTTGTTCAGTGAGACCCTCCCCCAGAGTGTTGGTGTGGGTCCAAGCCTCAGGAGTCCCTGAAGCATGGGGTTTTGAAAGACAACCCCATCTGAGATAAAACTCTAGAGGGAGGTGCTGCCTGGTAGGTGGACAGCTTGGACACAGACTGGGTAGAGACGGAGTGGAGAAAGACTTGAGACAAAGGAGGGATGCTTGATTGTGGGTCAGTGAGAGAACAAAGTTCCTATGCCAGAGACTAGGGGCCTGGGTGAAGCCATTTCCATCTCTCCCATGCATGCACATGCCCACCACACTGATCCACCCCAGTAAGCTGCCACCTAATGAAGAACAGAGTGTTATACCAAGCCCCACCCAACTGTGCTTCCAAGCATATCTCCTAGAAGACAAGCACAAGTCACTCCACCTGTTTATTTTATGGGCTACAGAGGACTTCATACTTCATAGTTTCAGTTCTAGGGGAAAGTGGATATAACTTCATTCAGGTTTCATTCTGTCTTATGGTTCATTTATTCATTTTCTTTGCTTCCTTTTTTGCTTAAATTGTTTTCTTTTTTTCCTCTTTCTTGGATGCAGAAAGAGAAAAGTTTATTGTTATTTTCTTTTTTATACTTTATTTTTTTTAGATATCTTATTCTATTTCATTTTCTATAATTCTATTTTATCATATAAATTTTTTACTTTTTAAGTTTTTTCTTACCTTTTTTCTTTCTTTTCTTTGCCTTTTTTTCTCTATTCCATCAAGCTTCTTTCAAGAAGCAGACAAAAACACACCTAAAATCTAGCTTCCTTCATTTGATATGTTGTTTTGTTTTTAATTTTTCATTGAATTAATTTTTCTTCCCTAAAATGACAAGACAAAGGAATTCACCCCAAAAGAAATAACAAGAAGAAATGACAGCCAAGGGTTTAATCAACATAGATGTCTAAACTAGAATTTAGAACCATGATAATAAAAACAGCTGGTGTTGAAAAAAGCATGGAATCCCTTTCTGCAGAGACAAAAGAAGTAAAATCTAGTCAGGACATAATTAAAATGCTATAAATGAGATGCAATCTCAAATGGGTGCCACAGCAGCAAAAACGGATGAAGTAGAACAGTGAATCAGCGATATATAAGACAAAACTATGGAGAATAATGAAGCAGGAAAAAAAAGCAAAAGAACACAATACTAGACTTAGAGAACTCAGTGACTTATGAAAAAGGAATAATGTATGAATCATAGGAGTCCCGGAAGATGAAGAAAGGGGAAAAGGGACAGAAGGTATAATTTGTCAGCAAATTATAACAGAAAACGTTCCTAATCTGGGGAAGGACACAGACATCAAAATCAAAGACGCACAGAAAACTCGCATTAGATTCAACAAAAATGGACCATCAACAAGGCATATCATAGTCAAATTCACAAAATACACAGACAAGGAAAGAATTACAAAAGCAGCAAGGGGGGAGGGGGGAAGTCCTAAAGCTATAAGGAAAGACAGATCAGGTTCACAACAGATCTACCCACAGAAACTTGGCAGGCAAGAAAGGAGTGGCAGAGTATAGTCAATGTGCTGAATTGGAAAAATACGCAGCAAAGAATTCTTTATCTAGCAAGGCTGTCTTTCAGAATAGAAGGAGAGGTAAAGAGTTTCCCAGACAAACAAAATCTAAAGGAGTTTGTGACCAGTAAACCAGCCTCTGCAAGAAATTTTAAGGGGACTCTTTGAATGGAGAAAAGACAAAACAGAACAAAAGACCAAAGGAAACAAAGGATGGAAAGGACCAGAAAGTATCACCAGAAACACCAACTCTACAGGCAACTGCATGGCTCTAAATTCATATCTTTCAGTGCTCACTCTAAATGTCAGTGGACTAAACTCTCCAGTCAAAAAACGTAACAGAATAGATAAGAAAACAAGACCCATCTATATGCTGCTCCCAAGAGATTCATTTTAGACCTAAGCACACCGCCTGATTGAAAGTAAGGGGATGGAGAAACATCTATCATATTAATGATCATCAAAAGAAAGCTGGAATAACCATACTTATATCAGACAAATTAGATTTTAAAATAAACACTGTAACGAGATGGAGAGAGGCATTATATCATAATTAAATGGTCTATCCACCAAAATATCACAATTGTAAATATTTATGCCCCCGATATGAAGGCACCCAAATATATAAATCAATTAATCACAAACATAAACTCATTGATAATAATACCATAATAGTAAGGGACTTCAACACCCACCCCATTTACAGCAATGGACATATCATCGAAGCAGAAACTCAAGGAAACAATGGCTTTTTGCTTGTATATATCCCTCATATATATTTGCCCACTCCTCTGTTTTCTATCTTCTTTATCATTTGGTTGAAATATATTTTGTGAAATCATCATATAGCTGGGTTTTTAAGGAACCCATCTGACAATTGTTCCTTTTTTTTTTTTAATGTTTATTCATTCTTGAGAGAGAGAGAAAGAGTGCAAGCATGGGAGGGACACAGAGAGAGGGAGACACAGAATCCGAAGCAGGCTCCAGGCTCTGAGCTGTCAGCACAGACCCCAATGCGGAGCTCAAACTCACAGACTGTGAGATCATGACCTGAGCCAAAGTCGGAAGCTTAACCAACTGAGCTGCCCAGGTGCACCTATTGTTCCTTTTTTAATGAGAAATTTCAATTTGTTCATATTTGGTGTAACACTGGATATATTTAATTTAATTTATTTAATCTTCTTTAATGTTTATTATTTATTTTCTATTTTTTTTTCTTATGCTTATTATCACTGGTTTCTTCAAGTTGTCATTTATTATATTTATTTTCTTTTTAATCAATTTTAAAGTTTCAGAGGAGGGTCACATTTCATTAAGTCTTAGATTCCTTTTCCTCCCATTCACTGTCATACTTACATATAATAACTATTACTGGCAACAAAATATTACTTTATTCTCCATCAAGACAACCTTTCCCAGCAAATATTTCATTTCACTTTTATCCCTTCCCTCTCACCCCCACACAATCCCAATAAGTGCAAACTTTTAGAAGACTTATTCCTCCTATCATTTCCTCCACTCCCCACCATGAGATCTTGGGAATATCCTTACTTCTCCAACTATACTTTTTCAACTCCCACAAACAACGCATAAAACTTAGAACCTGGGTGGCTCATTCATTTAAGCATCCAACTTTAGATTTCTGCTCAGGTCATGATCTCAAAGTTGTGATATGGAGCCCCACATTGGGATCTGCACTAAGACTGGAGCCTGCTTAAGATTCTCTCCCTCTCCCCTTGCCCCTTCTCTGCTCACTTGCTCTGTGTGTGTGCGTGTGTGTGTGTGTTTCTCTCTCTCAATGACAATAATAAAACTATCTTAAATAATTTCCTTTCTATTTCAAGATCTTTATTTAGCACTTAATATGACATATTCCATAACAGATTACTTTCAAATGGCTAGAAAAGAAGGAAGCATCTGTTCAGGCATTTTTGTATTTCCACCACCTCAGGAACATAAATGTTTCTGCCTACCTGTTTTCTTCTTTCTTGCTCTTTTCAGAGTCAGAGGAGGCACGCCCTCATGCTAGCCTTTACTGATCTTCATCAGAGTCTTCAGGATTCTGAATGCCAAGCTTTTCCCCAGACCTACTACTTTCTAGTTCTGTTCCTGCACTCTGACACCTCTCTGGTGCTTCCCTAGTTGAGGGGGGAAAGAATCCCATGCCCATTCTTTCTCCATGACACAGCCAGAGCTGAAGGTTTGACATAGCCCTAGCAGCCTAGAGAGACCAGCAACATTTGAATTTCAAAGGTAAACAGCTTTGAGGTGGTAGGTAAAAGGATATGAGCCATGTTCCAGTCTCCATGTACACAGAAGCCCTTCCAAAATTTTTATTAAAGTAAATACAGAAGAGTAAGAACAACATTATAAATAAAGGAAAATGATCAGCTTTGGTTTAAAATTTTTCCCCTGTCACGCAGATGTTCTAATTCTTACTCATAGATTCCTCCTCTGCTGAGATGAACTTGGAATATTCTAATGGAACAGAACTCCCTCTCAGTTAGACAGCCTATGGCAGATAGCCCTTTCATCTTGGGTCAGATTTTTCCCAGTAATAAGCCAGATGGGCAAAGGAAAAGGTGAATGGATAACCACAGTGACCCATTTACAAAGCCAGGCCAAAAATTGTAATCCTCTCTAAGGATCCTGTCCATTTTTCATGATAATCTTGGTTACCTATAATGACCCAGGTAAACCAACACACATTTTCCATTTTGCCCTGACCTTTAGTTGGTATTGATGCAGAAGTCATTAGTGACTAAGAATACTTTAAGAGATAAAGAATAAGGTCCAAAAATTCTCACCACAGAATTAGCAACATTACTGGTAATTGATGCACTTTTCTGGTCATTTTGTGAGTATTTGTGGACACTCAACAACAAGTTTGTTGAATTCATGAATATGCTTTACACAATGTTTTCTAGGTTATAGCTAGATTTTCTCATCAACATGGATCATTATTTTACTTCAGGGAAATAAAGCAGTTTTCTCTTCAGAAACTAAATGACAAGAATTAGCCACTTAGCTTCCCTGAGCATAATACGTTGGAAATGCTGGAATATTACTTGTTTCAGGAAATAATTGTACTTATATTCATTCAAGCTGACATCTTTCCTCTTCTACCTTCTTACGAAAGGTGTAGTGAAGTCAAGTTTTAGTGTGTGTGCGTGTGTGTGTGTGTGTGTGTGTGTGTGTGTGTGAAACCAGTTTTTGTATTTTTTATATTGAGGTATAACTGACATATAACATTATATTAGTTCGGGCATAATGATTCAATATTTGTATATATTGCAAATGATTACCATATTAAATCTAATTAACATCCGTCACCATACACAGTTACAAATATTTTTTATTATGATGAGAACTTTTAAGATCTCTCAGGGTGCCTGGGTGGCTCAGTCGTTTGAGCATCCAGCTCTTGATTTCAGCTCAGCTTATGATCCCAGGGTATTGGGATTGAACTCCGCATCAGGCTCCACCCTGAGCTTGGAGCCTGCTTGAGATTCTTTCTCTCCTTCCATCTCTCTCTCTCTGTGTGTGCCCCTCTACCCTGCCTATTCTCTCTTTCTCTCTCTCTCTCTCTCTCTCAAAGAAAAACAAATTTTTTAAATTAAGATCTACTCTCTTAGCAACTTTCAAATATTAGTATTTCAATATTAACTATAGTCATCTTGCTGTGTATTACAACCTCATGACTTATTTTGTAACTAAAAGTGTGTATCTGAAAAAGGTTAAATTTTCTAGAACAAATAAATACTGCTACATTTTTCTGCTCTATGCAACACATATTTTGGTTTCATTGTCATGTTTCTATCCAATTTATTCTTTGTTTTACAGGTAAAGGTAAAGTTGATCTGGAAAAGTTGATGAATGAAGTGAAATATTTTTCGGGTGAGTATGCCATTACTTAAACATTTTTAATTAAATTCTAACCCTATGTTATATTTTGTATAGTGTTTTCCCAATATTATATCATAAACTTATTAATGTTGATATTTTACATATTTTTAATGAAATATTTGCATTCAACTTTACTTCCACTTTTGACTTTGTATTCTCTAGCGTTGGACTATAAAAGAAAATGGTGATTTTAAGTAATAATTATATTTTTGGTAGTTTCTACCAGTGTTATACTGATCTTAACCAGCCTTTAAATCAGAGGTTTAACAAATGGGCCACCCATTACTTTAAGAATCCAATCTGCAGTCAAGTTTTGTAAAATCTGACAACACTGGCCCTGCATTTCCTCACCACAATAACTGGTGTATTTTCTCTTTGGACAAGGCATGTGACAGTTTCACCCATTTCTTCTAGGGTTCAGCTCCTATAAGCTTCTGAGTTAATGACTGCTGACTTGAATAGGCAGGCACAGAATACAGGAAGGTGAATAATTTTAGAAAATATTCTGCTTTAAGTAATAATCACATGATTCAACATTAAAAAGAAAAAAGATTAGATGTCCTAAATTACTGGCCAATTATATAACCTGATTTTCTTTTATGGTGTCTTACCATTAGTCTTAGGGGACCTCTCTGTCTTTGTGAAGAATCAAGGAATAAGTTCTGCCTCATTATTCTTAAGCACTATTGGAATATATGGGAATATGAAAGTGAGGATGGTGTTCTCTAAGCCAGCTTTTTCATTATTTTGGATCATTATAATGCCACATTTCCATGTGTCAATAATCCATTCTTCTTTCAAAGGAGACAAAGTTGATGCCAATAGACTTGAAAGTGTATTTAAAAATTTGGGACTTGAGCTTACACCTAATGAACATTTGAACTTTCTGAAGACACTGCCACTTGATGGTGAGTCTTTTTTTTTTTTTTAATGTTTTTCAGCCTTTTTATCATTGGGAGACAGAGAGAGACAGTATGAGCATAAGAATGGGGTGGGGGGAGACACAGAATCTGAAGGGGGCTCCAGGCTCTGAGCTGTCAGCACAGAGCCCAATGTGGGGTTTGAACTCACAAATTGTGAGATCATGACCTGAGCCGAAGTCAGAGTTTAACTAACCAAGCCACCCAGGTGCCCCTGATGGTGAGTCTAATGGGTGGTGCTATCTTGGTTTTTAAGAAAGCCTAATTTTGTAGAACTATGTGAAAAATTACAAAATAAACTAAAAATGCTTGAAAACTGTTAAAAAGCTAATGCAAATACAAAGAAAAGTCTCATCACTTAGATTTTGCTTTAAAAATCATCAGTCTAACTCTCTTCAGTTATAAGTTGCTATCAAAGGCAAAGTTCATTACTCAGCCTTCAGACTAGATCAAATGGATTTGTAAAAAAGGGCTTTTTTTAAAAAAGGAAAAAAAGAGAGGAAGGTGTCTAGTTTTCCCAGCACCAACTAATAATGTAGTTGTGTTTTTGCAGCATCGACTATATAGTTTACTAATAAGTGGGTAATTTTGTACATTGAGAAAAGGCCACAGTTCTTAACTTCCTCATTAGATTAAATACAAGCACAAAATTTCATTAAAAAATGGTTTTAATCCCATAACCCAAAGATACCCGTTATTAATATTGTCATACATTTCCTTCTAGTGCTCAGTAGATGATAAATTGATAGATAATATTTACGTATATATTTATTTATAACTCTTATCTCTTCACAGTGGTAACATGTATTTATTGTAGAAATCTTGATAATGTAGATAAGTGAAAATAAAACATCTCTCTTCCTAACTCAAAGCAATAGCTACTGTGAAAAATTTGATGTATATTTTTCCAGTTTTCCATCTTTGAATATATGTCCTTTTATTTGACAACTTTGTGGATAAATCTTTGCAAACATTCTGAAATCTTTTGAGATTAAATTCCTTTATGTAGAGTTGCAGAATGGAAGATATTTTGTCTTCTCACATTTCCTTCTAGAGTATTTGTAGTATGAACTCCCACAAACTGTATTTGAGAATGGTATTGTCCCTACATTCTCAGGGAAAAAAAAGTATCTCATAATTATGATTTGCAATTTACTCCTTTACCACTGAGAGCAAACATTGTGTGTATCTATTTTTTTGTTTGTAATTTGAAATGTTCCTTACTCAAAGATTTCAAAATTCTTTCTTTCTGACTCTGTTTTCAAAATATCCCATTTTTTTATAGCTGATGGAAAAGTGTACAAGAAAAGGTTGATGAAGGGCATAAAGTCTCTCAAACGTGAGTAAGAAGCACTGTGAAAAGCCTGAGTCTGAAACCTTTAGTTGTATTGTTAAAACAGGAATCATCCTTTCCTATACAATTGTGTCTTTATTTATGCTTTCTTCAGTAGATCTGCATTTTATCAGGTAAACCAAGCAGTTTCCTGTACTAATATTTTACAGAAAGTGTTAAACTGTCTTGGATTTTCCTAACAGACTCAAAGAAACAAAATAAAATATGAAGCAAACAGTGAAGAATGAATGCTGTCAGATAAAGATTTCAATCACAAGCAGAAGCAAATAATCTGACAGTATACCTGACAAAAATACCTGTTGTTTTATAGAATATTATGTATTCTCTAGCCTCTAGCTCTGACTTTTCAGAATCCCAACATAAAATTGAAAGGAATTTTATTCTCCTATTAACTGAAAACTGGATTTTTGGTATTTGCCTTGAAAATCTTAACAATAGTACTAAGAAATATGTGAAATGTTCCTTATTATAATAAAACATATGCTTGATAAAGAGGAATAATAACACAGCAGAGTGAATGCATGGTCCAGTTTTAGAAAAGTTGTTTTACTATATTCCTTTCCTGCTTGTTACTTAGGAGGCAATGTTGATGTCAATAAGCTGGACACTTTTTTAGAAAACATGGGAATCAGCATCACAGAAGAAGAATTCATGGATCTGATAGAAAGATTGCCAGATGATGGTGAGCACTGACATTACCCCTGTACTTTTTAAGAGATATTTATTGTTTTCATCTTTATTGAGATAATGAACATACAATATTGGGTAAGTTTAAGGTATAAACCTGTTGATTTGATACACTTGTATATTGCAAAATGATTACGCCGTAACTAACACCCCTGTGACATCACATCATTATCTTTTTTTTTTTTTATGGTGAAAACATTTAAGATCTACTCTCTTGGGAACTTTCAAGTAGGTAACACAGTGTTATTAACTATAATCACAACTGTGTATTATATTCTCAGAAATCATTTACATTAGAAATGGGAGTTTGTACCTTTTACCTAACATCTCCCCACTTTCCTACCTCTTCCCCCAGCCCCTCATGACCACCATTTTACTGTTTCTATGGGTTCAGCATTTTTAGATTCCACATATAAGTGACATCATATAAGATTGGTCTTTCTCTGTCCAACTTATTTCACTTAGTACAATGCCTTCAAAGTTTATCCATGTTGTCACAAATGGCAAGATATCCTTCTTTCTTATGGCTGAATTATTTTCTACCGTATATAATATAAAACATCTTCTTTCTCCAGTTATCAGTTGACAGACACATATCTTGGTTATTGTGATTAATGTTTCAATGAGCATGGGAATGCAGATATCTTTTTGAAATCCTGTTTCAAAATGGATTTTAATTCATATGCTGTGGGATTGCTAAGTTATATAGTAACTCTATTTTTCATTTCTTGAGGAACCTCTATACTGTTTTCCACAATGGCTGCACCAATTTATATTCCCACCAACAGTGAACATTGTTTCCTTTTCTCCACATCCCCATCAGCATTTATTAATTCTTATCTTTTTGATGATAGCCATTTGAACACATGTGACATGGTATCTCATTATGGTTTTGATTTGCATTTTCCTGATGATTAGTAATATTGAGCACCTTTTCATGTACCTATCGGCCATTTGTGTGTGTTCTTTGGTAAGTTGGCTCTTCAGTTCCTTTGCCTGTTTTTTAAATAGAATTTTGGGAGTTTTGCAATCGGATGTTCCTTATATACTTTGAATATTAACCCCTTACCAGAGATGCAGTTTGCAATTATTTTCTCCCATTCTGTAAGTGGCCTTTTCATTTGGTTGATTGTTTCTTTTGCTGTGCCGGAGGCTCCTAGTGTGATATAGTCCCACATACTAACTTTTTCTTTTTCTTTCTTTCTTTCTTATTTTGTTTTGCTTGTGTTTTTTGTGTCCTATCTAAAAAAAATAATTGCCAAGACTCATGTCAAGGAGTTTATTCCCCTATGTTTTCTTCTGGAAGTTATACAGTTTTCAGGTCTACATATAAGTCTTTAATCCATTTCAAGTTCATTTTTGTGAGTGGTATAAGATTATGGCACAATTTCCTTATTTTGCATGTGATTATCCAGTTGTCCCAGTACCATATATTGAAGAGACTATCCTTTCCCTATTGAGTATTCCTTGCTGCCTTGTTGACAGTTGACTGTATATGTGAGTGTTTTATTTCCAGTCTCTCAATTCTGTTCTCTTGGCCCATGTATCTATTTTCATGGGGCATCATACTGTTTGAGGAGCCTTGTAGTATAGTTTTAAATCAAGAAGGGCAATGCCTCCAGCCTAGTTCTTCTCTCTCAGTATTGTTTTGGCTGCTGCTTTGTGGTTCCATATAAATTTAAGGATTTTTTTCTACTATGAAAAAATACTTATGGGAACCAACTTGACAATAAACTATTTAAGAAAAAAATACCATCAAAATTTTTATAGGAATTGGATTGAATCTATAGATGACTTTTCATAGTATGGACATTTTAACAATATTAATTTTTCTGACCCATGAACATGATATATATTTCAGCTTGCTTGTGTCTTCTTTGATTTCTTTTCATCAGGGTTTTGTTGTTTTCATTATATAGATCTTTCACCTCCTTATTTAAATTTATTCCAAAGGAGATCCTGGGTGGCTAGTTAGTTAAGTGTCAAACTCTTGACTCAGCTGAGGTCTTGATCTCAGGGATGTGAGTTCAAGCCCCACACTGGGCTCCATGCTTGTTGTGAAGCCTACTTATAAGTAGATAGATAGACAGACAGACAAATACATTTATTCCCAAGTATTTTGGTGTTTTTTTATGCTATTGTGAGCATTACTCTTTATATCTTTTTCAGACATTTCATTGTTAGTGTATAGGAATGCAACTGATTTCATTATGCTGATTTGGTACCCTTCAACTTTACTGAACTCATTGATTAGTTCTAACAGTTTTTTGGTGGAGTCTTTAGGACTTTCTATATATAAGATCCTATCATCTGCAAACAGAGACAATTATGGTTCTTCCTTTCCTCTTTGGTTGCCTTTTTCCCCCCTTACCTGATTGCTGTAGCATACACTTCCAGTATCGTATGGAATAGGGGTGGTGAGAATGGGCACCCTTGTTTTATTCACAAAACTCATTTTCTTATAGCCTTCTCTTACTCCCTTCAAACTAGTGGATAGAGGTTTTTTTTTAATAAAGTAGAATAAAATTGTAAAGCTAGGTATTGTTTCATGAGTCTTGATGATCGTGTGTGTGTGTGTGTGCATGCGCACGCATGCACACGCACACACGCATGTTCAGTTTCTTAGTATGGTTTACAATAAAACATTTTGAAAATCACTGGCTTAAATGATAGTAATATAACAGTTCTATTTTCAGTCTCTTGTCCTTTCCACACTCTTCCTATATCAGTCCACTTAATCATATGTGTTTAAGATTTCAAGTCTTTTACCCCGAATAGCCAAAATAATATTAAAGATGAAAACCAAAATGGGAGGCATCACCATCCCAGTCTTTGACCTCTACTACAAAGCTGTAATCATCAAGGGAGTATGGTGTTGGCACAAAAACAGACACATAGACCAATGGAATAGAATAGAGAACTCAGGTTTGGACCCACAAATGTATGGCCAACTAATCTTTGACAAAGTGGGAAAGAGTATCCAATGGAAAAAAGACAGCCTCTTTAACAGATGGTGCTGGGAGAACTGGACAGCAACATGCAGAAAAATGAAACTAGATCATTTTCACACACCATACACCAAAATAAGGTCAAATTAGATAAGGACCTAAATGTGAGACAGGAAACCATCAAAACCCTAGAAGAGAAAGCAGGAAACAAACTCCTTGACCTCAACCACAGCAATTTCTTACTTGACACATCCCCAAAGGCAAGGGAATGAAGAGCAAACATGAACTATTGGGACCTCACCAAGATAAAAAGCTTCTGCATGGCAAAGGAAACAATCAGTAAAACTAACAGGCAACTGACCGAATGGGAAAAGATAGCTGCTAGTATCCAAAATCTATAAGGAACTCACCAAACTCCACACCCGAAAAACAAACAATCCAGGGAAGAAATGGGCAGAAGACACGAGCAGACACTTCTCCAAAGAGGACATCCAGATGGCCAACAGACACATGAAACAATGCTCAGCATCCCACCTCATCAGGGAAATACAACTCAAAACCACACTGAGATACCACCTCATGCCAGTCAGAGTGGCTAAAATGAACAAATCAGGAGACTCTAGATGCTGGCGAGGATGTGGAGAAATGGGCACCCTCCTACACTGTTGTTCGGAATGTAAACTGGTGCAGCCTTTCTGGAAAAGTGTGGAGGTTCCTCAAAAATTTAACAATAGAACTCCCCTATGACCCAGGAGTAGCACTGCTAGGAATTTACCCAAGGGATACAGGTGTGCTGATGCATAGGGGCACATGTACCCCAAAGTTCATAGCAGCACTCTCAATAATAACCAAAACATGGAAAGAGCCTAAATGTCCATCAACGGACGAATGGATCAAGAAGATGTGGTTTATCTATACAATGAAATACTATATGGCAATGAGAAAGTATGAAATCTGGCCATTTGTAGCAACATGGTTGGAATTTGAAGGTGTTATGCTGAGCAAAATAAGTCAAGCAGAGAAGGATAGATACCATATGTTTGCACATATAGGTGGATTAGGAGGAACTTAACAGAGGACCATGGGGGAGAAGAAGAGGGAAAAATAGTGGGGGAGAGGGAGGGAGGCAAACCATGAGAGACTCTTGAATGCTGAGGACAAACTGAGGGCTGATGGGGGTGGGGGAAAGGGCAAGAGGGGTGATGGGCATCGGGGAGGGCACTTGTTGGGATCAGCACTGGGTGTTATATGGAAACCAACTTGACAATCAATCATTTAAGAAAAACAATTTTTAAAAAGCAAAATAAAATAAAAAAATAAAAGTGTTTCCCTTTCTCCACAAAAAAAAATATCTTTAAGTCTTTTATCTCAAACCTATACTTATTTCATGCATTTCAGTTTAGGATGGTGACATCTTTTTATGTATCATGGCAGGGGCAAGATCAGATAACATAAAAATTTGGTTAACGTAAAGAATAATAAAAATGACATATATAGACCTTAAATGTTTTATTTCCGTGAAAAAAAAAATGAGCCAACAGTGTTTTACTTTAATGTAGCAATGCTCTCTGGAGATTTCCTTGAGCAAATACACCCATTTATCATCTACATTCCCATTTTCAGTTTCTCTCTTTAAGTATTTTAAATTTATTTTGAGAGACAGAGAGCATGCATATGCATTAGCTGGGTAGGGGCAGAGAGAGAGAGAGAGAGAGAGAAGCGAGAGGGAGAGAAAGAGAGGAGAGAGAGCGAATCCCAAGCAGGCTCTGCACTGTCACCACAGAGCCTGTTGCAGAGCTCAACCTCATGAAATGTGAGATACCGTGTTCTTCATTGCTCATTTTCCTGAAATTCTTTGCCTTTCTCCAGTGATAGAAAGTAACATAATTCTGCAAACAATGGTTTTACATATATACTAATCATGTGTTATCAGCCATTCCTAGAGAAACATGGAGTTAGAAACAGAATGAATCCAAAAGACTTGAGAGAACATTTTACCTAAAATAGACTGTATGATTTCAAACAATCATAGTGCCCCTTGCAGATAATGGAGCTATCTATTAAATTCCAAGAATTATAAATTTAAAAAAATTTTTAATGTCTTTATTTTATTTTGAGAGACAGAGAGTGAGGGGGGCAGGGGCAGAGAGAGGGAGACACAGAATCTGAAGCAGGCTCCAGACTCTGAGCTGTCAGCACAGAGCCCGATGCGGGGCTCGAACCCACAAACCATGAGATCATGACCTGAACTGAAGTCGGACGCTTAACTGACTGAGCCACACAGATGCCCCAAGAATTATAAATTGTAAAAGGATAAGATATAGTGAATGGCTTTCCTCTGGGCTCTACTCTAGTTCATAATTTAAGTATTTTATGCTCTTTGCTCTTTTTTTTGAGTTTGGATTTCTCAGTGTCTAAATTTTGTCTTGATTTACAGATAAAGGGAAGGTGCAACTAAATACATTGATGGAAGAATTGAGTTCTGTTTTAGGTAAGTGAAAAGTTACTCAATTCTTTACACTGTTTAAATATTTTCTACCATCCCTTTATTTGTTATTTTAACCTTTCATTAATTAAATAATTGACAACCTTTTTTAAAATTATCTGTGCTTTTGCAACAATGGTACTAGATCTTTACATAAGACAAGAATTTCAAAATTTAGGTTATAACATGTAGATGTAATTATTTGAAAAGGTCATCAACATAATTTTCTGAGCAGTTATATTAACTGTATATTATTATATGTAGTATTTTCCTCTGACATTATGAAGACATGCCTTTCATTATAAATAAGGGACAATATGATATTTTTAAGTCTGACATTCACTCCATGCAATGCAGTAAGTGACCTTAGGTCTTTGTTTTTCATCTAGCAATAGAAGATGGAACTGTACAAATACATTTTGTTTTGTTTTTCATAATTTTTATTCTTTTGACAATGTTCTCTTATAGCCATGGCAACAGACTTTTCGTCATAATGTGGGAATGTTTTTATTCCTAATTCCACCTTTTGATCCTCACTCAACCGAAGCCACAGGAGAGATCATCAGGGACTGTCCAGACCTTCACTATTGTTGATTTTCCTTGAGATGAGCTGACATCTGAATGTCAGGATAGTTTCATCCTGGTTTTGTCTGTGAATTATTTGTTTAATTATTTGTACATACAGTGGCTACATAGAAGGATTTAAGACTCTGAAAAGCAGACCTCAAACAGCTGTGAGACAGACAAAACCAGCTGAAGGTATTAGAAGAAGGAAATGGAAAGCAGTCTAGAATCATGGTCTGGTATTTCTTAGGGCTGAAAGAAAACTAGTCCCAATAATGCCTTAGGTCCACCTTACATAACCAAGTTGGCTTTCTTTTTTTTTTTTAATAGTTTATTATCAAGTTGGTTTCCATATAACACCCAGTGCTCATCCCCACAAGTGCCCTCCTCCATGCCCATCGCCCCCTTCCCCTCCCCCCAAATCCATCAGTCCTCAGTTTGTTCTCAGCATTCAAGAGTCTCTCATGGTTTGCCTCCCTCCCTCTACCCCACTATTTCCCTCCAAGTTGGCTTTTCTTAGATAAATTGGATCTATAGTATGAATCCAAGTACAACATGCACTATTAACAATGGTGCAAATCCCCCTCTTGTCAAAGAAAATTTAAGGAAATCCTGTCATTTATCTAGGGAATTTTAGCTGGCTTATTGTACTGAATAATAGGGCATTAACTGTAGTATATACTAACTCAGCCACAAATTTTTTATTATTGTAGATGGAATACATTATACTTAGAAATCTGTTCCACTAGATATTATTTATTTCCCCATAAAAGTTTCTATTCCCATAGACTCTTTATAAGAAGACAAGATCCATCAAGACTATTGGAAAGTCATGCACAATTCATACACAGAAACTGTCAGTCAGCCCCACATCAATTCTTTAAATTGGTTTGCTAGTAAAAGGCTGAGTAACAGAGTTAGGATTGTCCTAACTCTAACAAACTGATTGTCTCTAGTAAAACCTAAACCTTAATAAGTTAATGGTTATAGTAACGGAGATCATGAAGATCATCATAGGCTAAATCAGAAGTATATAATTCATAAAAAGAATAAATATGACAATAAAAATAAAAATATTTGAAAAATATACAAAGCACTAACAAACTGTTTTCTTATTCTCATGATCTTGCATGAAACTCTACTTCATGCAGTTTTCTACTTGTTCTGAAGATCTTGAATTTGGGGTTAGCAGGTGACTAACATGAACCACCTGCTTCTTGGACTCTCTCTGGACTCGCTCTCAATATGAGGTCTCTAATGTAATTTTCCAATTCTGATAATGTCTCTTAAATTTTCCTGGAAGTTTTTGTGTTCAAAAGACAGTGAAGTTTCTGAATAATAGACAAAACTTTTTGTATAATCATAAATAATTACCAAAAGAAAACATATTGCCTTGTAATTGAATAGATAAGATGGGACGTTCTAGGTAGGTAGCAGGATATCTAAAAGTTTATTAGCCAGTATGTGTGCTATTGATTTTTGACAAGAAAGTGTTTCAATCCATCCAGAAAATAAGCATAATATTATTAGTACATATCCATAACTCAGAAGCAACTATATAAAATCCATTTGGATATGCCCAATGGTCCCTTAAGGTATAGTTACAGATTTTCCAGAATTATTTTTATTTCAAAGGAGGCATGGATTGGTGATATCCTCTAATATAGTACAAAATATCTTAATAAGTTTTAAATAATGTGGCAAATTTGGAGCACCTGATTGAGCAATTGAGGGAATTGCACAAATATTGGCTCAGGTCATGATCCCAGCATCATGGTTTCACGGCCTACAGCAGGCTCCATGCTACACTTGGTCTCTCTCTCTCTCTCTCTCTCTCTCAAAACAAAATTAAAAATACAATAATGTGGGAAATTTATTCCTACCATGATGTTGCTTTATGTAGAATTTTGGCAAGTAATTAATTTGAAATGTATCTGATTCAAGTAGGTAACAATCCTGGCTTTGCCATATCTTATCCTCATGGATATTATAACCGGACCATTCCAAGCATTTCTTTACAAAATTGAACTCAAATTTTGTGTCTCTATAATGGAATCTTTGAATCTGATCCTACATGTGTTTTTCTTATCTATTAGAGGTCATTCAAAGAGAACTTTAGTTTAGGGACGCCTGGGTGGGATCCAACTGTTGGTTTTGGCTCAGGTCATGATCTCACAGTTCATGAGATGCAGACCTGTGTCAGGCTATGCACTGACAGCACAGAGTCTGCTTGGAATTCTCTCCCTCTGTCTCTCTACCCATCCCCTACCTGCATGGGTGAGCACGCTCTTTCTTAAAATAAATACACAAACTTTAAAAAAAAAAAAAAAAAAAGAACTTTAGTTTTAAAAAATGAAAAGATGAGCCACAGACTGGAAGGAAATATTTGCAAAACACATATCTGATAAGGGACTTATATCCAAAATATTCAAAGAATTTTTAAAGCTAAACAATAAGAAAACAACCCTAATTAAAAACTGAATATGGGTACCTGGGTGGCTCAGTTGGCTAAGCATCTGACTTCGGCTCAGGTCATGATCTCACAGTTCATAAGTTTAAGCCCCACATTGGGTTCTCTGCTGTCAGCGCAGAGCCTGCTTCATATCCTCTGCCTCATCTCTCTCTGCCCATCTCCCTCTCTATCTCTTTCTCTCAAAAATAAACATTTGAAAGAGTGAACAAAAGATCTGAATATTTACCTCACCAAGGAAGATATACACATGACAAATAAGGATATGAAAAGATGGTCAACATCATTTGTCATTAGGGAATTGCAAATTAAAACAATGAGAGAATGCTGCATACCTATTAGAATGGCTAGCAAATAGAACTCTTATTCATGGTTGGTGGGAATACAAAATGGTATAGTCACTTTGGAAGACAGTTTTGAAGTTTCTTACAAAGCTAAACTTAATCTTACCGTGAGATACAACAGTCACACATTAGGTATTTACCCAAATGAGGTGAACACATGTCTACACAAAAACCTGCACACAGATACTTGTAATAGCTTTGTTCATAATTGCTGAAACTTGTAAGCAAAGAAGATATCCTTCAATAGAAGAATGGATAAACGAATAGTGGTCCCTCCACATAATGAAATATTATTCAATTATAAAAGGAAATGAGCTATCAATCTATAGAAAGACATGGAAGAAACTTAAATGCGTATTGCCTAGTGGAAGAAGCCAGTCTGAAAAGGCTACACACATATTATATGATTCCAATATATGGTATTCTGGAAAAGGCAAAACTATAGAGACAGTAAAAATATCAGTGATTGCCAGGAGTTTACAGGGGGTGGCATAGGGAGGAGAGATGAATATGAGAGCCACAAGAGAATTTTATTTTAGCTTCAGTGAAAATATTCTGTATGTTACTGTAAAGGTAAATACATGACATATTGCATTTGTCAAAACCCATAGAACCATAAAATGCAAAGAGTAAACACCAAGGATATAGCTGGATCCCTAAGAGAAAAATATATAGGCAGCTTCTAGAAAAATCCATGTGAAGGCTTCCTATGCTCTCCTTATGAGGGGTCACATAACATAACATATCTCCCTCCAGCAGCAAAAATGTCATTTCACATGTGTGCCCAGGGAAGCCCATTAGGGACTCAGTGCCTAAGGTTTTTTATTGGGGGCTTCTCACATAGGCACTCTCTGTCTAACTATCAATATACCAGACTCCCAGAAGAAAAACAAATATTCACCATAAATTGCATTGTTTGCCCAAGACTAGGCACAGTGACCTAGGCTTATCAGTTCCCAGATGCCAGCCAAATACCAACCTGGCAAGCAGACTCTTCTGATGATTCCAGACTTAGGCCTGCTATGTTAACTCTTTTCTGCACAATCTATTTAGTAAGATGATCTGCTAAGGCATTTTCTCTACTCTTTATAACATCTGTTTTACTGTGGGCTTCTACCTTTATGATAGCGATTTCTTTAGGCAGTATCAAAGAACCAAGTAATAATTACTATAAAAGTATATCACCTATCATTTAATTTTACCAATTTGAACTCTCTAGAAAGGGCCAATGTTCAGTCACTTGAACCATCTTGTGTGTGTTAAGGACTTGGATCTTTCAAGAGAACGGAACCAACTAATTATTGCGTATTTAGCCTACTATGGTCCCTTTCAAAACTTTTAAGACAAGACCTATGAACAAATAATATTAAATAATAGTGTGGTGCTGAAGTGTCCAAATGATCTGTTTAGGAGATGGACACTTCTTGAATTATAGAAATTATAATTTCTATATAAGAATTCTACTTCGTCTCCATGGGGTAAAGCGAACAGAGTCACTGGATTGAGAGCATTACACCAGTAGATAGTAATATGGGGAGAAAGTAGCAGTAGTCCATAATTAGTAACCAACTAGTCAAAACAATATTGGATATTTTCAGTTAGCAGTGGAGATTATAATTGTATATATACAGTGTCATCAGATTTAAATATGATCTTAATATGAGATCTGAATATGTTTTGACTAACTTCAGAAACTCCGATTTCTCTGAAGCAAGGAGGATATAGCCAAGGCTACTGAATTAAGGGATAAGCTATAAAAAGCAGTGGATCTTATAGTGCACAGTCTTGATGCACTGTGTTAATGCTCCCGAAGTGTCACCTAACCCCATGCACTGATAATCCAGAATGTCAATATGACTCTTGTCTTGAAGGATACCCATTCTCAGAACAAAGAATTTCACATAAAGAGCAGTTTATAGTTTAAAATTATTAAACATACAAAGAAACAAGCCACCATGAGTAAGACACCCATCATGAAGAACATTTAGCACATCACAAAGATTTTGGAATTATCAGACCAAAAATTATTAAATAAGCTTGCTTAATATGGTTTTTTTTTTTTTTTACAAATAGTTTATTGTCAAATTAGTTTCCACATAACACCCAGTGCTCATCCCCACAAGTGCCCTCCTCCATGCCCACCCCTCCTCCCCCCCACATCCACCAGTCCTCAGTTTTTGTCAGCATTCAAGAGTCTCTCATGGTTTGCCTCTCCCCTTTCCCCCACCATTTCTGCCCTTCTTCTCCCCCTTGGTCCTCTGTTAAGCTCCTCCTAATCCTCCTATACGTGCACACATATGATATTTGTCCTTCTCTGCCTGACTTATTTCGCTCAGCATTGCTTAATATGGTTTAACAATTAAAAGAGAGTCTTGAACACATGAGTGAAGAGCAAGATGATTTGATGAAGAACAAAAAAAGACTTTTAAGAAATGAAAATAGTAAAAATTTAAAACATTTGTCTTTCTTCCAGATTTTCCAGTTTGTTGGCATATAATTTTTCATAATATTATTTTATAATTGTTTAATATTGTTTGCATTTCTGTGGTGTTGATTGTGATCTCTCCTCTTTCACTCATGATATTATTTATTCTCTTACTGATAAGTCTAGTTAGGGAGTTATCAATTTTATTAATTCTTTCAAAGAACCAGCTCTTAATTTCACTTATCCACTATAGCCAAACTATGTAAAAAGCCCTAGTGTCCATCAACTGATGAATGGATAAAGATGATGTGGTGTGTGTGTGTGTGTACACACACACGTATACTTAGCCATCAAAAAGAATGAAATCTTGCCCTTTGCAACAATCTGGATGGAGCTAGAGTGTGCATTATGCTAAGTGAAGTAAGTCAATCAGGGAAAGACAATACCATATGATTTCACTAAGATGTGTAATTTAAGAAACACAACAGATGAACATACATGAAGGGGGGAAGAGAGAAAAGTAAACCATAAGAGACTCTTAATGGTAGAAAACAAACTGGGGGTTGATGGAAGGAGGTGAGTTGGGGATGGACTAAATGGGTGATGGGTATTAAGGAGGGTACTTGTTGGGGTGAGGACTGGGTGTTATATGGAAGTGATGAGTCACTAAATTCTACTCCTGAAACCATATTACACTATCTGTTAACTAACCAGAATTTAAATTAAAATTTGGAAGGAAAAAAAAGACACAATGGACTATTATTCAGCCACTAAAAACAAACAAACAAACAAACAAATAAATAAAACATTTGAAGGATTTAATAGTAATTATAAATAGCTAAAGAAAGAACTAAGGCACTTAAGAAATTACAAGGTATATAGTACAAAAAGACAAATGCGGAATATGAAAGAGAGGTTAAGAGACACAGAAGATAGATAAGAAAAATCTAACATACATCTATTTGGAATTCTAGGAAGAAAAGAGAAAGAGAGGAAGACAGAGGCAATATTTAAAGAGAACTTTCCAGAACAGATAAATAGTGTAAATCTAAAGGAACCAAGTGACTCCTAAGCAGAATAAATAAAAAGAAATCCATACTAGACATATGCATTTAAATATGCAATATATCTAATTTACGAACTAAAAGTTTAGGATTCTAGGCAGTAAACTTTCAGAGATTCCCTTTCCACTTGTTTAAACCAAAAGACTTAATTAAACCAAAATTGTTTTCCTTTCTAAAGTTATAAAAGTATAATAATCAAAAGATTATTTACCATAAATATAGTATAAAACAAAATTACTGTGGAAGACTGAGGCCCTGTTTTTGAAACATACTTTCTAACTAGCATTATTATGTGTATTTTTATAGAGTATTAATTAATTATTAATTCATATAAGGCATATAATTTTTGTACCTTTCTAGATTTATGTGCCTAACATTGTACTGCTCTAACATAATTATAATTTCAGACTATCAGGAGAACTACTTATAATTTCTATTTTGTGAGGAAAAGACCCAAATTATTGTTTGTTCTGTTATTTATATGTTTATAAGACAGTCAAGGTGATAATAAATTTTAATTTTTGTTTGTTACAGAATATGTGATTTTTAATACGCATGAAATTATCTTAATGGCACATGAGTGAAAATATTGCTAATTAATAGTGTTTGATTGTAATAACTCACTAATTTTGTGTTCTTCTCAAATTCTTTTTTGTTACCATTTCTGTCTTTTCTAGGAAAGCAAATTGTTGTCAGTAACATAGACAGTGTTCTGAAAGACATGAACGTTGAGGTCACAGATAAGGAATACTTTAATTTAGTAAAAAATCTACCAGTTGATGGTAAGGACTTAAAATATATATGTAGGGGCACCTGGGTGGCTCAGTCAGTTAAGTGTCAGACTTTGGCTCAGGTCATGATCTCACGGTTTGTGGGTTCGAGCCCCACTTCAGGCTCTGTGCTGACAGCTAGCTCAGAGCCTAGAGCCCATTTCAGATTCTATATCTCCCTCTCTCTCTGACCCTCCCGTGCTCACACTGTCTCTCTCTCTCTCTCAGAAATAAATAAACATTAAAAAAAAATTTAAATATATATGTATACTTCAAGGGGCTTTACACTACTGTACTATAAGATTTTCTTCTAAAATGCTATCAGATTGTTAACAGGTTGTTTTGTTTTCTTTAATCATTTTTGAAAACATTTAGAATTATTTAGAATAGTTCTTAAATTATTATTAATTATTATCTTAATTATTAATTAATTAATAATAATTATCTTATTATTATTATCTTAAATTATTATTTTAGAATAAAACTAAAGGTTTAGTTTTAATCAGGGTCATTTCATTTTTATTATGATAATCAATAGCTATTTCACTTAATCTTGCCAATAAGATATGTGTATTATTGTCCTGGGTTCTATTAATATTCCTGAAAGTTAGTAGAAAGATGTAAAAATGGAAGAATAAAGAATGTAAGAAAGAAATCAGAGGTAAAAATAAATCAAATGAGATCTATGTTTTATAAGTTTTAAGCCAACAATTCTTGACTTTTATGCAAAAGTGAAAAAATTTGCCTCATTAAAAGTATTTCTCTAAACTTTGTTACTGTTTGAGAGAAAATTAGGTACACTTCAGAAAAATCATTATATAAAGTCTATTTTTTGAAATTATGGAAATAAGGGAAGATTGTAGAATATTTATTGTTTGGGTGAATCTCCCTTATTATTTTTCTCTGACTGTGAATCATGTCTTTTCTTACAGCTGAAGGAAAGGTGTATCAACAAAGGTTGCAGGATGGTGTGAAGGCTCTTAAAAGTGAGTGAGAAGTATGATGAGAAAGCAGATAAATCTGAGATATTCTCTTATTTTGTATACACTGATTTATTTTTATTACATTAAAATTTTCACATAAGTATTTCCCAATATTAAATGGATATGTGATATATGCCATAGATCCCTGGGAAATAACCCAGCCTTTTTAGAACTTACACTATGTTGGTATGAACAAAAGATGCAGTCAGAGGATGAGACTCTCCATCTAGTTTTAATGTTGGCCCTCCTTGTACCATTAACTAGCTCTTACTGGACTTTAAAGTTAATAAGTAAAGTGATAACCATAATATCCATGAATTAGTAAAGAATTTTTCTACATCTTGGTTCTTTTTATGATAATTTGTCTCTCTTAAGGAGGAAAAGTGGCTATGAATAAACTGGTCCCATTTCTGGGAAATATGGGGATTAAGCTATCACACGAAGAACTTGAAGATTTTTCACAAAACCTACCAGTTGATGGTGAGCATTGTACACAAAAATGTACTCCCTTTAGGACAGCTTGGTTTGAGAGTATCCATAGACCACTGATAGTATTTATTTAGTATCAATAGGGCATTTTTTTTTACAAATAGTTTATTGTCAAATTAGTTTCCACATAACACCAGTGCTCATCCCCACAAGTGTCCTCCTCCATGCCCATCCCCCTCCCCCCCCACATCCATCAGTCCTCAGTTTTTGTCAGCATTCAAGAGTCTCTCATGGTTTGCCTCTCTCCCTTTCCCCCACCATTTCCGCCCTTCTTCTCCCCCTTGTTCCTCTGTCAAGTTCCTCCTAATCCTCCTATACGTGCACACATATGATATTTGTCCTTCTCTGCCTGACTTATTTCGCTCAGCATAACACCCTCAAGGTCCATCCATGTTGCTACACATGGCCAGATTTCATTGTTTCTCATTGCCATGTAGTATTCCATGGTATAGATAAACCACATCTTCTTGATCCATTCATCTGTTGATGGACACTTAGGCTCTTTCCATGTTTTAGCTATTGTGGAGAGTGCTGCTATGAACATTGGGGTATATGTGCTCCAATGCCTCAGCATTTCTGTATCCCTTGGGTAAATTCCTAGCAGTGCTATTGCTGGGTCATAGGGGAGTTCTATTGTTAGTTTCCTGAGGAAACTCCACACTGTTTTCCAGAGGGGCTGTACCAGTTTACATTCCCACCAACAGTGTAGGAGGGTGCCAATAGGGCATTTTTTTAAAACATGTAGCTGAATTCAGGTTTTCAATGAAAGAACATCCTATCTCTTCTTTAAGAGAGTATTCTATGAATTATGAAAATTTGTGAGAGTACTGACAGACCATTCTGAGGTCAAAGAATGAAGAAGAAAAGGAAAGTAGAATGAGAAACATTTAAAAGAAACATTAAACAATAAGAGAACAGCCTATGATGAGGAATGATTAAAATTGACTAATGGTTGGGGCACCTAGGTGACTTAGTTGGTTGAGTGTCTGACTCGATTTCAGCTCAGATCATGATCTTACAGTTCATAGGTTCAAGGCCCACATTGGGTTCTGTGCTGATAATGTGGAACCTGCTTGGAATCCTCTCTCTCCCACTCTCTCTGCCCCTCCCTGTTAGCTCACTCGCGCTCTCTCTCACCCCCTCTCTCTCCAAAAATAAAGAAAAACATTCAAAAAAATTTTAATAAAAATAAATTTTAAAAAATAAAAAAATTGTTTAAATTGATGGTTATTTCCAGTATATTTCCCTATTCTGATAAAGTCAGAAAGACCAAAAAAGGATAGAAACACACTAAGAATTTTAAAAGAGATAACTATAGATATCAAGCATAATAATACTATTACAATACGATATTAAGATGTTAAATATTTTAATAAAATGAACCTTTTTCCAGGGTAAAAGAAATAAATTACCTATTTTGAGCCAAGAAGAAGTGAAAAAAAATCAAGAGACCAGTAATAATAGTTGAAAAAACCTATCAAATAATTGCATCTATCAACTGTCCATCACCATCTATCACTCTAACAAAAGATGACAGGCACCGAGAGTTTTAGGAGTAAGTTCTTTCAAATCCTCAATTTATTTTAATACTATCCAAACCGGTCCAGAGGATTCCGGTTTGAGATGATGAGGAAACCAAAATCTGTCTAGTTTTTCTTTCCTCCAATACCTAACAAAGTGAACAAGGACAAAAAAGTAAAAAAACAGCAAAGGAAATTTCAAAACCAATCACATAGTAAAAGGAGGCCAACCTACTGCCAGAAATGTTTAAAGGGGACAATCAAGGAAATCAAAGATTTTAGTGTAGAAATGGTAGTACAAAAGAGCTACAGTCCTCTAAGCCTTTCTCCTCCCTCAGAAACTAAACTGGTAAAATGCCCAGATCTGGAATGCAGCAAATTGAATAGATAACTTTTCTCTCTCTCTCACTCTTTGTTTACTAAGAAGATGTAGAAACAACTGCTGGGGAGAAATCTGATAAAACAGGAGAAATGAACAATAGGAATCACTTATTAATAAAATAAAAACCTCAGAGCTAGCTATGGACAGAATTGAAGGTCTGATGGGAAGCCCAAGAAAACCATCCCATTCACAGATCTGTGGTTTGGTTAAATGTCCTTACTGAATTCATTCTACTTAAGTAGAGCAATGAACCCTGTTGGGTCATTCAACCAAACCTCAGATATGAGAGCAGGGCTCACATATAACAAAGACTATGTAACATCTCACCACAGCCTCATCTTACAATAGAAGTGAGTAGAACATTTTTCTTCAAATGCATCTCACTGAAGAAAGCTAACTGGTCTGAGATGCTATCAAAAGAGCAACTAAATGTTGTTACATTAAATCCTGAGAATAAAATGAAAATCTGAACATGACTGCTGGAGTATATGCAAAATGAAAAGAAAGGATATGGCAACAATTCTAGTATTAGCACAGCAGAGAAAAATAGCAAAAGAAAAATAAGAAGGAAAGTGGTTGGAATGGAAAGAAGATAGCATGCAAAAAACAAATAACCCCGTCTTGTAGTAGCATAGTCAGTTTAACCTAAGGAACAACCAAAAGGAAGTACTCGACAATTAAGTCATATTACAGAGCAACTTTAATGGATTCAATAAAGCTAGATCTCAAAATGAGAAGGTAGCATAACATGGTAGTATTAAAATAGACAGGAACGCCTGGGTTGCTCAGTCAGTTAAGCATCTGATTTCGGCTCAGGTCATAATCTCACAGTTTGTGAGTTCAAGCCTCATTGGGCTCTTTGCTTACAGCTCATAGCCTAGAACCTGCTTCAGATTCTGGATCTCCCTCTCTCTCTGCCCCTCCCCCACTCATGCCCTGTCTCTCTGTCAAAAATAAATAAAACCTAAAAAAAAAATTGAAAAAAGAGGGAACGACAAACCATGAAGTAGATTCTAAAGGTTGCTGGAAGGGAGCTTGGGAGAGTGGGCTAAATGGGTGATGGAGATTAAGGAGGGCACTTATGATGGGCACTAGGTGTTGTATGGAAGTGATGAATCACTAAATTCTACTCTTGAAAGTAATATTACACTATTTGTTAACTAACTGGAGTTTAAATAAAAACTTGAGGGGAGTCTGGCTGGCTCAGTCAGGTTCTGACATCTGACTCTTATTCTCAGCTCATGCCATGATCTCACAGTCCCGAGATGGAGCCTGGATCCAGACTTAAGATTCTTTCTCTCCCTTTCCTCTGCCTATCCCCCTCTCATGCACTCTCTCTCAAAATAAATTTAAAAAAAAAATTTTAATATAAATTAAAACCTGAAACTATAAAAAATAATAAAATTTAAAAATAAATAATTAAATTTTTAAATAAAATAAAATAAGGGAAATTGCCTAACTAAAAAAACCAAGTGAGTACTAAGCAATCATTATAGAATTACTAAATAAATTATAAACATCAAAATAAAAAAATAGGTATAGCTGAAATCCTATTGAAAGACTAAGAGAACTTAAGATAACCACAGTAAAGACAGGGAGAAAAGATTAATGCTATTTGGAATTTATATTTTTTTAATGTTTACTTATTTATTTTTGAGAGAGAGAGAGAGAGTAGGGGATGGGTAAAGAGTTAAGGAGACACAAAATCCCAAGCAGGCTCTACACTGTTAGCACAGAGCCCAGTGTGGGGCTGGAACTCACAAACTGTGAGATCATGACCTGAGCCAAAATCACGAGTCAGGTGTTTAACCAATTGAACCACCAGGCACCTGTAATGCCATCTGCAATTTAAATAAAAACTTAAAAAAAAAAAAAAGATTAATGGGGCGCCTGGGTGGCTTAATCGGTTAAGCATCTAACTTCAGCTCAAGTCATGATCTCACGGTTTGTGAGTTCGAGCCCCACATTGGGTTCTGTGCTGACAGCTCAGAGCCCCGAGCCTCCTTCAAATTCTGTGTCTCCCCTCTCTCTGCCCCTCCCATGATCATGCTCTGTCTCTCAATGATAAATAAACATTTAAAAAAAGGTTTTTTTTAATTTTTTCAAAAAAATTAATGCTCTTTCGGAAGATCTTTTATGAAGACTAATCTTTTTAAGGTAATTTACCTACCTATTATAAGTGTCCTAGGACATGTATGTAAACTTCCAAAACTGTCTTGTCTGTGTATTTATAAATATACAAGAATCTTTATGAAACCTAAAAATATAAACTTGTGAGCACTAAAAAAAATTTTTTTAATGATTAAAAGTTAGGACATCCTACCTCTAAATTGTAGGAGCCATCAATTGGTCAGAAAAATGCCAATGGATTTGCATTTTCAGGCCATTCAACAGAGATCTAATGACTGCACACTTATTAAGAATACATTTCCCAAGATCCTCTTACAAAGACAACTTCAATGGAATTAGTTCTAACAGAAAAGATGCAAGAGAGTTAAGTACAGAGTAGGATTTTTTTTTCCTTAAAGAATAGAAAAAATGAAAAAAAAAAAGAATAGAAAAAATGAGTGGAGCAGGTGAGTGAAATAGGTGAAGGGGATTTGGAGTACAATTATCTTGATGAGCACTAAGAAATGTCTAGAATTGTTTAATTATATATTGTACATCTAAAACTAATAAATACTGTATGCTAATTATACATTAGTTTTTTAAAAGGAAAGGAAAAAATAGAAAAATGACCCCCCAAAAGTGATGGCTTCTCATTTACTGTCCCCTAAAAAGAATACAAATAACACTTCTTGACTCTAACATAATGGCTTCATTTTCAAAATGCATCACTGTATTTTCTTCATAAGGCGGCTATACATTATAAACCTTAAGCATATAACAGTCCCATGATTTTTTTAGTCAGCCTGAAGACTTCCACCGGCCTCCAGGAGCTTACAACAAGACTAGTCCTGAGGTTTCAAACATTAAAGTTTTCTCCACAGCTACAAGTTTCTTTCTTGTTGGGATTATTGAACACAAACTCTTCAACTTAGATCAATTCTGTTCCTAAAAGTGTTACCTGTGCTTCTTTTCGATGAACACTCTGACTCCATCGTGAACTTCTCCATCAGAATCACTTTTGTTTTAGTATATTCTAGAATATAAGAAAACCTATTACAATCCCTCGTTTGAACACAAACTTTCACACCTGTGTGTTCAAACTTATTTTTAAGAAGTTGTTGGGGTGCCCAGGTGGCTCAGTTGGTTAAGCGTTCGATGTCAGCTTGGGTCACAATCTCACAGTTTGTGGGTTTGAGCCCGGCATCCAGCTCTGTGCTGACAGCTCAGAGCCCAGAGCCTGCTTCAGATTCTGTGTCTCCCTCTCTCTCTGCTCCTCCCAGCTCATGCTCTGTCTTTCTCTTTCTCTCTCAAAAATAAATAAACCCTAAAAATTAAAAAAAAAAAAATAAGTTGTTTGCTGAAAGTGTCAGAGTGGGGGCAGATTGGGTGGGCTTGCATCTTCCTTTTCCTTATAACCCACACAGTGTCTTGGATTAACAAAGTTAACATCTTCACCTTCCTGGTGTTCTGGTGTCCTAGGCTGGCTATTTTATAATTTTGTATGTAAAGCTTTGCATTTAATTCAATGGATTTATTTTTAGGTATTTTTTATACTATTGGAAATGGTATATAAATTTTTTGTTTTTCTTTCTTAAAAATTTTATTGTCGAGTTGGTTTCCATGTAACACCCAGTGCTCACCCCAACAAGTGCCCTCCCCCATGCCCATCACCCCCTTCGATGCCCTCCCACCTCCTTCAGCCTTCAGTTTGTTCTCAACATTCAAGAGTCTCTCATGGGTTCCCTCCCTCCTTCTCCCCACTATTTTTCCCCTTGTTCTCCCCCCTGGTCCTCTGTTAGCTTCCTCCTAATCCACATATATGTGCAAACATATGGTATCTGTCTTTCTGCCTGATTTATTTCACTCAGCATAACACCCTCAAGGTCCATCCATGTTGCTACACATGGCCAGATTTCATTCTTTCTCATTGCCATGTAGTATTCATTGTATAAATATACCACATCTTCTTGATCCATTCATCAGTTGATGGACACTTAGGCTCTTTCCCTGTTTTAGCTATTGTTGAGAGTGCTGCTATGAACATTGGGGTACATGTGCCCCTATGCATCAGCACACCTGTATCCCTTGCGTAAAGTCCTAGCAGTGCTATTGCTGGGTCATAGGGGAGTTCTATTGTTAGTTTCCTGAGGAACCTCCACACTGTTTTCCAGAGGGGCTGCACCAGTTTACATTCCAAACAACAGTGGAGGAGGGTGCCCATTTCTCCACATCCTCGCCAGCATCTAGAGTTGTCTGATTTGCTCACTTTAGCCACTCTGACCGGCACGAGGTGGTATCTCAGTGTGGTTTTGAGTTGTATTTCCCTGATGAGGAGGGATGCTGAACATCATTTCATGTGTCTGTTGGCCATCTGGATGTCCTCTTTGGAGAAGTGTCTGTTCATGTCTTCTGCCTTTTTCTTCACTGGATTGTTTGTTTTTTGGGTGTGGAGTTTGTTGAGTTCCTTATAGATTTTGGATACTAGCCCTTTATCTGAAATGTCATTTGCAACTTTCTTTTCCCATTCGGCCAGTTGCCTGTTAATTTTCTTGATTGTTTCCTTTGCTGTGCAGAAGTTTTTTATTTTGATGAGATCCCAGTAGTCCATGTTTGCTCTTGATTCTCTTGCCTTTGGGGATGTGTAAGTAAGAAATTGCTGTGGTGGAGATCAAGGAGGTTGTCTCCTGCTTTCTCTTCTAGGGTTTTGATGGTTTCCTGTCTCACATTCAGGACCTTTACCAATTTGAGTTTATTTTGGTGTATAGTGTGAGAAAATGATCTAGTTTCATTCTTCTGCATGTTACTGTCCAGTTCTCCCAGCATCATCTGTTAAAGAGGCTGTCTTTTTTCCATTGAATACTCTTCCCACTTCATCAAAGATTAGTTGACAATACATTTGTGGGTCCAAATCTGAGTTCTCTATTCTATTCCATTGGTCTATGTGTCTGTTTTTGTGCCATACCATACTGTCTTGATGATTACAGCTTTGTAGTAGAGGCTAAAGTCTGGGATGGTGATGCCTCCCATTTTGGTTTTCTTCTTCAATATTACTTTGGCTATTTGAAGTCTTTGTGGTTCCATACAAATTTTAGGATTGTTCGTTCTAGTTTTGAGAAGAATGCTGGTGCAGTTTTGATTAGGATTGCATTAAATGTGTAGATTGCTTTGGGTAGTAATGACATTTTAGCAATATTTATTCTTCCAACCCATGAGCATGGAATGTTTTTCCATTTCTTTGTGTCTTCTTCAATGTTCTTCATAAGTTTTCTATAGTTTTCATCATACAGATCTCCTATATCTTTGGTTAGGTTTATTCCTAGGTATTTTATGGTTTTTTGTGCAATTGTGAATGTGATCAGTTTCTTGATTTCTCTTTCTGTTGCTTCATTATTGGTGCATAAAAATACTACCAATTTCCGTATGTTGATTTTGTTTGTAATTACTCCACTTTCATTCATGATTTTGTCTACTTGAGTGCTCTCTCTTTTCTTTTTGAGAAGCCTGGCTAGAGGTTTACCAGTGTTGTTTATTTTTTCAAAAAACCAACTCTTGGTTTCGTTGATCTGTTCAACTGTTTTTTTGGTTTCTATATTGTTCGTTTCTGCTCTGATTTTAATTATTTCTCTTCTTCTCCTGTTGCTCTCCCTCTAGTTCCTTTAGGTGTGCTGTTAGATTTTGCACTTGCACTTTTTCTAATTTCTTGAAATAGGCCTGGAGTGCAATGTACTTTCCTCTTAGGACTGCCTTTGCCGCATCCCATAGAGTTTGGATTATTGTATTTTCATTTTCATTTGTTTCCATATATTTTTTAATTTCTTCTATAATTGCCTGATTGGCCCATTCGTTCCTTAGTAGGGTGTTCTTTAAATTCAATGTTTTTGGAGGTTTTTCAGACTTCTTCCTGTGTTTGATTTCAAGTTTCATAGCATAGTGATCTGAAAGTGTGCATGGTATGATCTCAGTTCTTTTATATTTATTGAGGGCTGCTTTGTGTCCCAGTATGTGATACATCGTGGAGAATATGCCATGCTCACTTGAGAAGAAAGTGAATTCCATGGCCTCAGTATGTAGAGTTCTAAATATATCTGTCAAATCCATGTGGTCCAATGTGTCATTCAAGTTCATTGTTTCTTTAATGATTTTCTGTCTAGTTGATCTATCCATTGCTGTAAGTGGAGTATTAAAGTCCTTGCTATTAGCACATTCTTATCCATAAGATTGTTTCTGTTTGTGATTGTTTTATATATTTAAGTGCTCCCGTATTCGGTGCGTAGACATTTATAATTGTTAGCTCTTCCTGATGGATAGACCCTGTAATTATTATATAATGTCCTTCTTCATCCCTTATTACTGTCTTTACTTTAAAGTCCAGTTTGTCTGATATAAGTATAGCTACTCCAGCTTTCTTTGGATTTCCCATACCATGATATATATTTCTCCATCTCCTTACTTTTAATCTGAAGGTGTCCTCCAGTCTACAGTGCATTTCTTATTGACTGCAAATAGATGGATTTTGTTGTTGTTTTTTTTAATCCATTCTGCTACCCTATCTCTTTTGATTGGAGCATTTGGTCCATATACATTCAGTGTTATTATTGAAAAAAATGGGTTTAGAGTCATCGTGTCCTTTGTGGGATATGCTTGTGGTGGTGTCTCTGGTAACTTTGTTCCTTGCAACATTTCCTTCAGAGTGTCCCCCTCAGGATTTCTTGTAGGGCTGTTTTAGTGGTGATGAATTCTTTCAATTTTTGTTTCTTTGGAAAGACTTTTATCCCTCCTTATATTCTGAATGACAGGCTTGCTGGTAGAGGATTCTTGGCTGCATATTTTTTCTGTTCATCACATTGAAGATCTCCTGCCATTCCTTTCTGGCCTGCCAAGTTTCCGTAGATAGGTCTGTAACCACTCTGATAGGTTTCCCTTTGTATGTTAGGGCCCCTTTATCCCTAGCTTCTTTCAAAATTCTCTCTTTGTCCTTATATTTTGTCAGTTTCACTATGATATGTCATGCAGAAAATCGATTCAAGTTATGCCTGAGGGGGGTTCTCTGTGCCTCTTGGATTTCAACCTCTGTTTCCTTCCCCAAATTGGGGAAGTTCTCTGCTATAATTTGTTCCAGGACTCCTTCAGCACTTTTCCCTCTCTCTTTCTCTTCTGGAATTCCTATGATATGGATATTGTTCCATTTGAATGTATTGCTGAGCTCTCGAACTCTCCTTTCATGTTCCTGGATCAGTTTATCTCTTTCTCAGCTTCCTCTTTTTCTATAATTGTGTCTTCTAGATCACTTATTCTCCTTTTTGCCTCTTCAATCTGTGCATTGGACGCCTCCATTTTATTATGTATCTCATTTATGGCATTTTTTAATTCATCACAACTATTTTTAAGCTCTGTAGTCTTTGTAGCAGTAGTTTCTCTAATGTCTTCCATGCCTTTTTCAAGCCCAGCGATTAATTTTGTGACTATTGTTCTAAATTCTTGTTCAGTTATGTTGCTTATATCTGTTTTGAGCAGTTCTTTAGCTGACGTTTCTTCCTGGAATTTCTTTGGAGGAGAGTTCTTCCGTTTCATCATTTTGGTTAGCTTTTCTATATCTTGTTAATTTTAAAAGCTTGTTACGCACTCTGTACCTGCAAGTACTGCTGTATTAAAGAAAGCTCTTTGACTGTCCAGGGCCTGTCCTTTCAGGAAGTGTTCTTTGAATGGTGTCTCTTAGTTTCTCTTGTTGACACTTTGGTTATTTAACTTCCCTACTTGTAGTGATATTTGGGACTCTCCACCATGTGTACTTTGTTTTTTTTTGTTTTGTTTTGTTTTTTTTACAAATAGTTTATTGTCAAATTAGTTTCCACATAACACCCAGTGCTCATCCCCACAAGTGCCCCTCCTCCATGCCCACCCCTCCTCCCCCCCACATCCATCAGTCCTCAGTTTTTGTCAGCATTCAAGAGTCTCTCATGGTTTGCCTCTCCCCCTTTCCCCCACCATTTCCGCCCTTCTTCTCCCCCTTGGTCCTCTGTTAAGTTCCTCCTAATCCTCCTATACGTGCACACATGATATTTGTCCTTCTCTGCCTGACTTATTTCGCTCAGCATAACACCCTCAAGGTCCATCCATGTTGCTACACATGGCCAGATTTCATTGTTTCTCATTGCCATATAGTATTCCATGGTATAGATAAACCACATCTTCTTGATCCATTCATCTGTTGATGGACACTTAGCCACCATGTGTACTTTGGCTTGTTACTTGAGGTAGCCCCGGAAAAAAAACCCAACAGACAACCACACAGGGAACAAAGGTAAACAAATACACAGACAAATCCAACAAACATGTAAACCGAAAGGAAAAAAGAAAAAGAAAAAAAGGAAGGGACCAAAAAAAATAAATAAATAAAACAAAACAAAAAAGAAAAAAAAGAGGAAGGAGGGAAGACAATTAAAAATAAAAATTAATAAAAAATTTAAAAAGAAGAAAAAACCCAAAAGACAAAGGACAGTCTAAAGGCGTAAAACCAGAATTCCCAGCTACAAATAAAGAGCCAGTTGTATGCAGTGCTGATGGAAGAGCATTTACAAAGAGAAATGACAGGGCAGAGAGGAAGCGAAATTGGAAATGAAATGACCAGCCAGAGAGACTAAGATTGATTCATCTTGATTCAGAGGGAGAAATCATAGAATATGTTTAGAGGCAAGGAGAAAGAAACGAAGATGTTACTGAGAGAAACTATATAGTCTGATTACTCCCGAGAGAGAGAGAGAAAAAGGTAGTGGTGGAGGTGTAGAATGTACATCTAGAGAATGGATTAAATGTTACTGTTTAAGCAAACCAGTGACCAGAGTGCCCCGACCAGCAGAGTGGAGGGTTGCGAATGAGAAGAGGGAGAATATATCTGAATAGAAAGAATTATCTAGAATTAATCATGGCAGCGCATCCATGTGGGTCTTGCCCCAGGCCTAGGTAAAAAAAAAAAAGCAGCTCTCTAGTGGGGATTGGCATGGTTTGGTGTAGGCAGGTCTTTCCCTGAGGCCTGCCTTGGTGGTTATGGGGAGAAAAATGGTGTTGCCCCAGTCCCTTCTCGAACCATTGCAAATCACTCCTTTGCGTCCGATCACCCTGTGCTGTTGGTGTAGCCAAGGTGGGCTGTGTTCCATGCCCCACTTTCCACCTCATTTCCGGGTCCCAGTCCACACGCTTTATTGATACCACCCGAAACACAGTCCAGCAGGTTGCTGCCTCCCTGCTTAGAGGGTGGGGAGGAGAGTGGCACAGACTCAGATGCGCCTGGGTCAAGCTGCGGCACAGCCTGTGATCCACCGCTGCAGTGCTGCCAGGGCTCATGCCTGGGGAACGCAGCCTCATGCCCACAGCGACCACGGGGGATGGTGCCAGGAGCGAAGCAGAGCAATTTTTCCTGGTGCCCTCTGGCACCGGGGGGCACCTAGTTCAAAGTCAGCACCCCAGCTAGAACTAAAAACACTCTCCTTCCAAGCCGAGGTTTTTCTCTTCTCCAGGGACAGTTCTTTGAACAGTTTTAGCTGCTCTTTCTTTTCCCCCTAGACTCACCTCAGCTGCCCATGAGCCGGGCTCCCTTCCCTCCTTCCGTGCCTCCAGTTCCGCTGGCTTTTATCTTCCCCAGTTTGCACTCACACTCTTATGAGGTTGCCTTCCCAGTGTACTCTGTCTTTGTCCTCCCAAACTCCTGTGGCTCAATGTCCTATGACTTCAGGCCTTCTCTCTTTGAGAGATGGGTTCAAGCGAAATGCATGGAGTTCCCTACTTCTCCGCCATCTTGCCTCAGTCCTAATGGTATATTTTTTTAAAAATTTCTTTTTCAGTTTGTTGCTGATACATAGAAAATATTACTGATTTTTGGGTAATGACCTTGTACCCAATAAATTATGATTGAGTATTCTCATGAGTTTTCTACATATATATCTCTAAATAGTGATAGTTTTCTTTCTTTTCAATAATTATACCTTTTATTTCTTCATCTTGCCTTACTGCATCAGTTAGAATTTCCAGTATAATATTGTATAAATGTGATGATAGTGAGCATCCTTACCTCATTTCTTTTTTTTTTTTTTCTTTTAGAGAGAGGGAGAGCACAAGCGGGGTTGGGCAGAGGGACAGTAAGGGAGAGAATCCTAAGCAGGCTCCACGTTCGGTGCCAAGCCTAATGGGGGGCTCAATCTTATGACCATGAAATCATGAATTCACCCAAAACCAAGAGTCAGATTCTTACCTGACAGAGCCACCTCGGAGTCCCTACCTCATTTCTTTTTTTTTTTTAATTAAAAAAATTCTTTGATGTTTATTTATTTTTGAGAAAGACAGAGCATGAGTGGGGGAGCAGGGGAGAGAGAGACGGGACACAGAATCTGAAGCAGTCTCCAGGCTCTGAGCTGTCAGCACAGAGCCTGACGCAGGCTCAGACTCACAGACTGTGAGATCATGACCTGAGCTAAGCTCAACCACTCAACCTGCTGAGCCACCCAGGAAACCCAGCTTACCTCATTTCTAATCACAAAGATTAGAAGCATTTCCATATTTCACCATTAAGTATCATTAAGTATTACTTTATTGAAATTTAATGTATATAATCTTTATCAAATTAAAGGAGTTCCCTTCTATTCCTATTTTGCTAAGAGTTTTGTCTTATTTCTTTCAACAGTGTTTTCTAGTGCTTCAAGTATGAGCTTTGTACTTCTTTTGTTAAATTTCTTCCTAGGCGATTTATTCTATTTGGTGGTCGTCCAAGTGAAACTTTTCTTAATATTATTTTTCAATTGCTTATTACCATTACTTTTTTTTTTTAATATTTTTATTTATTTCTAGGAGAGAGAGAGACAGTGTGAGCAGGGGAGGGTCAGAGAGAGAGGGAGTCAGAGACTGAAACAGGCTCCAGGCTCTGAGCTGGCAGTCAGCACAGAGCCCAACGCGGGGCTCGAACCCATGAACCGCGAGATCATGACCTAAGTGAAAGTCGGATGCTTAACCGACTAAGCCACCCAGGCGCCCCTTATTGCCATTACTTTTAAGTTTGTTGAGATTTGGCTTTATAATCCAGTACATGGTCATTTTTTAAAAATATTCACATATTTTTCACATAAAAATAAAAATTCACATAAAAAATTTCACATAAAAATATGTGAAAAAATATGCAATTTTTGAAAAATCTGAAATTATTGAGTTATAGTGTTGCCTATATCTCCATTAAATCAAGTTTTTAAAATTTCTTGTTCAAATATCCTAAAGTCTTAATAATTTAATATCTTAAGATCTGCTTATTCTATTAACTACTGACAAAGATGTATCGAATCTCCCCCTGGGGTGCCTGGTGGCTCAGTCAGTTAAGCATCTGACTCTTGATTTCAGATCAGGTCATGACTCACAGTTTGTGACTTTAAGCCCCATGTCTGGCTCTGTGTAAACAATGTGGAGCTTGGTTAAGATTCTCTCTCCCTCTCTCTTCCCCTGACCCTTGCTCACATGTTTTCTATCTCAAAATAAATAAATGAACTTTAAAAAATACCTCTCATTGTAATTTTGGATTTTTCTATTTCTCATTATAATTTTATAGTTTTCTTTAAGTAAAATACATACTTACTTTTGACCTCTCTGAATCTTAAGATTTCAGATATTTTAAATTCTTAAATTTTAGAGGCTTAGATCACTTCCTTGATGAATTTTACCTAGCATATAAGTAAGAAATAATGTCCGCATTACTCAACTCTTCAAAAAACATAAAAACAAGAAACACTTCCCAGTTTGATTTACAGAACTATCATAATCTTGATACCAAAATTTGATGAAGACAATACAAAAAGACCACAAGCTAATCTCTGTATAAACAAATAAGGCAAAAATCCTAACCAATTATCGTGCAAAATCTTAACCAATTAGCAATCTGAAAATCATTTACATTTTTGCAATATTAATAATTATGAAATTACTGACATATTTGTGTTTAAATCTACTTTAGCTAATTCCTGTTTTTGTACCACATGTTCAACATTCTGTTTTCTTCCATTCTTGCCTTCCTTTTGGACTAATTATTTTTTATTTTTCTTGTTAATTTGGAAGCCTTAAAGGTTATTGTAGAAATTACAATATGCATCTTTAATTTATCATAATATAATTTTATACTGGACATTTATCCTCATTCAAGATGATACTGTTTTTGTTTTATACACTGTGTTCTTAAAATTGCTTCTATATCATCATTTCATTTCTTCTTATCCTTCCCTGTAGTCCTGTATTGAAAGGGAATACTGAGAGTTAAGTCAGATAAAAAAAATTTTAGGGGGGCATCTGGGTGCCTCAGTTGGTTGAGTGTCTGATTCTTGATCTCAGCTCAGGTCATGATCTCAGAGTTTGTGAGATTGAAACCTCTGTCAGGCTCTGTGCTGCCTGTGGAGAGCCTGCTTGGGATTCTCTCTCTCCCCCTCTCTGTGCCCCTCTCCCACTCTCTCTCAAAATAAACTTTTAAAAAATTTTAATAAAAAAATTTTTTTTACATTTTCAGCCTATGCCTGTCATGTAAAATTTTCTCAGGAACCAAGAGAAATTTATAAATAGCTAACAGGAGCGAAAAAAGACTATAAACAAAATAAAATTATGTGAATACAAGATAAAATACTTGGATGCATGAAATGAAGCAGAGGAAAACACTTTTAAAAACTTAGTCTTTTATCTAAGTAAATATGATGAAAATGTAATATAATAGTATAGAACAAAATTCAAGATGGTATCAACATTCTAGTTGGGGGACAGTTGTCATAGGTAGAGAAAGCAGAAGGAACAGTCTCAGTGTTGGTCTGTGACTACTTTTTATTTTACAGGTAATGGGAAGGTTGATCTGAAAAATGTGACAATGGAAATGAAAGATTTTACAGGTGAGTCCCTATAACACTGAAACCCTAATGTTTTATAATAAATTATATTTACAATTTTACATTCCCAGTAGTCTGTTGTTCATATTAATTTTGCCATTTTACCCAGTTATTATAAAATATAAATATTTCTGCCAGATAAAATCCATTTGATCTTGTATTATCTGTTTTTAAAATGAACTCTAAGACATGCTTTTGATAACACGTCTTATATACTGTAGAGATTTTTTTCTTGTATATGTCTATATGTCTTCACCTACATGTAAATAGCTAAATTTTAGGTAAACACATGAATATTTGGAAAGCTGAAGATAATGTGGATTTTGTCAACAATCACAGTATAAGTATTAAGTCAGTATAAGATCTCCTGCTATAATTATTTCTTTTGGCAATTGATTATCCAATTTGGTAACTAGATTTTATTCTCTACATTATCCTGAAAATTAAGAGAGCCTTTATTAATCAATAATTTAGGAACAAGTTTGCTTTGAGTTCTAATAACACACTGTATTTCCACATCCCTTTTTACCTTCACTCTTTAATCTCCAATTGGGAATGATGCCATATAAGGTTTTTTAAGTGTATCTAAAAATATTCATCACATAGGTCAATAACATATACTTGTTAACCTCTTGAACTTTCATAATACTGAGTTATTCATTTCTATAATTTTCACCTATAAACACTCTGTATTTTCAAAGGAGAAAAGATTGATGTCAGAGATCTGAAAAACATTCTTGGAGTCATGGGGATAGAAGTCAATGATAAGGAATGTCTGGAACTACAAAAATTACTACCCACTGATGGTGAGCTGCATTGGTGACCTCCAGAGAGTTCAGTTTAATGGTCCTACATATGATATTTATATTTTCAAGTGACACACGTCCAGGTGTGTGTTACCTGCACCCCTCCTCCAGCTCTTGCTTCCATATGAACAGTCTGTTAATCTGTGCCAAGTCAAGTAGAGTTCAACTGTCAAAAGAATCCTTTTCCACAAAATCAGTGTTGACAAAGGATGTTACTGATGGTTTTGGAAGGGAGAGGGCAGAGGGAGTTACATCTCATTTCTCTCAGTAAACATTGCAAAAGTCCTCATAAATTCCTCTTCTCTCCGAGTCACTGTTCCTTACTTTGCCCCTGGGGACTCCCTTTTCTTAGTCCTTATCACCCGAACAGCTGAACCCTGAAAACTCCTCCCTCTGTTAAGCTACGTTTTTTATTAAGTTTTTATTTTAATTCCAGTGTAGTTAATATACAGTGATATATTAGTTTTAGGTGTACAATATAGTCATTCAGCAATTCCATACATCACTCAGTGCTCAGCAAAAGTGTACTCCTTAATACCCATCACCCATTTCACCCATCACCCCACTCAGTTTCCCTCTGGTAGCCATCAGTTTGTTCTCTATAGTTAAGCGTCTGTTTCTTGGCTCCTCTCTCTCTCCTTTTCTTGTTTGTTTTGGTTCTTAAATTCCACACATGAATGAAATCATATGGTGTTTGTCTTTCTCTGACGAACTTATTTCGCTTATTTTGCTTATCATTATTTACTCTCTGGCTCCATCCATGTCATTGCAAATGGCAAGGTTTTGTTCTTTCTATGGCTGAATAATATTCTGAGGTGTGTGTGTGTGTGTGTGTGTGTGTGTGTGTGTGTGTGTGTGTGTGTGTGTGTGTGTGTGTATTTACCACATTTTCTTCATCCATTCATCTATCTATGGACCCTTGGGCTGCTTCCATAATTTGGCTATTGTAAATAATGCTTCTATAAACATAGGGGTGCATGTATTCCTTTGAGTTAGTGTTTTTGTATTTTTGGAGGTAAATACCCAGTAGTGCAATTCAAAAGGTAGTTTTGTTTTTAGCTTTTTTTGAGGAACCTTCGTACTGTTTTTCCACATTGGCTACACCAGTTTGCATTCCCACCAACCACCAATACCAGTTTGAGTTCCTATTTCTCCACATCCTCACCAAAAGTTATTGTGTTTTTTATTTTAGCCCATTCTGACAGGTGTGAGATGATATCACATTGCTATTTTGATTTGCATTTCCCTGATGATGAGTAATGTTGAGCATCTTTTCATGTGTCTGTTGGCCATCTGTATGTCTTCTTTGGAGAAATGTCTGCACATGCCTTCTGCACAGTTTTAAATGAGATTATTTGGTTTTTGAGTGTTGAGTTGTATCAGTTCTTTATATATTTTCAGTACTAACCCTTTATCGGATATGTCGCTTGCACATATCTTCTCCCATTTAGTAGATTGACTTTAGTTTTGTTGATTGTTTCCTTCACTGAGCAGAAGCTTTGTATTTTGGTGAAGTCCCAGTAGTTTATTTTTACTTTTGTTTCCCTTGCCTCTGGTGACATATCTAGAAAAATGTTGGTATGGCTGATATCAGAGAAATTACTGCTGTGCTCTCATAAAGGACTTTTATTGTTCTAGGACTCACATTTAGGTCTTTAATCTATTTTGAATATATTTTTGTGTATGGTATAAGAAAGTGGTCCAGTTTCATTCTTTTGCATGTGGTTGTCTAGTTTTCCCAGCACCATTTATTGAAGAGACTATCTTTTTCCCATTGGATATTCTTGTCTCCTTTGACAAAGATTAATTGGCCATATAATTGTGAGTGTATTTCTGGGTTTTCTATTCTGTTCCATTGATCTATGTGTCTTTTTGTGTCAGTACCATACTGTTTTGATTACCACTGCTTTGTAATATAACTTGAAGTCTGGAATTGTGATACCTCCAGCTTTGCTTTGCTTTTTCAAAATTGCTTTGGCTATTTGGGGTCTTTTGTGGTTCCATATAAATTTTAGAATTTTTTCTTTTAATTACTTAAAGTTTTTTAAATATTTTTTTTTATTTTTGAGAGAAAGATGCAGAGCATGAGTGGGACAGGGGCAAAGAGACAGGGAGACACAGAATCAGAAGCAGGCTCCAGGCTCTGAGCTGTTACCACAGAGCCTGACATGGGGCTCGAAGTCACGAGTGGTGAGACCATGATCTGAGCTGAAGTCAGACACCCAACCGACTGAGCCACCCAGATGCCCCTAGGATATTTTTCTAGTTAAAAAATGCTGCTGATATTTTGATAAGGATTAAAATAATATACAATTTGCTTTGAGTAGCATAAATATTTTAAGAATATGTGTTCTCTAAATCCATGAGCATGGAGTATCTTTTCATTCATTTGTGTTTTTTTCAGTTTCTTTCATCAGTATTTTACAGTTTACAGAGTGCAGGTCTTTCACCTCTTTGATTAGGTTTATTCCTAGGTATTTTATTTTTGGTGCAGTTATAAATGGGATTCTTTTCTTTTTATTTTAAATAGTTTATTGTCAAGTTGGTTTACATATAACACCCTAAATGGGATTATTTTCTTAATTTCTCTTTCTACTAATTCATTACTAGCGTATACAAATGCAATAATGGATTTCTACATACTGATTTTGTATCCTGTGACTTTATTGAATTCATTTATCAGTTCTAGTAGTTTTTGGTGAAGTCTTTAGGGTTTTCTTTTTTTAATAATATGTTTTATTTAATCTGTAGCAGTTTCCACTCCTTTTTTCTTGCCATTTATTTATTAAATAAACTGGGTCATCTGTCTTCTAATATTTCTTACATTCTAGATTTGGTTGGTTACATCTCAGAGTGTTTCTTAAAATTTTTTAATGTTTTATTTATTTTTGAGAGAGAGAGAGAGAGAGTGCAAGTGAGGCAGGTACAGAGAGAGAGGGAGACACAAAATCAAAGCAAGCTCCAGGCTCTGAACTGTCAGCACAGAGCCTGATGCAGGGCTCAAACCCATGAACTATGAGATCATGACCTAAGCCAAAGTAGGACCCTCAACTGATGGAGCCACTTCCATGGTGTTCTTTATTTATTTTTTTAATTTTTTAACATTTATTTACTTTTGAGAGAGAGCGTGAGCAGGGGAAGGACAGAGAGAAATGGAAACACAGAATCCAAAGCAGGCTCCAGGCTCTGAGCTGTCAGCACAGAGCCGACGTGGGGCTCAAACCCATTAACTGTGAGATCATTACCTGAACTGAAGTTGGATGCTCAACCAAATGAGCCACTCAGGTGCTCCTCCAGGATGTTCTTTAAATGTTCCTCTACACATTCCATACACTAAGCAGACCTAAACATTTGATTGGATTTCAGGTTAGCTTTTTTTCCCTTCAGCAAGAATATTTACACCTAGTATTATGTGCTTCCTATTGCATCACATCAGGAAATGCATAAAATGTATCTCTTTCTATGATGTGAAAATCTTCATCTGGGCTCTCATGATACCATTCTGATCTCATCCATCATAAAATCCTCTGTCAGCCTTTTACCTAATTAATGGTTTTAGCAGCTATTGATAATCACTACTTAAACCCATTATTTCACTTGGAGTTATAAAATGGTAAAAATTCTTCATTCTTTCTGCATTTATTAGCTAACATACTTCTGAAAGAATTATCTCACTAGATTATTTGGATCCTTTTTAAAAATCTGAAATCTGAATCATTTCCATCTTCAACTTAAAAGCAATGACTTAATTATTTGGTTTATATGAAAAGAAGTCAGTGTTCAGTCTACAAATTAAGAAAATATACAACTGTTTGAGTAACAACAAACACCCACATACTGATATTGCAAAGCTCCTATTACGAGAATAATTCTTTTTTAAACATGTTTTTAACACTTATTTATTTTTGAGAGACAGAGAGAGGCAGAGCATGAGCAGAGGAGACAGAGTGAGAGAGGGAGATACAGAATCTGAAGCACGCTCCAGGCTCTGAGCTGTTTGTTAGCATAGAGCTCAACAGGGGGCTTGAATCACAAACTGCGAGACCATGACCTGAGTGGAAGTCGGATGCTCAACTGACTGAGCCACCCAGGCACCCCTCAAGAATAATTTTTCTTGCAGCTCAAAGACGTTTTCAACAAGAAGACTATATGACAGTCTTGTAATTTAGAAGTAACTATATATCAGAATCTCTTGGTTGCCTGGGTGGCTCAGCTGCCTAAGCATCTGATTCTCGATTTTGGCTCAGGTCATGATCTCATGGTCCATGAGTTCAGACCTCACATCAGGCTCCGTACTGATGCAGACCCTGGCCACTCCCCACCCCACCTCCCAAGAAAAAGTTGTTCAAAAGTGTGTCTGGAGATCTTGAACACGTCTGGACATGCATAAAGAAGCATGTCTGGAGCTGAGCCATGGTGAGGAGTATGCACAAGACTCATCTACAGAAACGTAGAGGGTAATAGTCAGACAACAGGTGCTCTGGTCTCTTAAGACTATACAAAAAGAGGCAGCTCAAAATTAGCTTCCACACTTTGTTTCCAGGCGCCTCCTCAGCAGTGAGAAACCACAAGGCTCCAAGGTTTTCTATATATAGTATCATGTCATCTGCAAATAGTGAGTTTTACTTCTTCCTTACCAGTTTGTATGCTTTTTATTTCTTTTTGTTGTCTAATTGCTGTGGCTAGGACTTCCAGTACTATATTGAATAAAAGTGGTGAGAATGGCATCCTTGTCTTTGTTAGCCATGGATTTTTCATAAATGGTCTTTATTATGTTGAGGTATGTTCCCTTTAAAACTATTTTGTTTAGGGGCACCTGGGTGGCTCAGTCAGTTGAGCATCCTACTTCGGTTCAGGTCATGATCTCACAGTTCGTGGGTTCAGGCTCCACGTCGGGCTCTGTGCTGACAGCCAGTTCAGAGCCTGGAGCCTGTTTCGGATTCTATATCTCCCTCTCTCTCTGACCCTCCCTACTCACGCTGTCTCTCTCTCTCTCTCAGAAATAAATAAAACATTAAAACATTTTTTTAAATAAAAAATAAACTATTTTGTTGAGGGTTTTTATCATGAATATATGTTGTACTTTATCAGATGCTTTTTCTGCATCCACTGAGATGAACATATGGTTTTATGATCATATCCTTTCTCATATTTATCATATCCTTTCTCTTATTGATGTGATGTATGACCTTGATTGATTTGCGTATGTTGAACCACATTTGCATCCTGGGGAATAAATCCCACTTGATCATGGTGAATGATTTTTTAAATGTATTGTTGGGTTCTGTTTGCTAGTATTTTGTTGAAGATTTTTGCATCTGTTTATCAGAGATATTGGCAGTGATGTCTTTATCCAGTTTTAGGATCAGGGTGATACTCACCTAATAAGATGAATTTGGAATTTTTCTTCTTCTATATTTTGGAATAGTTTGAGTAGAAGAGGTATTAACTATTCTTTAAATTTTGATAAGATTTACCTGTGAAGCCATCTCATCCTTATCTCTTGTTTGTTGGGAGTTTTTTGGTTACTGATTTAATCTTTGTGCTGGTAATCAGTTCAAATTTTCTCTTTCTTCCTGCTTCAGTTTGGGTAGGTTATATGTTTCTAGGAATTGATCTATTTCTTCTTGGTTGTCTAATTTGTTGGCATGTAGTTTTTCCTAATATTCTCTTATAATTGTTTGTATTTATGTGGTGTGGTGTTTGTTATTTCTCCTCTTTCATTGATGATTTTGTTTGAGTCCTTTCTCTCTCTCTCTCTCTCTCTCTCTCTCTGTCTCTGAGTCTGGCTAGTTTATCCATTTTTCTGATCTTTTAAGAGAACAAGATCCTAAAAAATCTATAAATAACTTATCAAACTCAACATCCAAAAAACAAATAATCCAGTGTAGAAATGGGCAAAAGACATGAACAGATAATTTTCCAACGAAGACATCCAGATGGCTAACAGACACATGAAAAGATGCTCAACATCACTCATCATCATGGAAATACAAATCAAAACCACAATGAGATACCACCTCACACCTGTCAGAATGGCTAAAATTAACACCCAGAAAACAACAGAAGTTTGTGAAATGCAGAGAAAGGTGAACATTTTTGCATTGTTGGTGGGAATGCAAACTGGTGCAACCACTTTAGTAAACAATGTGGAGTTTCCTCAACAAATTAAAAATAGAACTATCCTGTTATCCAGCAACTGCACTACTAGGTATTTATCCAAAGGATACAAAAATACTGATTCAAAGGGGCACATGCACCCCAATGTTTTTAGCAGCACTGTCAACAATAGCCAAATTATGGAAAGAGCCCAAATGTCCATCGACTAATGAATGGATAAAGAAGATGCGAAATATATATACAATGGTATACTATTTAGCGACCAAAAAGAATGAAATTTTGCCATTTGCAACAACATGGATGGAAATACAATGTATTATTCTACACAAAATAAGAAATATAAACATCATAGGATTTCACTCTCATGTGGAATTTAAGAAACAAAGCATGTGAACATAGAGGAAGGGAAGAAAAAATAAGATAAAAACACAGAGAGAGGCAAATCATAAAAGATTGTTTTCTAAATAAATTTTTTAGTGTTTATTTTTGAGAGTGAGAAAGACAGAATTGAGCAGACGAGGGGAAGAGAGATAGGGAGACACAGAATCTGAAGCAGACTCCAGGCTCTGAGCTGTAAGCACAGAGCTGGACATGGGGCTTGAACCCAAAGCTGTGAGATCATGACCTGAGCTGAAGTCAAACACTTAACCACCACCCAGGTGCCCCCATAAAAGATTCTTAAATATAGAGAACAAGCTGAGAATTTCTGGAGAGGTATTTGGTGGGGGGATAGGCTAAATGGGTGATGGGCATTAAGAAGGGCACTTGTTGGAATGAGGACTGTGTGTAATATGTGAGGAATCACTAAATTCCACTCCTGTAACCATTATTACATTATATGTTATCTAACTTGGATTTAAATAAATTTTTTTAAAAAATTAAGGGGCACCTGGGTGGTTCAGGTCATAAAGTGTTTGACTTCAGCTAAGGTCATGATCTTACAGCTTGTGAGTTTGAGTCCTGCATCGGGCTCTCTGCTGTCAGATCAGAGTCCACTTCAGAGCTTCTGTTTCCTTCTCCCTCTCCCTCTGCCCTCTGCCACTCCGCCATTCTCTCTTTCTTTCTTTCTTCCTTTCTTTCTTCCTCTCTCTCTCTCTCTCTCTCTCTCTCTCTCTCAAAAACAATCAGCTTAAAATCTTAAAACTAAATAAATTTTAAAAATTTTATATAAGTAAAGAAAGAAAGAACAGCTCCTACTTTCACTGATTTGTTCTATTGGAGTTTTTCTTTTTCTAGTTTTTATATCATTTATTTCTGCTCTAATCTTTACTATTTCCTTCCTCTCAAAGCTCAGTTCTGAAAGGATGCCAAAATTCTCTCCTCTTTTGTTTATGAATGTTATTCCTCTTTTCCTTTAAGCACAAAAGCTCAACATCTTCCCAAATTGAGCTTTAAAAGGCATCTTATTAACAAAGGCCTATCTACACAAGTAACTCTTATATCAGATCCTAGGAAATTAAATTTTTAGACATTATTATACCAGTTTGGAAGTTAGCAAAACTTTCAAGCACAAGCCTTATGGCAGCTGGTACCAGCAGTTGCAGAATGAGAAAGGGTGAAGGGAGCTAGAACAGGCTGCAGGTGAAACTCCTCCAGCATATGGGAGCCTCTCTGCAGAGAATGCAGCATTATTTTACTACAAAGAGGAGTCTGGGTTTCCAAAGCCTCCATCTCTGACACTGCACAGTTATGATGAAGCCATGAAACACAAGGCTGAAGCTACTACCCCTTTGATTCCTGGAAGAGACGAGGATTTTGTGGGTCAGAATAATTTTGATGATGCTGACCAACTGAGGATACAAAATGAAGGAATGTTCATGTTAACTCTTTTTCATGGCATGCCCCTTTAACTGGATTGGGTTTTTTTATGTCTTCTGTTTGACCACCTCAGCTGCAGGAAGGTATGAGACCATTTTAGGATTTGGTCTCTCTCAAATTAAGTGGATCTTGATTTCAAGGTTTATACCTGTTTCTCTGGATATTTTGATGGTCTGACTGGGCTTTGGCAGGTGTTCTGGATTTTAGGCTTTGTCCTGTTTCTCGGAGCATTTGTCAGTTATGAAAAAGTTCAGGAGATGCCAGATATTATCTCAAATCTCCCCAGGATCAGAGTTCTCTTTATTTACTAGAGATGTTTTCTGGCAAAGGCCTTCCTGCATTTATGAATTCTCTCTCAAAAAAGAGAGAGAGAGAGAGAGAGAGAGAGAGAACACCTGCAGGAAGTGAATCAGATACAGAAGATGCAGAACACATAGGAATAATCACCTGCTTTTTAAAAATAAAGTGCAATTGAAAAAATAAAAAAAGGAACAAGCAAATTCCTGTTGTTACTCATTAGGCCACTGATCAAACAAACTTTAGGAGTAAGAAGTAAAGGAAACAATAGAAATGTGATAGAAATAAGGAATGAGAGGAGCCAAAAATAGAAAAGAAAAATACGGGTATGTGAACTTCACCTCTGTAGCATATAAATCAACAGTTGCCTTGGAAGTGAAAGAGTAAAGTAGATCTAGTAACAATAACAGCTAACATTTGTTGAGCCCTAATGATGTGGCAGGTTCTGTCCTCACTATATATAAAGATGACACCTGATACCCATTTTACAGAGGAGGAAACTATAACCCAGCAAACTAAATAAATTTGCTTAAGACCACAAAACTAGTCAGTGCAGAGCAAGAATTTGAATCCAGGCTCTATACCTCTAAACCATACTATGACTCTATACCACACTGAGAACTTTTTCATTGCTTAACTTCATCGTGATTTGAAGGTGAAAGTGGATAGATTTCTTAAGTTAGTCACACAAAGGAAAGTCTGACCCCTGTGTCTATTTGTGACTCATTCTCTCTCCTGAACTGTGCCTTTTCTTACAGATGATAAGAGAGTTTTTCAGAATAGATTGCTGTCAGCTTTGAAGTCTTTCAAAGGTAGGTAGGAAATGTAATGACAAAGTATATAAAATTGAGATTTTTTAAATATTTGCATTTTTTCCTAGTTATTAGATCATGATTCCTCTGCCATTCCTTCTGTATATTAATCTTCTTTTTTTGGCGCTGTATAAGCTTGATCCCAGGATCAGACTCAAAGGAATCAGTCCTAAGTATCTCCACAATTGTCTTTCTATGCACTTTTGAATAGGTCTAATTAGACTTTTAGCCTTCACAGTGTTGAAGGCTAATGCTCATAAATGCTTAGCTGTGAATTGTTTTCTTCTATTTTTTTCAATATTAAATGTGTCATGTGCTCACTAAATATAAATTTTTAAAAAATGATCACTCATAATCCAACTATCCAATCATGACCACTCTAAATATTTTGAAACCCTATGTAATTAAAATAGCTATAATCTCATAGAGTCAAAAGTGCTCTAACATTCCATTGGAAGACTCCATAAAAGACACCAATGTACTAGTCTTGGTAAGTCAAACATACTCTTCCTGTGATGAAATACATTGTTATCACTATAGTTAACCAATTAGGTAAACTCGTTGGCTTGCCTAAGAGCCAGAATATACAAAAAATTGTATCTAGTACTAGAATCACATTGACTTAAGATGCTCACAATATGATAGATAGAGGGGAAATGAATCTGTCTTCTTGAATAATAAATTGATGTTGTCCATCTGGGATTACTCTATGTGCTTGTTGACTGCAGAATGTCAGAATCACATGCATTATTTACATTGTTCATTTTATATATATTTTTACTGAGCATATGATTTTAATTCATATATGTTAAATGATTATATAACTTCACACTATAAAATAAAATTATTTTCCTATGGCAATCACCGTTTATAACAGCTATGGCTATGTACTTTTCCATGAAATGAATATAATGGTTTGCTTATCAATACCCTGTCATTAGATATCTAAATTCTGGGTCTTGCTTGCTTGCTTGCTTGCTTGCTTTCTAACTCATCAGCACAAGAAGCATTTTTCTTATTGTATCTTTATTGCTTTTTTTTTTTTTCTTACATCTCCATCCCTTTCTAAGGAGGAAAGATTGATGCCAATAACCTGAACACAGTTCTCAGGAACATGGGGATCAAGCTCAAAAATAAGGAATTTAAAAATGTTATACAAAATCAACCTATTGACGGTGAGCAGTGTAATTATATCACCTTTTAAGAGAGACTTAGAATCTTGGGATCATGTTTAAGAATTTCTAAAACTATTTTAGCCACTCTGACCGACATGAGGTGGTTTCTTAGTGTGGTTTTAATTTGTATTTCCCTGATGAGGAGGGATACTGAGCATCATTTCATGTGTCTGTTGGCCATCTGGATGTCCTCTTTGGAGAAGTGTCTGTTCATGTCTTCTGCCCATTTCTTCACTGGATTGTTTGTTTTTCGGGTGTGGAGTTTGGTGAGTTCCTTATAGATTTTGGATACTAGCCCTTTATCTGATACGTCATTTGCAGCTATCTTTTCCCATTCCGTCAGTTGCCTATTAGTTTTATTGATTGTTTCCTTTGCTGTGCAGAAGCTTTTTATCTTGATGAGGTCCCAATAGTTCATGTTTGCTCTTGATTCCCTTGCCTTTGGGGATGTGTCAAGTAAGAAATTGCTGCAGTTGAGGTCAAGGAAGTTGTTTCCTGCTTTCTTCTCTAGGATTTTGACGGTTTCCTGTCTCACATTCAGGTCCTGTATCCATTTTGAGTTTATTTTTGGGTATGGTGTGAGAAAATGATCTAGTTTCATTCTTCTGCATGTTGTTGACCAGTTCTCCCAGCACCATCTGTTAAAGAGGCTGTCTTTTTTCCATTGGATACGCTTTCACGCTTTGTCAAAGATTAGTTGGCTGTACATTTGTGGGTCCAAATCTGAGTTCTCTATTCTACTCCATTGGTCTATGTGTCTGTTTTTGTGCCAATACCATACTATCTTGATGATTATGGCTTTGTAGTAGAGGCTAAAGTCTGGGACGGTGATGTCTCCCATTTTGGTTTTCTTCTTCAATATTACTTTGGCTATTTGAAGTCTTTTGATTCCATACAAATTTTAGGATTGTTTATTCTAGTTTTGAGAAGTATGCTGGTGCAATTTTGATTGGAATTGCGTTGAATGTGTAGATTGTTTTGGGTAGTATTGACATTTTAACAATATTTATTCTTCCGACCCATGAGCATGGAATGTTTTTCCATTTCTTTGTGTCTTCTTCAATGTTCTTCATAAGTTTTCTATAGTTTTCATCATACAGATCTCCTATATCTTTGGTTCGGTTTATTCCTAGGTATTTTATGGGTTTTTGTGCAATTGTGAATGGGATCAGTTTTTTTTTTAATTTATCTTTCTGTTGCTTCATTATTGGTGCATAAAAATGCTACTGATTTCTGTACATTGATTTAGTACCCTGCAACTTTGCTAAATTCATGGATCAGGTCTAGCAGCCTTCTCGTGGAATCTGTCAGGTTTTCTATATAGAGTATCACGTCATCTGCGAGAAGTGAAAGTTTGACTTCTTCTTTGCCAATTCTGATGCCTTTTATTTCCTTTTGTTGTCTAATGGCTGATGTTAGGACTTCCAGCACTATGTTAAACAACAGTGGTGAGAGTGGACATCCCTGTTGTGCTCCTGATTTCAGAGGGAAAGTTCTCAGTTTTTCCCCATTGAGGATGATGTTAGCTGAGGGCTTCTCATAGGTGGCTTTTATGATGTTAAAGTAAGTTCCTTCTATCCTGACTTTCTCGATGGTCCTTATTAATAAGGGATGCTGAACAAATCAGGAGACTATCGATGCTGGTGAGGATGTGGAAAAATAGACACCCTCCTACACTGTTGGTAGTAATGTAAACTGGTGCAGCACCTCTGGAAAACAGTGTTGAGGTTCCTAAAAAAAATTGACAATAGAACTCCCCTATGACCCAACAATAGCACTGATAGGAATTTACCCAAGTGATACAAAAGTGCTGATGCATAGGGGCACATGTACCCCAATGTTCATAACAGCCCTCTCAACAATAGCCAAAACATGGAAAGAGTCTAAGTGTCCATCAAATGACCAATGGATCAAGAAGATGTGGCTTATCTATACCATGGAATACTACATGGCAATGAGAAAGAATGAAACCTGGCCATTTGTAGCAACATGGATGGAACTTGAGGGTGTCATGCTGAGCGAAATAAGTCAGGCAGAGAAGGACAGATATCATATGTTTGCATGTATCGGTGGATTAGGAGGAACTTAATGGAGTACTATGGGGGAGGAGAAGGGGTAAAATAGTTGGGAAGGGAGGCAAACCATAAGAGACTCTTGAATGCTGAGAACAAAATGAGGGCTCATAGGGGTGGGGGAGAGGGGAATGGGAGTGGTGGGCATGGAGGAGGACTCTTTTGGGATGAGCACTGGGTGTTACATGGAAACCAACTTGACAATAAACTAAGAAAAAAAAAGAAACTATACACATGTACACACAAAAGAAAAAATAAAAGAACATTAAAAATAAATAAATAAAAATAGAAGAATTTCTAAAACTAGATTGATTTGAGGAGTTTAAGCTATTTTTAAGAATCATAGAAAAACTTGGTCTTTTTTTGTTTATTTTATTTATTTATTTATTTATTTTGAGAGACAGAAAACGTGTGCCTGCAAGTGAGTGAGGGGCAGAGAGAGAGAGAGAGAGAAAGAAAATCTCAAGCAGGCTCCCTGCTGTTAGTGCAGAGACTGATGCAGACTCAATCCTATGAACCATGAGATCATAACTTGAGCTGAAATCAAGAGTCGGACACTTAACCAACTAAGCCATCCAGGCGTCCAAAGAACTTGGTCTTAAACTAAGACGAAATCCTGTCTTTTTTCATTTTTATTCATCTGAAATTGTCCTCCTATTCAACAATGATTAAAAATGCAGAAAGAATATTCACAGCCATTGTGATGCCAGAGAATGGTAAAGAGAAACAAACATGGAAACAGTGGGAAAAATGAATGAATGCCTAACTAAGAGAACCTGAAATAATTGAGAGAAAAATACACATATTGGAAGTAGTAGAACATCATTAATATTTCCACCATTAATATTATATCTAGTAACCACATGTCACCACCATTTTGAGATAGATACAGGAGTTGAAAACATTCAAGAAAAGTTAACTGCAAATAGATGGAAGATGTAAAGCCCCTTCCCTCGGTATCTGTGCTAGATGTAAAGTTCACAAAAAATAAACAAAACAAAGCCAACTGGCCTTTATGAACAATACATTCTTCCATGCTTAAAGTATCTGAAGTCCTAAGAACTGGAGATAGTACATTTGTGTAGTCAGACCCTGTGTTCAAGGAACATGAGCCAAATGCCATTGTCCTTCTTATCAATAAGGAATCAAGCACTCAAACCAGGAAATATAAATTTAAGGTAAAATATAAATTATTTAGTCAAATATATGGACTTTCACTGAGCCCTAGTTCCAATTTTTCTAAGTCTTATGTCATTGTCTAAATTTTTTGTTTTGTATTACAGCTGATGGAAATGTTTCTCTGAAAAAAGTAATGAATGATGTGAAAGCAGTTACAGGCAAGTTAAAAGTTATCATAAAGATTAAAATTCTAATTATTTAATGACACTTTCCCATCTTGTCTTTTCGCTGAACACATAAATCCATAAACATAGTACTAATTTCCATGACTCCACCTCAATGAAATAACTAGAGTATTTCCAATAGCATTGCATCAATAAATGGTTGTTTCCTTATTCATTTACCATGTCTCCTTACTTTTTGAGATAGCACTATTCTGAATTTTATATTGTCCATTTTTCTTTTTAAAAGTCATAGTCTTATTACCTATATAATAACAACATAGTCTTTCATTTTGCTTCCTCTGCCTCTATAAAAACGCTATCATAAATAGTGTGCAGTGTTCACTAACCCTAGTTATGTGCAGGTTCTTAAACTTGTTTTTTTAAGATCATTGTGAGAAATGTATAAAGAAAAGCAAGAAATCATTGTCCAAAAAGTCAGGATAGTGATTACCTCTGGAGAAAGATCGTGGATAGGGATTAGAAAAGAGTGTGAGACATCCCCAGAGTGTTGTCATGTTCTATTTCTCACCTAGATGGTGGTTACAAAGGTGTTGTTTCAAGTGCTTATGTCTAATTCTCCAAAGACAGTCTTCAGATTGTCGGGATTAAAAAAATTTTTTCTCATTTCTCAGTAGCAAGTCCTATATCCTCTAAAATACTTGCCTGTAATAATTCTTCTGATCTTCACCACTGGAAAAAACTGAAAATCTATGTCAAGAACAAACTATAGCCCATGGACCAAATCTAGTCTTCTACCTCTTTTTATAAATAAAATTTTATTAGAACACAGTCATATTCTTCATGTATGTATTATTAGTGGCTGCTTTTGTGCTACAACAGAAGAATCGAGTAGCTACAACAGAGGCTCTATACCTTGCAGAGCCTAAAATATTTACAGTCTCTCCTTTTACAGACAAAGTTCACCAATCCTTGATCTAGATCACCACAACAATAATTGAAGTAAAAACTGGGGTTTATTGTCCAAATAACCTAATAATTTTGGAGGAAAACAGCAACATTAAGTTAACCTTTATATTCTAATTTACAAGACAATTACCTAAACCCCCTCTTTACTGAGAATTGTACTTTCTTATCCCCAATGTTATGAAAGTGTATCTTTCCCTAGGGTCAAGGGAATACATTCTAAGTTTCTGCCTGCCCTTTACCCCACTGAGCAGGACTTGCTGTGCCTTTGTCTTTTATCTAGTAGTTGGAGTGGGTGATGTATAAACATGGGCAGTTTTGTTTGATCTTTTTGAATTCTTAGATAATTCTTAATATTGTCAATTATACTTGCCATTTCTGTTTTTTGAAGGAGAAAAAGTTAATGTCAAAGATCTGAAAAATATTCTAAAAGACATTGGGATAGAATTCACACCTAAAGAATACCTGGAACTGGTGAAAAATCTTCAAGTTGATGGTAAGCATTTTAGATACTATTAGAGCTTTCAAGTGAGGTGGTCTGGGTGTTTAAGACAACTTTTTAAAAAAGCTATACTTATTTTTTCCTTCCCTTCCCCTATGTTCATCTGTTTTGTTTCTTAAATTCCTTATATGAGTGAAATCATATGATATTTGTCTTTCTCTGATTGACTTATTTCCGCATAATACATGCTAGTTCCATCCACACTGTTGTAAATGACAAGATTTCATTCTTGCCATTGAGTAATATTCTATTGCGTATATACAGTACATATTCTTTATCCATTCATCAATCATTGGACATTTGGGCTCTTTTCATAATTTGGCTATTGTTGATAGCACTGCTATAAACATTGGGGTGCACGTGCCTCTTTGAAATAGCATTTTTGTATCCTTTGGATAAATACCTAGAAGTGCAATTGCTAAGTCACAGGGTGGTTCTACTTTTAATTTTTTGAGAAGCCGCCATACTGTTTTCTGGAGTGGCTTTACCAGTTTACATCCCCACCAACAGTGCAAAAGCGTCCCCTTTCTCCATATCCTCACCAATATCTGTTGTTTCCTGAGTTGTTAATTTTAGCCATTCTGACAGGTGTGAGGTGGTATCTCATTGTGGTTTTGATTTGATGGTGAGTGATGTTAAGCGTCTTTGGAAAAGTGTCTATTCAAGTCTTCTGCCCAAACCATAAAAGACTTAAATACAGAGAACAAATTCAGGGTTGCTGGAGAAGAGGCATGTGGGGAGATGGACTAAATGGATGATGGGTATTAAGGAAGACACTTGTTGGAATGAGCACTGGGTGTTATATATAAGTGATGAACCAATACTACATTATTTGTGAACTACTCTACTTATTACATATTCCTAATTTTAAAACAATAAAAAGAATGTCTAAGAAATTTTACCATAACCTTGTTTACCCTTTAGAAAGTCCTTTCTTTGGGAGTCAGCAACTCTATTTTCTTGAATCCTACCTTTGGATAGAAAATTTTCAGCTATTTTGCTTTCACCCCCAAAACTAAAAGTTAAGCTGAGAGATGTAAGAAAAAAGTGAGGGTGGCAGGAGTAAGAGAGTAGAAGAAGGAAAAGTCAAAGAAAGTGAAAGAAAAATATGTTCATATTCCATTATGACACCTGCCACCGATTACTGGCTTTGCACTTGGCCACACACAGTGCTCTGAGAGTTTTCTCCCTTCCATGGTTTCAGATTCATTGGAGGGTAAAAATCAGTGTTATCTCTAAGGCAGATCACTTAAAAGTATCTTTGTGAAGTGGCATGTTTGTACTGTCTCTTTAAATATCTATATCACTTTATCTGTGATGTCAATTGTGCCTTTTCTTGCAGATGATGGAAACATATATGAAAACAGATTGCTAGATTGCTTGAGATCTTTCAACGGTGAGTAATATGATGACAAGAAAGATAAATAAGATTCTCCAGCCTCACATTTGTTTTCTTATTTAGCTATTCTCTTGTGGCTGTTACCACCTCTCATATGAACAGATTCTGTATTTATTTTGCTGCTGTGAATATAGCTGCCATGTTCAAATTATTTCATCTTGCTCATTAGTGAGTTTGGTTTTTGTCAAATTTAATTTAAGAGCATATTTAAATCTGGGTGTACATAGAAAACATGAGGTTTTGGTAGGGGCATCTGGGTGGCTCAGTCTGTTAAGCATGTGACTCTTGGTTTCAGTTCAGGTCATGATCTTGAGGTTCCTGAGATCATGTAGGGCTCTGCACTGACAGCATGGAGCCTGCTTGGGATTCTCTCTCTCCCCTCTCTCTCTCCACTCCTGTCCCGCTTGCGGTCTCCCTCTCTCTCTCTCTCTCTCTCAAAAGAAATAAAATTTAAAAAAAAGAATTGACAGTTGTTCAGGGCATTTCAGTGACTAAAAGAATGAAACTCAGCAGTTATGCACTGCCTACCAGAAAAAAAGTTTTCACTTGGTTGTCTCTACCATTACTCACTGGAGAATGAATTTGTACTTTGAAGGATTGTCCTCCAGACCAAGGAAGAGGTTATAATTCTAATTTCACTTTGTCCACCTTTGTGCACTTGAATGTGTTCATTCCCTGATATTTTTGCTTGGTGCATGAGGATTAATTGAAATTTTTTCCTTTGGAGAAGGCATTAAATTTCTCTTGTATTCCCAATTCTTTCTTTAGGCGGGAAGGTTGATGTCAGTAACCTAGGAAACGTTTTGGAAAACATGAAAATCAAGTTCCCAGATAAGAAACTTAAAGACTTATCACAAAACCTACCAACTGATGGTGAGCATCATAGATATTAGAGACCTCTTAAGGGAAATTTAGACTTAAAAGCTTATGTATGAGAATTCCTAGAACTAGATCCGTTTGGGTGCTAATATGACTTTTTAACTCTCTAACTCTTTAAACATAAAAGAATATTTTGATTCAGTGTATTTTCATTAATCTCAAGGTGCATGGTACATGTGTTAGAGTGAGTTATAGGTGATAAGTATTTACTTAAAAGAAGGTGAAGGAAGGCTTGTTGCCCACAGGGAAGAGGTTGCTAATTTCACATTAACTACGTGATTTAAGTATCTTTTAAATGTCATATCACCCAGCGACACAATCCTGTTGGAGAAATGATTAAAAGGGTGTGACTACTGGTTGACCACTGAGCTGGACCCAGGCAACCAGAGGCTCCTCACTCCCTCCCTTGTCCCTGGAATATATACTCTGCCAACCATTCCCACAGTGAGGGCCATATTCAAGGATGTTGTCTTGAAGGAACAATGTGTTTGAAACCTTCTGGACAGTATACTTGACTGAACCCAGTTAAGGCCTCTATATGAACTTTAAGATTCCAGAGGGTAGATGCAGAGATCTACTCATCTTGCGGCTACCCAGGAGAATCCTTGTATGTAAGTTCTCTTGCTTATTAAAACTGCCACCTACCAATCTAGAATGGCCTGCCTCTTTCTGCCTTCTGTTGGGGGGAGGGGGGTGGTACAGTTTTAGATTTCATCCAGGTAGTTTCCAAGGTTGTGAATCAACCATTCCTCTATACCTATACATTCCTGATCCCCTCCTCCTGTGTTTTGGCACTAGTTTTCATTTTTATTCCTTCCTGGTCTACATTAGGAACTTTAAACAGCAATATTTTACTTTCTTTCAAATAGCCTTCTAGGAGTACCCAGCTGGCTCAGTCAGAAGAGCATGCGACTCTTGATCTCAGGGTGTGAGTTCAAGTCTCACATTGGGTATAGAGATTATATACCCATAACATACATACCCATAAACAAAACTAGCCTTCTAATTCTCTTACTCTAATTACGAAGAAATGTAGTCCTCATATTCATCAAAAATACTAGTCCCTGCATTTCTACATTTGCTTTCAATACATGACTTCTTTTAACTTTATTTCTTTGACTGTCCAGCTACTCTCTCTGTCATACCTGCTGTACGTAACTCCAGCAATTGATCACCTTAGTCATTCAAATCTTCATTCCTATTTCTGAGCCTTGCTAAAGAAAATCCTATAAACTTACAGGTCAGTGCCCCTCCAAACCCATTTCCTCTTGGATAGTACAAGGACCTAAGAACATTTTAACCCCATTTTCCCCTTCCCTATATTAATGTTGATTCATGTCTTTTAATACTATCTTGTATTCTTTCAACCCAGCAAAGCATTATTAGTAGCAATGTTTTATAAAGCCAATATTCATCAGATTTAACCACATTTGCCTTTTCTTTGTTATTCATTCTTACTTCAGATCTTTTATTTGGGGTAATTTTTCTTCTGCTGCTAGTAATTTCCTTTATTTAGGGTCTACTAATGACACATAATGATTTGGGAAGGGTTTGGGGCCTGAAAGTATCTTTATCCTTACTTTTCAAAGATATTTTCTCTGGGTTTAGAATTCTTGGTGGACAGTTTTTTTTTTTTTTCCTCACACTGAAAATACCATTCCATTATCTTCTGCTTTATAATGTTGGTGATAAAAGTCAGCTATGAATCTATTGGTCTTTGGAGGGTACTCTTTTTTTTTTCTTTTAAGACATTTCTTTGTTTCCAAAGTTTCATATAATGTGGAAGATAAGGATGGATTTCTTTTCACTTATTCTCCCTGGGATTCTTTGGGACTTCCGAGTCTGAAAATTAGAATCTTTCATCAGATCTAGAAAATTCTCAGTCATCATCTGTTCCAATATTGTCTGTATCCCATAGTCTTTATTTTCCCCCCTGGAACTCCAATTAAATGTATACTAAACCATCTTCCTCTCTCCTCCATGACACTTAGTCCCTCTTCAGTATTTTCTGTACTTTTCTTCCTGTGGTTCATTCTTGATAATTTTGCCTGACTTGACCTCCACTATGCTAACTCTTTAGCTGTCTAACCTGCTGTTACATATACTAGTGACCTCTTGTTTTAGTTTTTGTATTTCAATAAAAATACAAATAATAGTTTGTGGTGTTTGTATTCTTTTTTGTATTTTGTCTTGTATCCTTTTGGGGGGTTTTGTTTTTATTTGTTTTTAATTTTTTTAAATGTTTATTTTTGAGACAGAGAGACGGGGGGGGGGGGGGGAGAGAGAGAGAGAGAGAGCAAGAGAGCAGGAGAGGGGCAGAGAGAGAGGGAGACACAGAATTCGGAGCAGGCTCCAGGCTCCAAGCTGTCAACACAGAGCCCGACATGGGGCTCGAACCCACGAACTGTGAGATCATGACCTGAGCCGAAGTAGGACGCTTAACCGACTGAGCCACCCAAGCACCCCTGTTTTTCATTTTTAATTTCCAGAAATTCTACTTAGTTCTCTTCTGAATCCAGTAGCTCAGCTTTTTAGTTTGTTGTTCCCTGCAGATATTTTCAAATTAAAATGGTTCTCTTATAATCTTGGCCTCGTAATTACAATTAATGAATTGTTCGTGGGGGTTCTTTTTGCCTCTTTTGTTTCTTCTGATTCTCACTTATGGTGTCCTTGTTTCCCTCTGTGTTTGGTTATTTACTATACACTGTTCAATGTTTTGAAAAATTACTGTGAGAATTCTTCGAGACCTGAAATGAAATGCATTCCTCCAGAAAGGATTTGCTTTACTTCCTATTCATTTGAGTTTACTATCTGTCAGAGACATCTCAATGACTTTTCATTATTATTCCCCTCATAAGGGGAATATAATTTCCTCAGCTCTGCTAAAATAGTTACCACTACCTTACTTGCTTTCTAATTTCCAAATATTTGTGAAGTTTCTTGTTCACTGGTATCTCCTATATTGTTGTCCTTGTGAGTATATTCTTTTATTATTCCTTTCCTATCATTTTAGTGAGGTTTTCAGGAAGAAGAGGAAATAAATACTTGTGGAGAATAAAGGCTTTGAAACATTACCCTAGCCAACAAATTGATCAAACTATTTTTTTCTGAGAAAAAAAATTAAATAACTGAAATCCACAGAGGGATCGCCAATTAAAAATCAAGAAGTGAGAACCATTGGGTTTAGTTCTCAGGCTGGAGGATATTATGTACATCTGGAACAAAGATAAGCATTTACAAACCCAGGTCAAATAAATAACACTCTGCTTCCCTCAGTGGTTCCCATTGTCATCATGTGCATGATGAGCTATTATACCTTTGCTGTCGATCCTGTGAAATCAGCAAAAATTTTCCTTGCTATTTTAGAATAAAAAATGAAAGAGATTTCTGAACGCATGTCCTGATAGAGAAGCTGAAGAAGATCAAAGCTTTCTTCTTACCTAGGCTCAGTGAAACAAGTAATAAATAAAGGCTCCGTGAGGAAAGGAATGTCTATGTTGTTGTTGTAACCGCCTAGTGCCTTCTCATATATGCAGATACTTGAAACTTTATAAATTATTTGTTGAATGAGGAATTGAATTAGTTAAGTAATATGTTTCTTAGCCTTTCTGCAAGGCCCTCCACAAGGACTTTTCAGTTATGGTCATCAATGGGCATTAACTGATAGTTAACTGGGAGTTAGATGTAAAACGACATTATGCTATATATGTAGCAAGAGCCCCCAGGGTGCAAATCTACCAACTAAACATATGGAGATGGTATACTGGAAACTACCCTAAAGGAAGAATGGGATTCCATAGTAATAAATGGCATATGTTTTGGTAAGAAAATGCTAATATATGCTAATTTCTAAGTTTTCTTTTTCGTACATTAAAATATACTGCATCTGCAATCCTGGAAAAATATACTGATTTCAGAGCTAATTCTGTCATTCTAACATGTTTCACTCCACTGTTTAATTTTTTTTTTAATTTTTTAATATCTTTATTTATTATTGAGAGACAGAGAGAGACAGACTATGAGCATGGGAGGGGCAGAGAGAGGGAGAGACACAGAATCGGAAGGAGACTCCAGGCTCTGAGTTGTCAGCACAGAGCCCGTCACGGGGCTCAAACTCACAAACTGTGAGATCATGACCTGAGCCAAAGTTGGATGCTTAACTGACTGAGCCACCCAAGTGCCCCTCCACTGTTTAATTTTAAAGTCTTTAATATTACTATATGCAAAGCCTTATGGTGCTTACTGGGTTAGGATGTCTGGATGGAATACAAAATAAATAGAAACCTTTTTTTTTTTTCCATTTAAAGACACTCACAATCTTTGAGTACATAATGAACATACCTATTAGGAAAAAATGCAATAAACTAAGCTAACTTGGCAGTGTCAATACTGGAAATGTTAAATGAAGAAATAGCTAGATTTAAATTTCTGAACTGGAACTTTTTGCTCTTGTTCCCAGGATCTGGGATAGTAGATGGTATAAACTGAAGAGAACAAGCCTGAGGAGGGAGATGTTACATGGTGTGTGGAGGTTGAGATATTAAAAGAAAGCAGCAAATAAATAGTGAAATGAATAATGAACATTTTTGAAGGGGCACCTGAGTGGCTCAGCTGGTTAAGCGTCTGACTTTGGCTCAGGTCATGATCTCACAGCTCGTGAGTTCAAGCCCCACGTGGGGCTCTGTGCCGACAGCGCAGAGCCTGGAGCCCACTTCAGATTCTGTGTCTCCCTCTCTCTGCCCCTCCCCAGCTCATGCTCTTTGTCTCTGTCTCTCCTCAAAGAATAAATAAACAATGAAAAATGTTTTAATAGTTAATATTTTTAGTGCATAGTTTTCCATTTCATGCTAATTTGCATATGTGTATTCAACAACAAATTGTAAAGAAATATTCTTTTGCTCTATTTAACAATCATTCTCTATCAGTGCACAATTGTGTCTGTCTGAACCATGGCTTATCTCTTTTTAGCTTCTGGGATGGCTGATCTGCATAAACTGCTAAAAGAAATAAAGAAATTCACAGGTGAGCAAGATCTTTTGTGAAAAGAAATAAAACAAAGAAAATACTTCACATTCACATACATATTTAAGGTTGTGTTTTTTTAATCTGTCATTGACTGTTAACTTCTCCTTTTTTAATGATTAAAATTTTATTCTAATGACATGAAGATTACATTGGATTATTTATGTTTTGGCAAAAATGTTGCACTGTTCTCTTTATAGCAAGTCCTATATTCTCTGAAACTTCATTTTTATTTTGTGATTCATTCCAATGGGCAACACACCTGTTCATTTACTTAAAATATTAATTACCATCTACTGTAACCCAGTAAATGTTAAGGTGAAACTTTGGCAGGGATACAAATAATGTGGTCAGGGTAGATAATCTATCTCCCAAGTCAGGCAAAGCAAAGAGTAACAGATTTCAGTGATAATAATACAGTTAAAATTGGGTAGCTGCCTTTATATAACTTAGATCACTTTGCCTCCTATATATTCGTTTCTATGATCTGGGTTAACTCCTCTGAGGTCATGAAGAGCATTAGGAATAAGTATTTTATTTAGAACTCAAGAAATACTTTCTGATAACTATAGGTAACCCTTTTTTTCTTAGTTTATTGTCAAGTTGGTTTCCCTGTAACACCCAGTGTTCATCCCTACAAGTGCCCTCCTCCATGCTCATCACCCCCCCTTCCCTTCTCCCCCACCCCCATCAGCCCTTAGTTTGTTCTCAGTATTCAAGAGTCTCTCTGCTAGGAATTTACCCAAGAGAGACAGGAGTGCTGATGCATAGGGGCACATGTACCCCAATGTTCATAGCAGCACTTTCAACAATAGCCAAATCATGGAAACAGCCTAAGTGTCCATCAACTGATGAATGGATCAAGAAGATGTGGTTTATCTATACAATGAAATACTACATGGCAATGAGAAAGAATGAAATCTGGCCATGTGTAGCAATGTGGATGGAACTCGAGGGTGTTATGCTGAGCAAAATAAGTCAGGCAGAGAAAGACAAATATACCGTATGTTTTCACTTATATGTGGATCAGGAGAAACTTAACAGGGGACCATGGGGGAGGAGAAGGGGAAAAAATAGTTGGGGAGAGGGAAGAAACAAACCATAAGAGACTCTTGAATAGATAACCCTTTTAAGCTTAGACACTTCATCATTTGGAGTCAGTAGGCAATTCTCATCTGTTACCATTCCCATCTTTTAAAGGAGGAAAAGTTGAAGCCAAGGATATACACAAAGTACTGGGAGACATGGGAATAGAGCTCACAGATAGAGAGCTCAGGGGGCTGTTGAAAACATTGCCTATTACTGGTAAGTGGTTTCTATATCACTGTATATGTAGAGTATATCCCTGTGCTAGTGTAAACTTTAATGTGAGAACATCTAAAGAATGGACCCATCTGGTTTCCTGTAAAAGTCTAAAAGACAAAAAAGACCAACACTTAGTTGTAAAGAAATTATGCCTTTGGCTTTTAGGTTTACTGTTTTGGGAGGCTATAATATCTTCAAACATAGTTCCTGCCCTTAGAATATCATTACTCTAAAAAAAAAAAAAAAAAAGAATATTCATTACTCTGAGGTGAATGAAGATTAAGCAGGGCAAAGACCAAAAGAAGGCTAAATTAGCAGGTAGTAAAGGAAGGAAAAGGAGAAATCAGGATGGAGGAAAATGTGTATTTATTTCAGTGTAGAAGAATGTAGACTGTCCACATTAAAAAATTTCTCTTTGTCTTAGTTTTTTCTTATTTATTAAGAGGTATGTAGGCCCGGGGAGTGTACGCATGCAACTTAAGATGATATTTTTAATGTATGTATTTATGAAAGTTCGCTCTTCTTACTCTTGGTCCATATAACCTTTATAATTTTTTTGTACCTTAAATATGTCTAATTTTACAGCTGATGGAAAGGTAGAGAAAAATACATTGCTCGATCATATACAAGCTTTTCCTGGTAAGTGAGAATCTCAACAAGAAGACAAGTAAAACTAAGATCTACAAACTTTACCTTAGCTTTTAAAGATCTTATCGTTATACAATAATTAGGTTATTGAGTTTATTATCCCATTAGCCTGTAGATCTACTTTAGATGCAACTACATCCAATGTGATAATTTATAATTCTCTGACACTAAAAAAGTTTCAGAAAATCTATTTGCTATCCAGAGTTCTAGTTAGACAATAATTTATTGGATTCTATATGTAGAATATATATATATATGCACACACACACACACACTGAATATATTCTGAATCTATACTATATAGCCACTATATATGGTCATATATATATGTATGTATATATACTACATACATATATATAGCCACTATATATGGCCATGTGTGTGTGTGTGTGTGTGTGTGTGTGTGTGTGTGTGTGTGTATCTTTCCTGCAAACTATATAAAGGACCCCTGAGATGAGATTGGAGGAATATATCCTATTCTTAACTTCCACAATAAATTTCTATTGTGGAATGTGTTCAACATGTACCACAGATAGCCCTAAACAACACTTTGTTTTCTTTTTTAAATTATTGTGCTGTGGATTTGTTTCATTCAGTTGATGTGTGAATATAGCCAGTCGGTTCCTATTTTCATCCCTATTCCTTCTTACCTAAGGTGGAAAGTATCGCGCCTCTAAAATGCAAAGCATCCTGGAAAACTTGGGCTATGAGCTGGAGGATGAGGAAGTTGAGGACCTGCAGAATCGTCTGCCACATGATGGTGAGCTTGTGGTTCCACCTTTAGGGAAAGTGAGCTCCTCTAATAAAACCTCCAAATGTATTCATATGGGAAAAAATGTATCCTCTCAGATCATTATTGTTTAAATCAGTAATCTGTTAAAACAGTGACACCCCGCAGAACTAAATTCCTAGATGCCAACTAGAAGTCGGCAGACCTAAGAAGCAGGTAGAGAAATAAAACAAAGGAAAGTAAAGTCAAAGGAGAAATTTTAAAATCAGTGATCACTTTCCCAAATCCTTCCTTGTCTTGAAGATTACCGTCAGGTGGGAGATAGTTTTCACTGGCCCTGTTTCTGTCTGACTTCCTCTAACATTGTCTGGATACATGTGCCCCACACTTCTTGCTCCCCTTTCTGGAAGAACTCTTTGGCTTGTCTGTCTTTGGTTCTTTCTTTTTGTTTGTTTTTGTTTTTTTAATTTTTTTTAATGTTTTATTTATTTCTAGGAGAGAGAGAGAGACAGCGTGAGCAGGGGAGGGTCAGAGAGAGGAAGACACAGACTCTGAAACAGGCTCCAGGCTCTGAGCTGGCAGTCAGCACAGAGCCCGATGCGGGGCTCGAACCTACAAACCGC